>JAWWMP010000132.1:65250625-65276839 GCA_035047865.1 Dendrocincla tyrannina
CAGTACTGCACGGCACGCTGTATTCCGGGCGCACAGTACTGCACGGCACGCTGTATTCCGGGCGCACAGTACTGCACAGCACGCTGTATTCCGGGCGCACAGTACTGCACAGCACGCTGTATTCCGGGCGCGCAGTACTGCACGGCACGCTGTATTCCGGGCGCACACTAGCGCAGCACACGGTTTATTCCGGCCCGGCACACACAGACACAAACACGCCCTGTCCCGCCCGAGCCCCCCGAGCCCTCATGCGCGTGCGCGGTGCGCGCGCCCCGCCCAACCCTCGCGATCCTTCGCCGCGCGCCGTCCCCGCCCCCGCCGGCCCCGCGGGGCGGAGCCACCCCCGGCCCCGCCCCTCGCGCTGATTCTGTGGGTGAAGCGCCCGCGCTCGCGCTTTTCCGGGCCGGGGGGATGCGCACCGGCTGAGCGGGGCGGGCGGCACCGGCGGGTCCCGGCGGGCCGGAGGGAGGCGCGGGCTCGTCCCCGCCCGCGGGGGCTCCTCTCGGGACCTTCCCTTCCGTTCCCTCTCCGCGGAACTCCCCGCCCGCCAAGCGCGCCCGCCCGCGCGGCTTTGTGCGGGCGCGGGGGGCGGAGCGGCGCGGGCGGAGCGGGGCTGTCACGGCCGCGGGGACTCGCTCGGCCCCGGCGCCGCTGTGCAGAGTTACCGTCCAATATGGCGGACACAAGGGGAAAGTGATCCCCCTGTACGTCGGGGGGCTCCCCCTCGGCGCTGACGGGAACCCGCCCCGCGCGGCACGCTGGGCTACGTAGTTCCCGCGCCGCGCCGCAACCCATGACCTTACGGGCAGCGGACTACAGCTCCCAGCGTGCACCGCGGCGCCTGCCTGGGCGCGGCGGGTGAGCTCATCCGTGGCCGCGGAGGCCGCTGGGAGCCGTAGTCCCCCGCGCCGCCGTTAGCTGCGCCGGGCAGCGACGCCACCCCGGTCAAGGGACTACAGCACCGCCCAGGCGCCACGTGACGCCTTAAAGGGGCCGCGGCGCTCTGTGACGGCCCCGGGGGGGGACGAGGGAGGGGGGCCTGGGCAGAGCCGGTCTGAGGGAGCACGGCCGCGCAGAGCGGGGCTGCTTTGTCCTCCTGTCCCTCGGCAACCAGCCCTCGGCACCCCGCAGTCACGGCCTTCCCCCGGACCCGCGTAGGGCGGGCTGAAAATGGAGGTTACAGCGCACACGGAGGCGCTGAGGGCGCTGCTGTACCCTGAGGCGCACCCAGGCCGGTGCCGGGGTCACCCTGCCTGGGAGCGCAGGTGTGGTGCTCAGTGATGACTTAGTGCACTGCCAGGTCCACCACCGCGGTGGTTTAGTGGTAGGCTTGGCGGTGCTGGGTTAATGGCTGGGCTCAGTGATCTTAGAAGCCTGTTCCAGCCTAAAAGATTCCATAATTCCGCATTGTGCTCCATGGTGTGAAGTCACACTCGGGCCCAGAAAAGGTGAAATGGCTGTAGCTCTGGGCGGTGTGATGCAAAAATCACATATTTGAGCACATTAAACGTGATGATAACATCACAGAATCAGTGAGGTTGGAAAAGACGTCTGAGATCATCGAGGCCAGCCTATGACTGGCTTCCACCACCTTGTCAAGCAGACCGTGGCAGTGGTTGCTTCATCTGGTCTTTCCTTAAACATCTCCAGGGCCTGTGGCTCCACCACCTCCCTGGGCAGTCCATTACAGTGTTTAATCACCCCTTCTGTGAAGAAATTCTTCCTAATGTCCAGCCTAAACCTTCCCTGGTGCAGCTTAAAACTGTGTCCTCTCTTCCAGATGCCTGGGAGAAGAGACTGACCCCCACCTGGCTACAACCCCTTTTCAGGTGGTTGTAGAGAGCGATAAGGTCTCCCCCGAGCCTCCTCTTCTCCAGGCTGAACACCCCTAGCTCCCTCAGCTACTCTTTGTAAGACCTGTGCTCCAGATGCTTCCCCAGCTTTGTTGCTCTTCTCTGGACTCGATGAAATGCTGTACCTCTGAGCTTTGATGTGACTGGGTGGCATGATATAAAAATCGTAGATGTGAGCACTTTAAACCTGGTGATCACTTAGGGTAGTATAAAATCTGTTTTGCAGCATTAGAATTGTGAAGGCATTTTGTGGTAGTGAAGGTGGATCATAGTATAGTTCAGGAGCACCTGCATTTCATTCACCAATGACCATACACGCTTAAAAGATCACGGAAAAGACAGCTCAGGAGTTTTGGGAGAGCAGTGGAAGAAGACATGAATTTCAGTGTGTCCTGTTGAGTGGTTGGCAGCTGCAGTAGAAACTTCCATCCGTGCTGAAGCTGTTCCAGGCTTACTTTGCCTCAGTACACATGGAGGAGCTTTGCTTGTACACACAGGGAGCCGTGAAACCAGGAGAACATGTTTGCTCATTCTGTGGTCTAGTAAATGGGGAGCTTTTTTGGGGCAGGGCCACAATCTTCATAAATATGTTCAATGCTCAGCACACACAGCGCTGCATGAACAGCAAATAACAGTGGCAAGAGCAGGGTACACAGAAAGGTATACAAAACTCACACAACTGTACACCGCCTTCTGCTACAAACAAATAAATTCTAGACCTTTTAGTGTAAATTTGAAGTTTACTTCTCTTTGTAATATGTGACATTATTTTCAGAGCTAACATCTTTCACTTGAAATGGGGACATGTGTTATTTCAGTCTTATATAGGACCATCTTTATCTTCCTTTCAGAATTATATTTTCACTTGAACCCCGTTCATTTAACACCACACATCTGAAAGAAAGATTACAGTTCTGTCAGTCTCTCTATCCCCTATCTATTACAGATAAAAAGCATTATTATGAGAAACTATTATAGTAAAATCATTCAACCATACAGGAGCTAAAATAATGCTACTTAGTCTGACATCACAGCATTTAATTCCAATACTTTCATTGTGGAAACATAAGTGTTTTCCTTTTATACTTCAGAAAATAAATACCATCCAGATGATTTTTTTTTAATCCTGTTTTCAATATTAAAGAAAATTCATAGTGTGGGACAGTGAGTTTTTATAAGCTGTGCATGTCAGGGTCTTTTTTTAAACTTGCAGGTAAATATTAATGCTCAGGGAAATTAAGTACTTTTATGGTTTTGCACTGAACTCAGCTACCACACCTCATTTTTAACTTACAATTTGCTGCTGAGCCAGGAGGTTGTTTTAGAAATGAACTTGCCACTTTGATGGTGGAGTTGAATGTTTGTGTGAACCAGAACAAAAGGCAAAGGAAATTAATTTGACTATTGTGAAGACCTACAACTAAGTTTCTTGCCCTTACTTGAATCAAATTACTTATAACATTCCACCCGATCCCTAAGAAAATAAACTCAGTCATTTGAACAAACTAACTTTAATTTACCTCATTGTTAATCTAAAGCATGGCGCTGCACTTCAAAATCCTTTGGGTTGAAAAATCATGTATACTCTGAAAATTTTTCACATTTTCCAGAAATGACATTTACAAAATCTCACTGCATAAACAGTGCAGATCACTGCAGAGCTTTCCCATGCTCTTCCTGTGAACCAGCCCAGTTTCAGCAGCATTGTAATTTTCTCTGTGAGCCATAAAGTCAATAAAAGGCTGTATAGAGGGCTGTGGAGGTCACAGTTGCCTTTGAGTTTTGCCTTCAAGATGTCAAGGTGGCTGAAAAAACTCAAACCTTGCTGGAGTATTTGTGCTGATCTCTTGTTGCATGCAGAATGCTGTAAGGAATCCGTACACTGAACTGCTATTATGACTTCAAGTGAAAATTAAGAGATCTGTTAATTGTTACCATTCTTTAAAGAATAGTCTCTGTGCCAGAGGTTAAAATTTATGGTTTCTCTAGTTTCAAGGGCTTCTTAATTATGCATTTAGTTCCCAATTTTGCAAGTGCTACTTGATGACATTATTAATAGACCGAAGTCAAAGGAGCAGCTCACATACAAGGCAGTCCTAAGAGGAGTTTAAAATGGTCCTTCTGTTCCCCACCATTCTGTAATTACCCTGATTCACAGAACTATTTAATTTACATGCTGAACCTTTCTTTGGGGTCTCGGTTTTCCCTCCATTTTCCCCATATTGCTGCAGTTTTGCTGACATAAGCATTATACTCAAGCATTTTGTCAATGTAATTATTTGGCAACTAACACTAATTTGTCTTTGCTGTACAACAAGCTGTCATTTTAACACTAAGTTCATTTTTCTAAAGGGCTTCTCTACAGAAGAGTGAACAAGTGTGAGTATAGGGAATGATGTATTTACAGGTAGAGTGGAAACACTTAGAAAACATCGAGCCCAGACACTGCACTTGGTGTGACTCTGAACAGGGGCTGTGGCATTAGAAGTCCGTGTTGTTCATCTCCAGAGGCTGTTCTGTCTTTTCTCCAGGTTAGATTAAGAGGACCGTGCCACAGCACAGCACGAGGACTAGACAGGGCTCTTCCAGCCTTGCATTTCTCTCCCTTTGATTTAAAGATCATCATAATGGTGAGAGGAATGCTCCCCATGACCCATGTACCAAACTCTTTGGGAAAGCCCCTGAAGGCGACTGAGATCTCAAAGATGAGTTCTGTCATTGGTCACACACATCATGTTTTCAAACTGGCACATAGATCACTAAAGTAGCAACACAGTATACTGACTACCTTTTAATCATCTTACCTCCAGTTCTCAATTCCAGAGTATCTGAGCTCCTTCTACATACAATGGATATTGACAGCAAGTTCCTGGCTGGCCTTCATGGAGTCTTAGGCACTGCCTCCTTTTCAAAGAAAGAAAATGTTCTCAGAATGAGATTATTGATTTATTGGCTTTGGTTGAGAGAGTTTCTGGTTGCCTGGTAGGATTAAGTGGAAGAATAATGCAAACATCATTTTTCCAGTGACACTTTCTATAAAGCAAAAGACCGCAGGTTTTCCTCTACATGGCCATATTTACTTTCCTCTAATCTTCTCTGGAATTTGTTTCACAGCCAGATGCCTCAGTTGAGAGGACTTTATCTAATGCTGAAGAGGTTTAGAGCAAAATAAAACAAATCTCACATGTTGGATAATAAAATTTCACATTAGGAATTTTATGATCCCTTTGGCTTTATGGCTATTGGATTTTTACTACACAATCTCCAGTGGTCCTTAAACAATGTATTCTTTAAAGACATAAGCACGGAGATCATCTTGCGGAAAGTCAGACTTGCTCCAAAGCATCCACCATGGAGAACAGTATCCCAGGGAAACCTTGACTTAGTATTTGCTGTAGCTGAGAAAATGTGTGACTCCTGGTTTCTTGTTCATGGTGCCTGCACTGGCAGAGTGCTGTGTTGTGCTGAATTGATAAACAATAAATGGAGAGGCAGAAAATCAAAAATATTTTTTTCCCTCCCAAACACTTCAGTAGATAAATTGAACAAAGGTCTGTTTCTTAAAATGGGCATGCTAAAACTTATATGTCTACTAATCTGGTCTTAATTCAGCAATTTTCCTCCAATATTCCTTTGATTCTCAACTTGTCCCGCTTTGGAGTAGACTCACAGTATTCTGAAAAATGCCTTTTGAAACATAACCTGCATTTTATAAAGCATTACTTAATTCTGGCCACTGAAATATGGGTTATGTCATGTAATGTTGCTTCTCTGCCAACTGACATTTTTCAAAATGAAATATGGTGCATTTTCTGCATTAAAAAGCAACACTGCTTTTTGCCTATTGTTGCTTGTTGCCTATTGAAGCAGTTACAAAGAAACATTTTGCTTATTAGTACTAAGACACCAGATATGACTCTCTGCTGGTTCCAGTTTTTCCTAACTAGAACCTGAGATATCCCTGTATGTGGGAAGTGTCATGCCTGCAGGTTGCTGGCATACAGCTGGAGGATGTCCTGCCAGCAATACCAGCAGCAGTTCAAAGTGAAGCAGAGCAGCTCGGACAAGTCTGCCCTGAGATGTTTTCAAACCCTTGAAATAAAGTGTGCAGGGAGTGAAGTTTAGTCTCTCAGTTGGAGTTTTGGAAGAAAATCCAATTTCCACCTTTCAGCATAGGTGTTAACCTACACATTCAGAGTTTTGATGGTGTCCTGGGGGAGGGAAGAGGATGTTTCCATAGTGTGATCTTCTCTATTCACAGAGGAGGAAAATACAGCAGGAGTTTTGTTGCTCACAGTTTCCAGTTCTGCCTGCCCAGACAGCTCCATGCCTTGAGGAGCCCAGGCTTTTCTCTTCCTCTGAAGGCCACAGCCACTGGGGATGTTCATCTTCTCTGTCTTTTCCTTCCATCATTATTGCCATTAATTCTTAAAATTAAGCACTGGCAGCCATTCAGTGAGGTCTCCCAGAATTTTTGGCTGGTTCTGCCTGTCTCATTCAAATTATTCTCATGGTGTTTATCCTATTTTCAGCTATTGCTGTATAACAAGGTTTGGGGCTTTTTTGACCCTTTCATTCCACCTTTTAAAAAATGCCAAATCCATCCATCAGTTTTAATACAGAGTATGGCAAATGAACGATCAGAACCTGCCTCCTGGCAGCATTAGCACCTACAAGCACACATCCAATTTCATTGCAAGTTGTACTGACAGAAGCATTTTCTGCGTGTGAACTCTTTTATCTAGAGCTTTTTAACATTATCAAAATGAACAGTGGAGCTTGTGAATCTTGCCTACTGTTTGTCTTTCTGCTTTGTCTTTTAAATTTATTATCACAGGGAAAGAAAAGAGTATCTCATTTCTCTTCTGTCCACCGTTTCTTCAAAATGCCCCAAATAATTTGTTTTTCCCTATCACTGAGTTGTGATAAGCAGATCTTATTATAACTTGAAGATGCTCAACAGACCTCGTGGATCACTCAGGTTTCCACCCTAGATCTGAGAAACCCATCAGAGAAAAGGGATAAAAATTTTGCATTTTCCTCTGCTTTCCTTTTCGTCTGAGCAATCAAGTTAATGAATTTTAATTGACAGCTGTAAACTAGTTGAGCCCAGAGTAACATTAGTGAGGAGGTTCATGGGCTCATGTCACCTTTCTTGGATGTCAGGAGAGAGGGAGTCGTGGATGGGAATATCTCTCTACCAGCACGACACTGGAGAATTAGCGGCGGTCACAGACTTTTGTCCATTTTGGCTGAACAGAGCAAAGTGGAGAACTCAGGATGCTGCAGGTATAGCCTTTAAGCCTAGACAAGCCAAATTTACCTGGCTACCTGCAATGTCATTCTTAAATTTTTACTTATTATTGATATGACTCCAAATCAGTTTCTGGATGACAATGCTTTTTGAAAGATGTCTGGTCCCAGCCTTAAAAATCCTGAGTAACAGAGGACGTATGGTCACAGGAAAAGTCCAACTGAGGAAGCAAATTACCCTCCCTGCTAAAATGTTAGTAGTTCTCTTGCAACCCAGGCTTTGCTGGTCACAACCTTGTTTGGCAGAGGGGGACAGCAATGTTGGCAGTGCAAAGGCAAGGCAGGCTGGACTAACTATGTCCAAACATCTCTAGCCTTGTCCACTGCCTTCAGGAAGCCCAGAGTCATTTTGTGCAACTGCAACATGTTCCTTCTTTGTTGCATATTTTGACACCTTCCTCACTTATTGAATGAAGAGCCACGAGTGATCTGGGAACAACTACCCAGGAGGAGGGAAGGGATAACAGCAAAGTGAGGGCACTGCCCATCCTTTCTTATGGGGTGCTTGGAGAGTGAGGTGGAAAAGCAACATAGGGATCAAATCCATGCAATAGAGATTTAGTACTGGCAGTAATTTGTAATTTAGCTGGCAAGGATCAGGGCATGTAGGTCTCGTGGTGAGGCAGAAGGTGAGAGCCATGTTCTGCATGTGGGTGGGCTGAGAGGAGCAAAGGTGACACTCACTTTGGGGAAGTTTTGAAGCCATGGCAGGGCACTGTTTATTATGGCATGGGTTTTTGTGGTGCCTTGCTCAATCAGAGTAGCAAGAACTCAGATGGAGCCAATAATCCTGTGTGTCACGTTCTTGATCTCTGCCTCTCTTCCCCAGATCTTCTGCAATGTGACAGTCCCCATTTCTGTCCCCACCCTGAGCAGAGTCTGAGACAGAAGAGATCCATCAAAAGCCTCTATCTCCTTTACAGGAACAGAGTCAACTCCCCATGAGCCTGTTATCTTTGCACCCTAGGCTGTGGTGCAGACACCTACCACCAAACCATGATGCTTTAGCTACATGACACAGGGGAGGAGTAGGCACCAAAACTAAGCTTTGTTGCTTTTGCCTCTGGCACAAGGTTTATCCAGATTACACAGTGCCAGGCAGTGGATACATCCCATGTTTGGAGTAAGATTTTGGCTGCAGAAGAACATACAAGTCTAAGCACTAAAAAATTAAAAAGCTAAGGAGGAAAGTCATTTCTTCAATTTGTTTATAGCAGTAGTGTGCAAAGGAAACCAAACTAATTCTACCACCTTGTCTCAGTGACCTGACTAAGAATTTTTTTAATCCATCAATCACTTTCAGTCCTATTTGACAGAGGCAGCAATCCCCCAGGTATGCTATTCCATGAGTTTTAGGCAGATATTAGCTTTCACATTCCAGGGTAGTCCCACAAAGGGGAAAATGCTTTCAGTCTCTTATCTGTAAGGAGAGACAAGAACTAACTGGCCAGTCAGTCCATGCCAGCACAGCACAAATGATGCTGCTGCTGCCTCTTGCCTGGCCTGCCAGGAAGGAAATGAGAGAGCTGGGAAGGGAAGGTGAAAATGCAGAGTTCAACCCCATGGGAAACTTAATTTCCTCTCTTCATAGAGCAGCATATTTCAGTGAAGACTGAGATTCAGAGGTGGCCTTGCTGAGATGACTCCAAGCCTGGGGTGTTGGGGGCTAATGTTTGGTCCAAGATCAAAGATACCAAAACCAGCTGTGAAATTCCAGTCTGGACTGAATTCCTTACCACAATAAGCATCTGTACTTCAACTTAAATATTTAGTTTGCTTGATGAGATTATTGCAATTGACTGGGCTTGCCACTGGATTGTTGAATCATTTCCATCTTGCCTCCTAAAGTCTAAACCAGGTCTTTTAACCCTCAGAAAACTTAAGCAATTAATATAGTTATGTGTTCCAAAAAGATGCTGAGCACCAGAAACCTCATAGCAACAAGTATAAATACATCTGGATTTCAGCTGCAGGTCCTTTAAGAGCTACCTGTTATTCTAACTAATTCACATCATTTACACAGTGGGGCTTTTTTCTGGATTGATATGCAGTTCTCTGCAAACAACCAATTCATGGTATTTATATGAATACAGGGTGTCATAATTCTGAGCTGCCCTCATCCCTAAGAGAGAAATTTTTCAAGGAAATTTCCCAAAGGGCAAGTCACATTTGGATAAGGCTGGCATCACTCCAAGGATGTGAGATCACCAAAGAAAGGGAATTTACTTGGGGAAGATGAGAGTATAGCATTATTTACCAGCTAAGAGCTGATCCTGCTGGGAGTGGAACATCGTCTGCCTTGGTATCAGAGAAGACTGAAGCTGCTCCGCATTTCAGCCCCAGATTTAATAAATGGTGACATGTTTGCACAGTATGTGCTTGCAAGAGGCATTTCTCTAAGTGCAAGGAAGCAGTTTGTGCATTAGCTAGGCTGGCAGAGGCATTTTCTATGCCACTTCAGTATCATAGTTGTCAAGTGGCATAGAAATATCAGAAGCTTCAGCAGAAATGGGCTTGTTAATGTACACTGTTTCTGGGCACAAACCATTAGCAGAAGGATACAGTTGCTGGGTTTCAGGGCTTCTGCTAGTTTATCTATTGATCTATATATTCATTTGTTTTGGAGTAGTACAAATGACATGTACACCAACTTGTATATGAAGAAAAAGGAACACACAGCACACATATTTGAGCATACCATTATTTTTAACCTCAGAGAGAAATCAGGACTTTTAAAACATCAACCTTCAGAGCGTACATTGGACTATCAGCTATGAGCTGTTTGTTTGGAAAAGAGGTGGGACAAGGAAAGACTGGGCATTGCAAACATTGTACCGCACAAAACCCTACCAGTTACAGTGGATGTCGAGAGAGAGAATGTAAATGCTTCAAATGCCTTCCTTCCCTTCCTTCCCTTCCTTCCTTCCTTCCTTCCCAGATGATTTTAAACAAGAGTGAGAAGCACCGCAACTCTAAATAGTCAGAAATCATTTTTTAAAGGATAACTTTTTCCCATCCTGGCTAATTGAGTCAGGCTAATTCATGCCAACTGAAGTAAAGGGAAAGAGTCTGTAGTTGGGTTTAGTTATGATAACTTTATGTATATGTACTTTATATATTTTTTTCTATGTTATTTCAGCTTCTACAGGCCATATAACAGCTCCCTGTCTTTGGCTAATGAAGCACTTCTTATCATCTCATTCAAAATTAAATAATATGACATTGCTGTTGTGCCAGGTAAGACATGGATTTATTCTCCTAATTCTTTTATTTCTTGGTGACTAAATTGGAAACAGACTGGAACAAAGAAGAGATATTTCATTAAATGACTGCAAATAAATGGTTTATAAAACTGCTACATCATATGCTTCAGTAAAATAATGCTGCTGTGAGAAATATTGTATGCTACAGATTTACTTGAAAATCCTCCACTTTTCAAGGGTCACCTCTCTACATTTCAAGAGATTTTATTTGCTTCAAAGTGCAAAAGAAAAAAAGTGGGAAAATGTCTTTATTTAAGAGTATGTAGTAGCCAAATGCATAGTTGATAAAAATAATGGTTAATAACTGAAATCCAGAAGGGGCAGCAGATTCAAACTGAATGAATCCAAGAGCTTTGTCAAAGAGAGCAATTAATTTTTGGCAACTTGAAAGCTAATAAAGCTGGTAGGGGAAAGACTGCCAGAAAAGTGTTTCTTGGAAGGAGACTTTGTATGAGGACACCCTTTAGAAATCGATCTAACCTGGGTTACACCGTAGATGTCACTTGCTGCCTATGCTCTAGCTTAGGATGTACAGGGTCTGGGTGGAGTTCCCTTTTCTGGACAATGCCCTCTGTGGTTCTGGCCATTTATTTAACCTCCTTGCGTTCAGTTTCCCTAGTATAAAATGGAAATAAAACTCACTGTGCAAATCTTTTTTCTGAGCATATATGGCATGGTATCTTGCTGTTTACAGAATAAATCCCTGAGGATTGCAAGGATCATATAAATCTGATCTGATCATATAAAGTAGACTGATCTGTAAAAAAAGCTGCCATAGTTGAACTAACCCATCATTTTCTTCTACAAAACACAACAGTAACATCATGTAAAAAGGCAGTGGAATTATAATGGCATAAGAAAAACCACTGACCATTTTTTAGGTTCTGCATAAAATTGGCAAACACTTCTGCTGTTGCTGTAAAACTGCAAGAAGTCTTGTCTGTTTTGCCTGTTTAACTTGGGTGAGTTTTTACATTGTTTTCCTCCAGTTATCCTTGCAGATCTGGTACAATGAAGACTTTGTCTAACCCCAGCTGTAATTATTGGTAAGAACAGAAAGAAGAGGGAAAGTGGAGAAGAGAAGGTCAGCCCTTAGGGCACATCACAGTCCACCTGTGACATTTAGGATGTGGTGTTAAATAGCTGCCATTTGTGGAGACCGGAAGGGCTTTTGTGTTTTGGTGGAGAAACCTGAACATATCTGGTTTCAGCTGTGGGCCAAGGCAAGATCAGGTTTTGATTTGTTTTCTGCCTCATATGAAAAAACCTGATCTGAGAGAAGGAGAGGCAAAAGGTGGTGGGGTAAAAGCTGTCCCACGTCAGGAGAAACAAGGAGAGAAGTAGACATTTCTACTTGGCAGCAGTTGCAGCAAGTACCTGCCAGGTCTCCAGCAGTCACTGGACCAGGAGGGCGAAGGGAGCTTGGATGTGGTGAGGAGTAAATGAAGGAAACACCACAGCTCTGAAAGATGTACCACAAAGTGAGGCCAAGGAACTGATGACCACACAGGGCTGCAAGTCAAAAAAGCTTGGAAATGGGCAGGGAGACCAGGTGAGTGTCCCGTGAGTGTCACAGGAAGAGAAGTAGTGACTGGAGGGAAGAAAGGCAGACATGGATTTTTAGAAATGTTTCTGGGACTTCACCTGTGGTGAGGGTCTCCTGAAGAGAAGCCAGCAAACTCCTTTGGCAACTAAGAGTGGAAGGGGTGAGATGGGCTAGCAGAAACCAGGAGAAGATGGCACAGAAAATGCACCTCGCAGAAAACGGAAGGAAAAAAAGGCAAAGGGAATTGGGAAAAATGTTGAGTTTTTGAGCCACCCCTTCTTTCGCTGTGTCAGGCCCATGTGCAAAATCAGCCCATGAACACAGCACCTTTGCATGTCTGTGCACTACAGTTAAGTGTAGAGGTAATATAAAAATGCCACAATGCAAGACATGTGAGCTCATCCATGTCCCCTCTGCACAAGGGATGAAACCTTTCTCAAAAACAAATTTAGAAAAAAAATTAGAACTCAAGCATTTTCTTAAAAATTAATACTCAGGGTGCATCCAAATTCTTGTGACCTCCTGTTCTTTCTTGCTAAGTCCAGGCGGCACCAAGCACCCATTTTCTCTTTTTTCCCACCAGTTATGATCACTGTAGGGAAAGTTAATCCTGCCTTTGCCACAGCACTGGGAAAGCTTTTCATAGCTGCACATCTTCCACAAGTCTTGGGCCTTTGGCTGAAAAACCTAAACATGTGTAAATAAAAAGGATGTTTTCCCCATGAACCATGTTCATATAATGGAGTTCTGCTTTCCCCAATTACAATGCTAATTAATGGTTTTCACTTCATTCCCACTGTGACATGCAATCACTTCCCAAAGCCTGAGGCCTTGCTGGTGCCTCCATCATCTTGAGATGCAGGTGAGCTTCTTTTCCCAGACTCTCAGCCAGCATCAAAGACAAATGTTTGTATTTTTTCATTTGCTTCACTGTCTGTGGATCATTGGATTTTCTCAGCATGAGGCTGCCTTCAAGAGTCATGGTAGTAAATGAACCTGCCTGCCTTATGGTTTGTAGTCATCCTGCCTGGCTGCTGAATTGCTCTGTGTGGCCACATCTTTGCTCTGAGGCTGGTGGAGATACAGAGGGACCACCAAAATGCATAAAGCCCTGGTACATAGGCTGGTGACAGATTCCCTTGGCTTTATCTCCATGAAATTGTGCCCTGAAATTTTTTGCCTCCATCCATGGCGGGAAATTTTCCTGGTGGGTTTTTCCAGACCCTTCTGATGCGAGGTGTGGCCGCTGGTACCAGGAGACATTGCCTCACTCTGAGCAGCTGGCAGCGCTGAGTGCTGAAGGTGCATGATGTGAGCTTTCACAGTGGACAGTGAGTCACTCACATGCCGTGAAGGAAGTAAGCAGGGAAAAGTTTGATTTCCACTCCAGGAGCAGCCTCTCCACCTTAGATTCAGACCTTTTTCTGTCTCATCAAGACCAAGCATGAAGGTAAATGTCTTTTCGGTGTCAGAAGTGTTCTCAATACATTTCACCTTTAGCAGAAGCATCCTTCTGCCTGCAAGCTGAAGAGATCCTTAGTTTTCAACATCTCTGTCTCATCTTGTGAAATAAAGGTATGTACAAATATGACAGAGAGCTGACAAGCTGAAGACAATTAGTGTTTGTTCCTTCTGACTCTCAGTCACACAGTCTTCTGCCTTGTTTCCAGCTTCACTCTCACCACAGTTCCCAATACCGTGTTTTGCAGTGAAAATATTGCAAAGTGCAGCTCAGTTCATGAGAAATACAGTGTAGTCAGAGCACATGTAGCTTTCATGTCACCGCAGGCTGCATCCTCAGCACGGTGGCATCTCCCCCAGCTCTGCCATTCCTTTTGCCGAGGATAGCTCTTACCAAATTCCCAAGTAATTAGATAAAACAAGCAGGATCCCTGTGGTTTGCAGCAGGACAAATGCTGAGACTGACCTATGCCACAGATGCCTTCCCAGGCCTTTACTTTGTTTTACCTATGGCAGCGTGTTGAAAGGGATCTCTGGAGTGGCCAAAACATCACAGAGGCATTGCAGCCGACGGTGTTGAAGCCAGCACAGTTATTCCATGTGCACAGTGAGGATGTGTGACAATAAGGTATTTTTTTTCGCTGGGGATTGCTACTGCTTCTTCTGCTTTGCCTTTCATGATGACACCCTTTCCATGAGAAGCTGTATGCAAGCATTACCATTTTGTCTACTAACAGCCTTAGATCTGCAGGCAGTGAGGCCATTCTTTTCCACAGTGACATCAGCCAGTGGAGGGTGTGATTTATTTTAGCACGATGCAACTCCTTGCAATCAAAGTTATGTAGCTGCAGTGGCCACAGGCTCCCTCCACAATGCAGAATATTTTGACGCAGTGCAAAGACTCCTCCTTGCGATAACAAAAGAGACATTGAGAGACGTGCTCGACAGACCCCCATCTCTGATATCAACACAATTCTTGGAAGCAGAATCCCAGGCCTGGGTCGCAAGGGCTGTGCCCCAAACTGTGCTCACCCCACTGTGCCCAGGGCTGCGGAGTCAAGGCTGACACCTGCCAGCATCAGCCCATGTCAATATGCCTTCACCTGGGTACTGTTACCTACCATAAACAACAGATTGAGAAGAGCAATGCCTTTTTCTTTTCTCTGCAAAGCATCCCACTCTCCTCTGGACACTGCACAAAGCCGCTCTGCCGTTTCCAAGGTGATGCCTGGAGGTGAAGCCTGTTATGTATTCTGTTGCAGGTAGCAGCAGCTGTAGCTGAGAGATGCCCTTGGATGGGCCATTGTTTGAGAGGAGGTAGGAAATAGACAGAAAGAAAAGATCTATTTGTCACCATTTTTGAAAGACCAGTGAGAAAAAGGGAAAAAAGAAAAAGAAAAATTAGGGCATTTATTCTATGAGGTGGTGAGTGTTTTCTATTGCAAGTTCTTGCACCTAGGAATGAGCATTGTATCTACACTGTAAACAATAAAATCAATAATTTAATTCTTATTTAGCTCTGCCCCTTAAGATGATGGTTACAAATGTTGTTTATGCCTAATATTAAGTTTTGAGTTGCCTGAGGAAGACTCTGATTGTAAGGTTTCCAACTTTATAAACCAAAAGGCGTATGCTTCTCCTTCCTGAAATCTTCTTAGGGGGAGGGTTTGCTGTGGGTGCAGCCCTCCACCCCTCACTGCCTCTGGGACCACTTGAAATCTTGGGAAACATTTTCTAAATTTTAAAATATCTTTCTGGAATTTCTTCCCAGAGTTTTGCCACAATCCAAAATTTACATTATTTTGAGTCTGATTTACCTTCCCTGAAGTCTTTTTACTCATGTCCTTCAGCTCAAAATTTCATAATACCCTGTGGTTTTGCAAGCAGTAGTTTAACAGGCACATTTCAGTTAGTGTGCTTAGAAAACAGAAAGCTGACTCCAGAAGAGGCTTGTCTCCTGTTTTGGTTTTCCTTCTAGTAGTTCCATGGGGAAACCATAAACATATACTGTACACACTTGGATATAATGGGCATTTATTCAAAACATTAAAATCTCTTCTTGCAGCATAGTCTTTGATGTCCAGCTAGATCAGACCAACAACCCATCCAGGCTGCTGTCTGCCTCTGAGCAATCAATGCCAGACATTTTAAAGTATAATTGGTAGAGCCAACCCTGGGCCTCAAATATGGGCAGTTTGTAGGACACTTTTTCCCAAGGCGTTTTGACCAGTCCCATAGGATTCAAAATGCATTTAGACAAGGCTCTCAGGCACACAGTATGATTCTTGGGGCTGTCCTGTGCAGGGCCAGGAACTGGGCTTGATGATCCTTGTGGGTCCCTCCCAACTCAGGATATTCAATCATTCTATGCAATGAAGGCAGGGAGATGGTAAGCAGTAAAACAGTGTGGACATTTGAACTGCAGTTGTCTGCCCATTGTAATGCTCTGGTGGTAGGAAGAAGGTGAGGTCAGCCCCAACCTGATCAGGAAACTCCCCAAGCCTAGAAAACTGGGAAGGAGGAGAATGGATGGAGATGAGGAGAGTTCTGGTCATCTCCCCTGCTCCCTGTGGTCCTCAGCAGGAGCACAATACAATTGTGGTCATGCAACCAAGCACCCACTGAGCTGGAGATCTTCTCAACCACAGCCTCCGATGCAGTGGAGACTTGCAGCAGCTGGACTGGTGTCTGTGGTTGTTTGTGAAGCAAAATAAATAAATAAATAAACCATCCAACACAGGAGCACTTTTTTTGATGTTAAAATGTGATAGACAACAAATGCGTTGGTGTCTGTGTGAGCTGCATGGTTTATTCCCTTCCTTCTCAGGAATGATCCCACGGGAGCACCACCATTCCCATGGTAGTATTTGCTTTGCAGAGAGAAGAACCCGAGGGACACTCCTGCTTTGCAGGCAAGATGCAGGGCACGACCTATATTGCAAGACAGACATCCCGGGGCAAATTTAGCAGTTCACTATTACCTCTGTTAGCACTGCTTAGCCTGGCACAGAGCAGAGACAGTGTGGCAGAGCTTGACTGCCCTTCTCGAGGTCAGGGCTGTCCCTATCCTGGCTGTCCCCACAACAGGATGGCAACCAGGCAAGATCTGCTGCTGGCTGATGGCATCAGCGTGGGGTGCTGTGAATCCTCTGCCTCCACATTCAGTAGCACAGCAGTGCATTAGGTTGTATATTTGTTATTTTTACCCAGAGGAATTGGGTTAGGGTGTGGTAGGGAAATAGTGGAAGTTTATTTTCCATGGAAAATGATGAGAGAAACGTGCAAAATCAAAACCACACTGACACCTACGCTGCTCAAATCCTATGCATAGAGCATCTCTGGTTTCTGTCTGTGTAAGAATATTTATATTTATTTACTGTGCTGAGTTCCCGGCAGCATTGTGGTACAATCAGAGGCACAATAGGCATCTAAGTTAGGGTACAAGCATCAGTTCAGTGCATTTTGTGTATATAGTCACTGGCAGATTATAGACTTACTAGACATTTCTTCTAACTGGCACAGGGAGCACCAAAGAGCAAGAAAGCTGTTTCAAAGTAAATCTTTCTAGACACTTGCTTCTGTTCATGAAAGTTATGGCCTTTAAATTTGCCTCCAATGTAGTGAACTTCCGCAGCACGCTTGTTGTTACTGATTTACAATTCTTAAAGTGCATTCAGGGCTTGCAAAAAGCTGCAACAAGGCAGATGAGAACAAAGGGAAAGAGGCTTCTGCCTCTTTCTGCCTTTCTGTAGCAAGGACTACAGTCCTCTGCCTGGAAGCAGTGACTCTCCTCACCTTGGGCTGCATCACATGGTGCAGTAGACTGTGCTCATGCAGCAACTAAGGGCGTGAAACGATGTCCTGCCCTGTTCCTGGGGGGGCTGTTGCTGTTGCCCAACTCCTTTCAGCACCTGGCTGCCCACCCAGGAGTGGGCTTTCCATCTGTACCACTGGGAAGCATGAGTGAGATCTCAAATCCTGTGTTCAGTTTTGGCCCATCACTGTAAGAAAGACATTGAGAAGCTGGAGCATGTCCAGGGAAGTGCAACAAGGTTGGTGAAGGGTCTGGAGTACAAGTCCTGTGAGGAACAACTGTTGGAACTGTGCTTGTTTATCCTGGAGAAAAGAAGGTTCAGGGGAGACTTCCTAAAAGAGATTGTAGACAGATGGGGATTGGTCTCATCTCTCAGGTAACAAGTGGTAGAACAAGTGTAAATGTCTTCAAGTTACAACAAGGGAGGTTTAGATTGGATATTAGGGAAAATTTCTTCATGGGAAGGGTTGACATACATAGGAACAGGCTGCCCAGGGAAGTGGAGTCACCATCCCTATAGATATTTAAAAGACATGTAGATATGACACTTTGAGATGTGGTTTAGTGGTGCACTTGGCAGTATTGGGGTAACAGCTGGATCTTAAGGGCCTTTCCCAGCCTAAATGAGTCTCTGATTTTGGCACTTTGCTTGGAGAGCCAAGAGGTTTGGCTGCCTCTGGTATAAATCTGGACTCCCATCAGCGTCAAAACCCCCAGGACTCCTGGAAATTCCTCTCTCAGGAAGAGGCCTATCACTTGCTTGACTGAATCAGGCCAGTGAAGGAACCCGATGCCTCCTATGCAGCCATCACCAGCTTCCATCCAGAGCTGGGGTAGGAACACTGACACATTTTGTGCAAGAATAGAGACACTTTACCCTTAATCTTTAAGGGCCTTGAAACATCAGGATATCTTCAGTGTGGCTGGTTTGCAGACCTTGAGGAAGGAATGAGGGAGGGGGAGTGCTTCCCTGTGTGCTGGAGGGACTTGGAGCAGATGCAAGCCAGTGACACCTTGCTGGGACATGACTCGTGCAGACAGAGCACAATTACCTGAACTGGCATTTGTCCAGCACCCCAGGATTAATGATCAGGTTCACATGAAACCTATTACCTCCTCATAAATACCCAACAACATTTTAGAGAGTTAGTTTATTTTCCTCTCCTCCTCTCTTCTTCTACAATTTGCATTATCCGTTGCTAAATATATTATGGCGTGCTTTACCCCAATTCACCACTTCAAAGACCTCCTCGTAGCAATTTCATAAGTAATTTGCTACTTGATCTTATAACTCAAGCACATAGTGTCAACCACAGAAATTTTATTTCAGTCCAAATCACCATGCTTTTGAAAGTTAATATCCATTATTTTCTTCTAATAGCATTTCATCTGCTCTATAGCAGTAGAAAGAAAATATTTCCATCTAGCTGGAACCATTAGGTGGAGATCTGTGTAATGGAGACATCCCAATGCTGCCTGTTAATCTCTCCTCTGGAGCTGATGTCATCTGGAAAATTGGAGTGTTTACTTTGTTCACCTCTCTAATCTGGGGCATAATTTGCTTTCCTCATGGACCCCAGAAGACACAGAGACAATTGTTTAAGTACATCTTGCATCTTATCTCCAGGAAAAAAATATGATGTGACTTTATGTCACAGTTCAGAGGAGAACTAAGATATCTATGTTGGCCAAGAGAGAGAGAGAAAGAAAAAAAACAATCCCTCTCCTTTAAATTTAGGAAAACAGAACTTTAATTGGACAATACATATCTATGAAAAGGATAACAGTTCTTAACCACAATACACTTATATATATATATATATATATATATCTCCAGAAAGGACCAAACAACAACAGTTTATAATAAACCCTCCCCCCCCCAACGACAAGGCAAACAGTTAAAAGGTCTTTTGGCTACCCCCCCAAAAAAGGGGGGAATGCAATTATATCTGTGGACAGCAGGTGGCGATGTCGTGCCTCAGCCGGTTAGCCTCTCTCTCAGGGGATGCAGTTATATTTACGGGCAGCAGGTGACGATGTCGCGTCTGGCCGGCTGGGCTCTCTCTCTGGCGAGATGGCAGGCCCAGTCCCCAGGTCAGCTCCCATGAGAATCGATGTCAAAAGAAAGCAGCAGAAATCCTGTCTCCGCGGGGGCAGGAAACAGGCGTGCTCTCTCTCCCTCTTTCCTCACAGCAGCTTCTGCAGCGCCCATGATTGCCCATGGATGAAAACGGTTGAGTTAGGGAGGGGAAGACACAATCCAGGCTATCCAATGATGCTGGAATTGGTATGTACCCGTTCTCGCTCACTCCACCGAGAGCTGAGCTCCTGACCTGCGCAGAAAAGCACGGAAACCCTGACCCCTTCCCCCACCCGAGCCAGTCTTCCTTCCCCCTCTTGGCCTGGAGAGAGATCAGAACAAAAGGCTCTGGCTAAAGTAGTTAACATCAGGATATGCATATTCATTGTGCCCTTTGTTAACCATCTTTACTGACACTAAGGTTGGCTCCAAGCTTTTTGGAAGGAATTCCAATGGACTGTTGAAACTATAACACTTTATAACTTTGGAGTCCTCAAACCCTCGCTGGCCACCACACCACCAGTGAGCACCTTCTGTGTCAAGCAAATCAATAGGATCCTGCCTCCTTTGCACAACAGCTCCAAGAAATTCCTGTGCTTTTGTCTACTGAGACGAGTCATGAAGCTGCCTTCCTACATTCTGACCCCTCTGCAATACCAGTTGGATATCTATGAGACACAGGTGCCAGCAGTTGTCAGGGTTCTTGAAAAAAGTAGTTTTCAAGATGGTCTACTGTTCTGAACAGAGTCTGGTCTTTGCCTCTCCAAGTTGCAGTGACAATACTTGATGCAGTTGGCAGACTCTTGTCCTTCCTCCAGCCAGAAGATGAGGAAAATGGCTTGTCTGGCCTTTGCTTCTGGACAGTTCCACACCAAAGTGCATCTGGCAAAGCCGCAACTGGTGGCCAAGATGCTGACGTACCACGGCAAGGGAGAGCATCAGTGGGACACTGCTTTCCAGCAGTCACCACCTTGAGGGGTGCTCAGCTACTTGACAGAGCCATTACTACGACAACAAAGTTAATATGAATTAAAATCAGCATAAATTGAAACAAGTCTGACCTAGGAGGGCAGGAATTCCACTCTGGGTCCAGCACAGGCACTCTCAAAGCCCCATGTGTTTTGGTGTGGGGAAGTCAGCAAGAGCTGCATGTTGTATATCAGTGTCCTGCACTGGGATATCACGATCATAAATAAAAATGCTTTTCAAGAAAATACTTTTGTCTTGAAGAAAAACATTTTGCTTTCAATTATGATGCCTCTGTGGACCTCTTCATTTATAGGCTGCCCAGAAAACTCTGAGATGTGCCTTATTTACTCTCTTTAGAAATATTTTCTTTATTTTTTTTCTTTAAACAAGAGGCTGGAAGTTCTCCTCCTGGATCAGCAGTATTTACAACCAAGAGGGGCAGCATTAAGAGCATTGAGAGCACAAGTGACCACCACTACATTATGAGGTTGCCAACCCTGAGTGTCCCTTCAGGGCTTGCACCAGGCTGCACTTCTCCCTTTCCAGCACTGGATACTTCCAAGGGCTGTGAAGCTCCTGACAGGGTTCCAGCAGGCTCCATTGCTAAATTCAAACTACCCTTCTCTGAGTTGTATAATTTTTCTGTTCATCTACTTGTGTGTTGGCCAGGGATTTCTCCTCTTGTTTCTCCTGTAAAACATAAGGTAAGATATTGGTGAGATGCCTGGCTCACAGATTACTGCTGAAGGAAAGAACCACAACCACACAGTTTAATGTTTGCCACTAACCTTGAATAATTGCTTGCCTCTTACTGGGCCTGTTATTGCAATAAAATTCCACTTACTAAATACTTGTGCTAAATCCTGTCTTAACAGTTCTCTTGTTAGGCTGAATAAAAGCCAGATTTCTTCCATACATCCCACCAAGATCCCTAATCATCTCCATTGTTTCTCTATTGGCTTCCTTAATACTGCCAGAACACAGCTTAAACAGGAACTGCCAGCTTCCTCATCTGACTTAATAACAAGTGTTCAATAATTGCAGGTATAATTATTCACAGCACTGACAAAATTTGCTATTCACCACTAATTTCTTCAAATTACTGAAAGCAGACAGCAAGAATAGACTAGTTAGAAAGACCTTCATTTTTAATCAATTTCATTACTGTTGTTTAATGAACAAAATCTGGAACTCGGCATTCCAGCAATATTTCAATACAATGTAAAAAGAAAGCCAAGAGGATGGTGGGTTGCATCAACAAGGGCATCACCAGCAGAGATAAAGATGTCATCATCCCACTCTACTCTGCACTTCTGAGGCCACACATGGAATACAGTGTTTGGGTTTGGTTCCCACTATGCATAAAAGGTGTGGACAGGCTGGAGAGTGTCCAGAGAAGGATCAGAAAGCTGATCAGAGGATGGGGAAGCCTGTCATAACAAGAACAGCTGAGAGAACTAGGTTTGAACAGTCGTGGGAAAAGAAGGCTTAGGGGATACCTCATTGCCATGTTCCAGTTCTTAAAGAGTGGCTACAAAGAAGGTGGAGGCTCCCATTTACAAAATGTCACATGGAAAGAGAAGGGGTACAAGTTAGTCCTGATGAGATTGGACAGGAAAGGAAAAGTTTTTACAACGGGAGCAGTCAGTCACAGGGAAAAACTCCCCAGGGAAGTGGTGAACTCCCCAGCAGTGGCTATTTTTAAGACTCAGCTGGACAGGGTGCTGGGCCATCTTGTCTAGACTTTGCTTTTGCCAAAAAGGGTTGGACCAGGGTCCCTTCCAACCTGGTACTATATGATAAGCAAAATAAAGCTAATAGTGGCTTACGTGCACTTATGCTTTTGATTTTGGTTCAAAACACTTATCCCAGACCTCTGTCAGGGTGTGCATCCACACAAAAATGGTGTGGTACCAGGCAACAGGGTATTTTGTTACCTTGGTTTTATCCTATTTATATGTTTTGATTAATCCCTCAACCAGAAAAGAGGGAGACATGGCACAAAACCCTGCACAAAGGATTGGCACAAAACCCTGCAGTCTCACCTCCTGTGAGTCTGTGAGGTCAGTGCATCTGAGGGGATGTTTCCCAGCTATTCCCACCTGCAACAAAATCCTGTTCCAGAAGAAATCTGGCAGTAGGCTGCAGCTCACAAGTCACTCAGGACATGTCAGTGCTGGACAGTCTCTCCTGTGGGATCTGTGGTGATCCTGTGGGATCTCCTGTGGTGCGGCTGCAGCACATGAAGTAGGAGTTATAACTCTGTTTGGGGAGGTGCGCTCCAGCCCTGGGAACCATGCTTGTCCAGGAACCAGCCAAAGCTAGGCTGTGAAACAGCAGGCTTGCCCTAGTGACAGCCTTGAACTCTTCCTAAGTGTTGGATCTAACCTAAATCAGACACATAGACTTTTCTATCCTAGTGAACTGCCTTTTTTCCTGGTCTGGCTCACCATGGATCTATCTGGCCATCAGTATGGCATGGAACAAGGGGATGCAAGACACGAGCCCAGGACCACAGGTATTTCCCAACCTATAAACACAACACCCTACCCAAGAGATCTCCCAGATATTAAGAGTGCAGGCTTGTGGATATTTGCTAGTTCAGATGTGGAAGCCCAGAGGTATGACTGAGGAGGTTAGAGTTGACAGTCTCACTCCTGTCCAGAATATCCAAGCATTAAAGTTAAGCTGTAAAACCAGTGCATAGGATAGGATAGATAAATAAATGCATAAACATTTGGTTTCAAAATAATGTCAAGAAAAGCTTTTTCTAGGCATTCTGAAAGATATGAAACCATAACAGAACCAATAAAATTCTATATAATATCTAGGTAGCAAAACTGAGGTATAATAAGTGTATACTCAGCTTTCCTTTCTATTTCTTTAATATCAAATCCATGCTGCTTCCCTTCCATTTCCGTGGTGGGTTCCACCAGGAACCATTCCATTAAGTGGTGGGTTCGCAGCAGATTCAGCAAACAGAGCACCAGCCTTTTCCCTTGGCATCCCTGAACACACAGCAAACAAGAGCCCTACTTTCTCCAAAATGAAGGATCTGCCTGACTTCATGCCTAGGAACCAGGTGGCATTTATTGAATGAATCTCCAACCTCCAGGACTACTTGAATTGCTTCTTGCTCTCCCCTCTGGAAACAGCTTTGGGGAACAATCTGTAGTTCCTGCAGATGGCTGTAGAAGTTTATGGAACTGGCTGATTTTTCTGGTCAAACAAAATTAATAATAAAAATGGATTTTAGGGTCCAAGCACCTCCAGATAGAAGTCCTCTTTCTTTGCTGACAGAGAACCCTTGGTTTGCTCAAAGTGCTTCAAATATGTTTTAGGCAGAAGTGTCAGAAAATCAGTCTTTTGTAAGCATTTCTTCTAATTAGGTCTTCACAATTCATGAGGCCCCGTGTTGAGCAGACAGCTCTTCCCAGTGGAGTCCTGGCTGCTCCTGCAGCCCTGCACTCAATTTGCTCAGCTGAGGGGTACTAATGCTTCAATATGCAGCAGGCATTTTCTTCAATGTTGAAAGACTTAAACAAATTGTAACCATCCTATAATTTGGCATGTTAGAAAAGCTTTTAAAGAGCCTTGTAAAATGAATGACTTAAACATTCACCCCAGGCTAGTTTTAAAATTTATTTGTCTGCACTCCAGTGAGGAGGAAGACACAAATATATGCATGTTCCAAGTCCAAAATTTTGATTTCTGAATTAGTTAGAAATAAGCTACAATCTTTGTGGTGGCAAATTATTTGGGGAATTGGTGTTGTAAGACTGGTCACTGAAATAGCCACAGCTTCATACCCTGCCTCTACTGAGCAAGACTTGAAATGAGATTTATGGAGGAATTTATGGCAAAGGAAAGCAGCTGTAGCACACAACCTCCTTGCAGCAGTTTTAATGACTAACTTTTGTGCTCCCTTCCACTGCAATATGTGCACATTTAATCACACTAATTATGAAGTACCCACTTGTCATGATGCTGCAAACCAAGATATGCAAAAAAGCTACACAGACATTTACATAAAAAAAGTAATGCTGATCCATCTATCCTATCCCACAGAGCCATAAGGCATCTACGTTAGGTGTCTCTGGCAGGAGTAGCATGAATTCATGGAGCGGCGCAAAGACCTTGCCTCAGTTTAACCTGGCACCTTCAAGTGCTCTGCAGGAGTGGAGAGTGCTGAGCCAGGGGTTGCTTCCTCTCTGTCACTGTGTGTGCTACTGGTGATTGGGAAGGGAAGAGGATATCACAGCAGATATTGAAGATATGAGCACTTGCATAAAGAAAAAGGGGGTAAATTACTTCTAGAGAAAGCAGAGGTCCTTCTTAGAAGGTCCATCCAGAAGAATGTATCACCTCACCTCTATATTCATCCTCCACCACTGACATGGGTGGGACCCCTCTCTGAAATGACGTCAGCCTCTTGGGCTGCATTTTTACACAGCACCGGCAACTCTCCTTGATGGAGATGGCAATCTTCTTCTTTGGGGAGCCCCAGAAGAGATATTCCTATTCCTCTTACCTTCCCAGAACCCTCAAGGAGAAATTGTAAGAGGAATGAGGATTTCAGAAAAAATATGAAGCAGTTCTAAAGCATCCAATAATATTGACCAATAATATTGGCAGGTTAAACAATCCTGACAAGCCCAAATGACTGAATTGCATGCTCTGGACCTAGAGAAGAAAACAGATTTTAATAGAACTTTTGAAATTAGCACTCGCTGCCACCAAGTGTTGGTCAGACACAGTGCAAGGACATATGCCTTCAATGAACAAAAACTTCATAGATGGCATTTTGTCACCTGTCAGCATTGTCCTAGAGCTGAGTCACCATCCTAGGAGACCTAATCCAGGCAAAGTGAGGTTTCAGCTCTGCAACCCAAATGCAGCTATGGCTTTGCTAGGTTATGTCATCTGATGCACAACACCACCTTGGCGATTGCCCTTCACCACCTGCTTGCACACGATTCAGCTGCAAAACACATCTCTACACTTTGCTCTGTACTTCCAATTTGTAGCTCATGATGTTCCTGCACTGGTCCCCACTCTGGAGTATTGGTCTCCACTCCAGCCCCCACAGCCGTTTTCCCAATCTCAGTTTTCACATCAGACACTGCAGCACTGCAAGCATCATCCAGATGATATGTTAAACCCAACCACTGTACCATTCTTCTTACCTAGGTTCCTAGCTCAGGGCTTTTCTGCCCTGGACCTGGATTTCAGCTTCACAAACGGGTCTCTGGCTCATGTTTCATATTTACCACTTTTGCTCTCCAAAAATGTGCTAGAGAATCAGACATCAAATGAGAACAGCTTTCTGCAACTGCTGCATGCTTCATGCAGCAAAAGCACCAAATCTGACTGCAGACCAGAGAGGGGATCTGAGGGATCTGATATGCCAGCAGAAACAGAACAAGGCTTTCCCTGAAGCAACAAGGACTTACCCATACCAACAGCCTATCTGTCCACACAGTCCTCTGTTTAAAACACATGATTGCTATTGCACAGCAAGTCATTTTATCTCTTGATGCTGGTTGTCACTTTACTATAGATTTGTAAGAAAAAGTTACATCCTAACTGAACATACACTACTGGGGCAAAATTGGGTATGGCAGAAAGCAAGAGTCATGAGCTTCTTTTAGGATAAAACCAAAAGTGTAATGAAACACAAAATTGCTCATCAGTGTTTTGAAAGATAACTACTCCATATGTGTATGACTTACAGAGAAAGAAGACCAAAATATAAGAAAAGCCCAAAGGAGGGCCAAGAACTTCGGGGTAACAGGATCTCTTTAGTTTGTATAGAGAAAAAAAAATCAAACTACCTTTATTGTGACTGTCAAACCACCAGGTACCCAGTCCTCTCCTCAGCGTTCCTCCTGGCCCTCTCTCCATCTCCTTCACAG
>JAWWMP010000132.1:65278238-65293409 GCA_035047865.1 Dendrocincla tyrannina
AGAGCCTCTGGGGCTGTGTGGGGCAGCTGCCTGGCCCTGTGGCTCTGCTGGTCTCACCTGATCCTCCAAGGCATGAGAAGAGTCGTGGTTCTCTCCTGCCTGCGCTGCTGCCTGCCACTGCCACTTGTCCACGGGCTGGGAGGAGGACGAGGAGAAGGCGGTGTGGGATGGAGACGGCTGCCGTGGCACATCATCCTTCTGCGTGCCCGCAAGCACATCCGCGGGCACAACCTTCGACGTGCGCTTCCTCTGCCGCTTCAAGAGTGCCTTGGTGGGCTGGGAGTTGCTGAAGAACTTCATCTTCCCGTCCCTGTATCCCTCCTGCCCCAGGCAGCACCTTTCTCCTTTGTCCCACACAACACACACTGGCCCCACGAGCCCAAAGGCTGGCTCTTCAGCACTTTCCCCTCCAGATCAATAACTACAACGTGATGAAAAGAACGAGCACTTCTTAATGATCAAACCAAGAGTTTTATTTCCACCTGTTAAAAGAACCCTTTGCTTACCAGCAGAGTCCAACATAGATGGGCCAACAGACTTGAATACAATTAAATAGAGAAAAAATTGAACTATATACAACAAGACATCTACATAATAAAGATTTTTTTCATTATCTATGAGTTCTTGCCAATGTGAGACATTACTGGAACTCCAATATATTTATATTTTTTCTTTCTTCCCCTAAAAAGAAACAAGTAAAGAATTTCCTATTTTTTTCCGTGTACTGAGGCATAATATCCATTTTAAGATGCACAAAATTTGTGGCACTTCACAGGGTACACAAAAGCTAGAAACATTTTATCTTGTTATTTCAATTTATGATATTGTTTCATTTAATCTATTTATCGAGACACTAACTGTGAAGTGATATTTACATGGAGGGAGTTGTGCAAAGTCATTTAGGCTATGGCTAGTACACTGTGAAAGATGCAGGGTTAAGCAACTCGCCCTCATCCCCAGAAGTAATCCCTTAAATCTGCTTTTGATCATTCCTCCCCTAGAGCAGTTACCTACGGAAAACTGGCCAGAATTTATTATTTCTTTCGTAAGCTACTTGGAGAAAGCTGTTTCTGTGATCCTTAAGGGTCTTGACAATTAATGTTGAGTTGTTTCTTTTCACACAATTAATGCTTTAAGCATTGATTATCTGCTTTTTAGGACACAAATGCAGCCATCACTGTCACCACACTGCCCTAAGACAGCTGCAGTCCTAGTTTGTAGTTCATATTACCAATGGGAGCACACAGGAGCTAAATGTGTGTAACTTTGTAGGGCTCACCCTATTGTCACAATGCAGAAACTGCATATGCCTGCTAACAGCACTGGACCAAAGGTATTCCAAACCAGGGTGGGGAAGGTACTGCATTTCTTCAGACAGCCTTTATGGAACCAAACTCTGTAGTACCATACCAAGAAACATCCCAAAACATCCTCATTAAAAAAAAAAAAAAAATCATCTTTCCTTTGGGTTGCAAACTTCAAGACAGACCTTAAGACAGCTAATTTAGAAGAGCTGCTTTAATTAAGGGCTTCCTACAGATCTCTAGGACTGGTTAGCAAAGACACATGCGATACCAGCGTTAACACATCCTACAGTTGTGATGCACCAGGGCACACAATGGTTCTTACAATGGTTTACACAATCAACCAACTGTCAAAAGGTGTCCAAGGACTTTTTCATACATAGACCTACTGCAAATGTGGATCATAAACCCCTGATTTTATTCATCTTGTCTACATAAACCTGTTTGCATCAGCTCATTTAAGATTCTACATCAGATTGCACAGTTAGTAACAGGCTTGAAGCAGACATTTAGAACTCGGTTCTGGGGGGAAAAAAAAGTGACTAAACAACAGTGCATAAACTGGTGTATTCCTGCCTTTTCAAGTAGAGGAATTCTCTCTCCTAAGACATATATCTGTCTTCTCATTTTTTAAAAAAATACACATTTAAAGAAAGCTGGGCAACCCTCAGGGCAAAGGGAGACTAAACTCTCAACGAGTTGTCAAGTTAACATTGCTACCAAACACCTTTTAAAACCTCCACTTCCTACATCCACGGCAGTACAGTTGTTTCATTTTCCATCCTATGCACTAGGCTACAACCAGTCAGGTATCAGTGTAACAACCAGAGAGAACAGCAAAGTGAACACACTCAACTTAAAGCACTGAACCGGGAACAATTGATAAAGTAAGGAGATCTCTAGGTAGTTTGGTATTCAGCTGACAAGAGGGCAGTGTATAATTTGCTTCTTATTCAACACTAGGAAGCCTAGAGAAGTTGATATTCTCATTAGCTATTAGGAGAGAGTGTTATAGCACAGCTGTAAATCCAAGAGACCACCTTACCATGTTAGAAAACAAATTCAATGTCGGGATTCAAATACAGGAATTCTTGGCAGTTAAAACAATCAAATAAGTATTTTTATATTGTACATGTTGCAATGCTTCTACGTACTTTAGATCTCATGGAGTTCATAAAAACATCTACATATTCAAGCCTTCTGCTCAAAACACCTGACTGCTGGTCAACAGCAGGTTATTTTATTGCATAACCTTCATTGTCAAATTAACTCATTTATGCAAAAGCAACCCATTAGTACAGAACTTACTCTACTTCGCAAAGATGACATGCAGGAAAAGAAGAGTCATGAGCTTCTTACAGGATGAAAACAAAAGTGTAATTAAACGGTAAACTGCTAATCTGTCTTCTGAAACTATTCCATATCTATATGTGATGGTGGGAATAATTTATAGAGTAAGAAAAAACAAAATATTCAGGCTCCCTCATTTAAGCATTAAAAAAAGTAGAAGGAAATTGATTAACTGCTTCCTTCCTGGTCTAGGCTGCTGGTCTAGTATAGAGACAGTCATGGATAAAACATCATAACCAGGAACATAACAAGAAGCAGCTTGGACCATAAAAAAGCTGTCTAGATACAAGTTGTTCTCCAAAACCAAAAAAACCCAGTTTTACTTGGATTTGTGCACAACCTGCTCCTCTTTAAATCTTCAGAGCACTGAAAATATGACATTTTCCCCCAAAATCCAGTTGAGACTGTCCTGAGAAATACAAGTACTCATATATAAATGGGATGATATTGTCTGTGAGTGAGTTTCTTCCTGCAGGTTGGGCAAGAGTTGGCATTCCTAAGGGAATCACGGAGGCACTGACTGCAAAAGACATGGCCACATTTTGTTGACACAATCAGTCGTCCACTTTGCACAATCTGGAAGAAAGGAAACACAACAGGCACCAGAAGTAAATAATTTAACTTTGCTGGTCTCCTGACACCAGGCAAAGAGGACTTCGATATCTGGAATTGCCCTTTACTCTTAGAATAACAAGGAACACAAAGATCTCTCAGTGCCATCCTGGCAGTTTTCTCCCTCTACCCACACCACCAAAAAGTGACAAGTTACTATGAGCTTCAAAGCAAGCTCTGTGCTTCAAGCCATATCTCTGCAACATCCCACACAGGCCAACTGAGTTGTGCAGCTCCCTCTCTGCCCCGTTCTCCCTCCCACATGATAAAAAGGGTTGACAGCATGTGGCCCTTACCTCTGAGTAGACATCCATGCAAATGGGACAGCTAACAGTACCAGACGGCCTTGTAGCAGAGAGAACAGAAGGAGAAAGAACATGCAGCCATTAACTTCACTGCACTTCGAGGGTTCCCAACACACAAACTGTCCCACCCCCCTCCAAGGGCACTGACTAGCCAAGATGCATTTCTTCTGAAGAGCCCTGCATATCTCTAACTCCCTCAGCGTGTGGCATGTAATAAGGAGTTTGGGTGTCCCTGTCTTAAGGGAAAGGTTTTCACGAGGGAGGAAGCTGCAGTCACCCTGCTCTAGCGCTAGAAGTAACAGCAGTCTCTAGCGCTGTGCAGCAGAGGTACAGCCATCAACATCAGTAACAGCTCTGCAACAAAAGCATCTACCTGTGCCTTGGAAACGAGTCATTCTAGAAAGGGAAGAGGCTGTCAGAAATTCAAACATCCCCTGTTCTGATTTACCAACAGCCCAACAACACACATATTCTAAGAACTCCTCCTTATAAAAGGGAGGGCAGGAATACACTAACATGAGGAAATACTGAAAGCCAAATTTCTTGTTATCCAGCTGTGGTTACAGAGGTCCCTCTGCTGCCTTCAGCCTTCAGGAACAGCTCTACTGCACACACACTTGCCAACAGACAAAGCTCAGCTGCCTAAGCCCAAGTGCTGAAACATATTCTCTATCAGAAAAAGAAAGAACTTCCTTTCACTTTTCTTAACAAACTAATCTTTATTATAAACTTTCAGAACTCTATCATAAAGACCTGGCTTTTTTATGTCACTGCCCATGCTAAACCAAAGTTTATAATTTATTAATTAAAGAGGAATAGAAAGCATGAGATAGCTTAAAATCAGGCAGAGAGCACTAAGATCTACCCCTACTTTAACCTACAGAATTTAACTCCCCTAATTCTCCCATTTTTACACCTCAAATTTTTTAGGCAGCAGCTATAATAGCACCTCAATCACAAATTATAACTAATGATAACCTTCTTAAAAGGAAAAGGAATCCAGCACTACAGATGGCTTTGGCAATCTCCAGCACCAGGAAGGACCCTTTTGTCACTGTTAAATGCTACAGCACTGAATCCTTTTATCCTTACCTACACAGAGCAGGAAGGTGCAATCTTTAACAGAGAAGCTTGTGGCTGAAGAAACAAACTATTATTTTTTGTATTATCCAATTAGTGGCATTTGTTCTCTGAAATACTTAACAACCAAAATTTAAATATCTATAAATCCACTGGCAAAATACACTGTGATTTAGAATAGTATAGGCCCTTTCAGTGGTATATTTATGACCTGACACACAGAGGTTCCACGCTCAAGTTCTATCCGACGTTGCCTTTCAGTAATCCAAATGGCTCAAAGCACACCAGCTTCATTAACCCTGTATTTTTCTCCTTCCAAAAAACCACTTGAAAAAGAAGTTTGTACCACTATTCTTATTGCCTTCCCTAGTCACACAGACACTTAGTCTAACACACTACAGCAGAACTTTACTGTTTCTCTGCAAATGGGGTCTTTACTGATTTAAACTGCAAGATCCCCATCACACATGCAAACATATCAGGGTTCCATGATATCCATGGGACAGAACGAGAACTGGCCATTAAGAGCATGACCTCCACAATCACCTGCAAGGATACCTCAGGGAGGACATCTGTCACTTGGAGAAAGGCAGCTACCTGGCACAGTGTGCCAAAAAAACCCCAGGGAATGCAGAAGCATTTTTGCTGGAATTTGCCAGGCTGCTGCCTGCCAGTCTTCTGACATCAAGCCTCATCGACACCAACAAAAGTATTTCCGTATCTAACATAACTACTAGAGCTTTGCACAAAAAGCAAACACAACATAATGTGAGCTACAGCCTGTGACTAATCCCCCTTCCTTGCTGTATCCCCACACTTATCTTTAAGGCTTTATATGAAGTTGTACATCTGTCTTGGGCAGGGGCTTTTCATCCTGAAGTGCAAATGGTATCACTTGACTATGATGCAACATGGCATGTTGTAACTCACTGAAACCGGGAACTAAGTGAAGGCCTAAAAGATAAGTCAGGTGATGGCAACACAACTCAATCCTGTCTGTGTCAAAAGAAGCACAACTCAATGTTTGGTAGGTTATAGGGCATACGTACTTTGAACTTGCAGTTTCCTCTTCCAGTGGTCCCAGTTCTCGAGACACTTTATCAGTCACATACACATCACTGTCTCTTGTTTCATCTTCATCGTCGCTACTCAGCACACAGCTGTCCGACTGTCGCTGGCTTCTTAGTCTAAGATTTCTCCTTTGTCGTTGATTCTCTGCAATTTAATTTTGCTAAGTTAGCTATACAATGATCTCTCTCTCCCTGGAACTATCCTTGGAAGTCATATTAGAAATAGTCTGTAACGGTTCCTATTTTAAATGGGCCATATTCAGCTGGGTTTCCTAAATATTAAGGCTGAATATCCAGAGATTGTGAATATTCTGCGACATACTGACACAAAACATTTGCTCTCTTCACACTACAAACAGCAAAAATGTGACCTTAAAGATTCTCAGTGTCATAACTTCATGTAACTACGCCACCTGTGAATCAATCTCCCCTACAAAAGGAAGTTACCTCTCTCAATCCTTACTGACAGATACTGCTACAACCCTGTGATAAGGAACTGCAACAATTCGTGTGTGATATGGGAGGGAAAAGATTGAAGTCAAGTATCTCAGCAACTCCAGTGCCCATGTAAAAACAATCAAGCACTAATCAATTAAAATGACATAAAGAATCACAAAATTAAAGCCCCTCCCTGCCCAAGTGTTCGGCTACAACTTTTAATGCAGGTATTTTTCACTTGCTCTTGCTTCATTCAGAGCACAGAATAGATTATATTCTAGGTAAGTAGCTGACAACATACTAATGCACCTTCAACAATATAATCAGAACAAGGCTGACATATGTAAAGGATTAACTTATTTAGACCTGTAACTATTTTAACACTTAAAGTAGAAAAACACCAACTCCACACTTGCTAATACTTCTCTCTACAAAATGTGAAGCATGTTAGACTAGATAACGAAACGGAATACTGTGACCACAAATCACTTTCTTCTTTAGTTCCTTCACTGCAATACAGGTTAAACCAATCTTTTGACTTTTTTTTTTTTAAATTCGGATTTGCTATTCCAGTGCTAATTAAAATTATGGTCAACCTAGGGCTTAAAGAAATTCTGGTTTTGGAAAGTAAGAAGTACATGGAGCAGCATTGATCTATTTTATTTCAGATACTTTACAATCTCTGACAATGGCTATCAAACACAAACTGGATTCATACTCTAAGACACCAGACAGATGCTTTAACCTTTTCCTAAATGCATTTTCAATCCACGCTGCTCAAGATCACTGGAAAAGGCAAACAAAAAACAGTAACAGCATTTAAACAATTTCATTATCAATTTTAAAACGTCAACTCACCTTCAACAATCTTGCATCAATACATATGGGAAAGGAGAGAAAACAAAGTACAATTAGACTTTGTTGCACACCCGTGGTATTACATACAAACACCAGTTAAGCAAGCAGTTACAACAAAACAAGCTAAGAATGGTAGGCTATCACTCTTATTTTGATTAAGAATGTTAAAAGTAGTATATTAACTGTTGCTCTGTAAACAACTAAGTGGATGCTGATGGCTCTGCTCCCAATGCTCCCTCCAGTGGGGTAGAAATAGAGGCAGCTGATGAGCCACTTGAACCCCCTCCTCCCCGCTCCCCCATTTCGGTTCCCTGGTTTATGGTTTCAGGCTGGAGGTGATTCCTTCCCTCTTCCTCCCCGAACAGGAGATTTAGCAGTGTTGTCCATAAATATGAGAGCAGCTATTAAAGCAAAAAAAAAAAAAATCCCCAACCCACTGTTATCTTTGGTGGAATGGGAGCAGGGGCAGTAGAGATTCTGTTGTAAAGTCTGAGGCCTTTCCTTTGCAAAAGCTCAGGATCAAGAAGCAAGATGCACCTCCCATGCTATTCCTGCTGCTTGTTTCTGCTTTGCAAAGCAGCAGTGGCATCCCAAATCTGAGGGGATAAACCACACTCTGGCCGGATCAAAGACCATTCTAGTTTTCCTAAGAGCAGTAACAAAAAAAAAAGTGGATTTTTTTTTTTTAAGACTTGTTGGAGTAATGAGCTCAACTAGTTTGTATTGGACAGTTACAGTTGTGCTTGGCATCTCTGACAGGAGTACCTCAAACCAATGCTGCAGCTAAACAATTCATATCTGGGAAGTCAAAGACTTATTATTCTATCCCTTCGGCTTTTTCTTTAAATCACTGGCCAATAAGGTTAATAGAAAAAATTCTTCACCAAAAGGGTTGTCAAGCACAGGAAGAGGCTGCCCAGGGCAGTGGTTGAATCCCCACCCCTGGAGGTATTCCAAAGACATGCAGATGCTGTGCTTAGGGACATGGTCTAGTTGTGGACTCCATGATCTTAGAAGTTCTTTTCCACCCAAACAATTCTATGATTCCATCTTTGATATAAAAGCTTCAACTATCAATTGCATCTCTTTATGTTACACTACTCACAACTGATATACAGTCACACCACGTTGTGGAGCAAGAAGGTCTTTTGTATTACCCTATTGCAATCTGCAAGTGCACCTCCAGAGCAGCCGCTGTGTTATCTGTAACACAGGGCTTTCATGCACTGACATGTCAACTCTGAACTTAAAGTCAGATTCTGTGAGGGAGCACAAGAGAAAACGAATTTGACTATAAGATTTAGGCAAATGTGCTGTTCACTACTTACCACAACAGAATCATTGTGAGTTAGATCAACGACTACAGGACCAGAAGATTCGCATGTAAGATCTACAACTTCTTCACCAGCTGAAAAAAGAATGTTAGCATCATGATCAGAGATTGTAGAGGAGTAAAACTGCCTGCCACTGTATAACAGGCTGATATGCAACCATGCCCTGTCCATCTTCCCTTCAGGAGTGTGCTCAACATTTCACTCAAGCTTTGCCCTCTGCAGTCCACAGAGGGCATTACCAGCCCTGTCTTCTGCAAGCTGCAATGCAAAGGGAACAGCAGCTGAGCTCCTCACATAGTTGTGTTGGATGACAACAGCTTACAGGAGGACCACAGCAACAGACAATTCATGTGACACAGCAGAATGTTCATCACACTGAAAAAACTAATAACTTTACAGTACCATGTGGCACATGTTCTCTTGAGATGGGACACAACTATCGACAGAGTTTTTATTATCTTCTTCAAACGTGGGAGCTCCCAAACTTAGTCTGCCACTATCTGTAGTGGCAGCTGCAGCTTGTCTGAGTAGAATTCCACATGTCTGAGCAGCTTTTGAGGACCTTTGCTATGCAACTCATCACTAGTGTCAGTGTAGCATAGCTCAGTACCAAACCAATTGTCAGTAGGCTTGTTGTTTAGAGATGCCATACTACGTGCTTCCTAAAATCAGAGGTTTCCCTTCCTCTACAGTAAAGGGCCTAGAAACCAGCAGAAAACACACATTCAGTTGGACAGCAAAGCTCCAGAAGCAGTTTCTGTTCTTACCAAGTTGAAAGGAAAACTTACCACTTTCTTCAAGTTCTATTGGCTCTGCTTCTGAAGCCATTTCTGCAGTAGAAGCCATGAGCCTGTTTCTTTTTCGGGCTTGCCTGGAATTAACTGATCCTCCACGGCGCTTTCGTTGAGTCTAAAAGAGAACCAAAACTTAACATTACCTGCACAGAAAATGCTAACATGGCCCTCAACTTTGCAACACCAGTGAAAGAACATAGAGATACAAACAATGCTCCTGCAATGGCTGTAATATTCATCAAATGGTGGTACGGGTTATTCCTGCCTGAATGCATGGCCATCAAGGAAAAGACATCACCCCAGATCTCTTACCACTTGCCTCACCAAGAAAAAGCCTACCATGATGGTTCACAATTTATCAGGTTTAGGCTAACATTGTAAGCATTTCTGAACTACTGCTAGCATCTAGAGAGATTCAAAATCTTCATTATCACTGAACATAAAATTCCATGAAGATTCAATATACTTATGTTCCTGGGTATTAGCAACAAACTCCTAAAATAATTTTCAGAAGCACCATGGAAAACATATTTCAAGAATCAGGATTGCATTGAGTAGCAAAATACTTACTGCGCTCATAGTGTTTCTTGATCTAAAACCACCAAAAAAAGAGGCTCAAACACCAAACAACTAATGGCAAAGAAACTACAACTATAAATTCCTTGGATTTCTTTATGTAGGTCACTGGTAAAAAGTCCAGAGTTCTCAGGGTCAGAAAACGATGTTCTTCCAAACCTAGCAGAAGAGAAGAGAAAAGATTACCTATCTGCAGTGCTTGTTCTCTTCAATACCTCCCGCTCCAAGATACCGATTCCTGAGTCATCACCTTCTGCCCAAAGCCAGAGGAGAGGAAAGTCCTGAGTTCAGTATATGAGCCTCAGACACCCGCACCTGAGCCTGAACCCACTAACTGAACACCAGAGTAAGCGAATCTGACAGCAAACTAGGAAAATACTAAGGATTCCGAATGACATTGAACTGAAAAGCAACTGATTGACTCTCGAGGCAAAGTCTGTGGGTAGGAATCACTGGGAATTGTGTCATTAGCAGCCACCTTCAGAGAACCAAAAACTCAGACAAGCAGTTCTCTTCTCCAATCCATCTCCAGATTCCAACAGCTGGGAGCCAAAGAGCTCGCAAGGAATCTAAAGCAAGTGGAGCAAAGAAATTTCAGTTTGAAAATACTTGCTGATCTGCAGGAGAACACGAGTTCACCTTAGCTCCTCTGGTGCCTGCAGGTGTGCGTGCCTAGCTACCTGCCAAGGGGGAGAGGTGTAAAACATAAAGGCACCTCTGAGTAAGTGACAAGGTACTGAAGGTCCCATCTTGAGCTTGGCTATGGTACTGTTACCACAGGTTCAACACACAACGAGGAGCTGGGGGTGGGTGTGAGGGTAGACAGCAGAGGGACCAGGAAAAAATACAGTTATATTAAACAACAGCTGAACTGTCTTCCTGAGCTGACACTGATTTTCACTGCAAAGACCAGCACACATGTTGTTAGCCTGTTTATAGATGAGGAAACAGTGAGACTGTGCAGCTGAATGGTGGGATGGAAATGCACTGGTGGTCAATCCTAACCCTGAATTAAAGGAAACCTGACTGATCTTTTGCATCTTCAACTTACTCTATTTCATAAATCACTTTCTTAAGAGACCTAATAACACTGAACTGCAACATTATTAAAACAAATCATGCCTAAGAAAAATGCTTACACTAAATTTGGTACTTATTACTAAGCCCAAATATATATTTATGTATAGTTTTAAGCAACACAATACCCTACTCATCAATTTTCTCACATTACTTCATTTTAAAACTGGCACAAAAGTCAGAACGGAAGTTAACATGCTTCTTTTCCCCCCACCCCCAGCTGAACCATTTACTACATGCCAGACAATGTTCTATGAGTCCACAGGCAGATTCTGGTCACAGTGGAACTCTTTTTCAAAACTGCTGCACATAAGACCCCCTCCCACTATGAACCTATTCAGTAATCAGTTCTGATAGTTTTAAGATTTTTTTTCTTTTAGTAATCTAAACTGACATGTACAGGTTTTTTGGCAGATATGCGAAATAGCCTTACATTCTCAGCTGTTATGTTGAAGACTAAAGGCTCAAAGAAAGCTGGGAACTGACTTTGTCTCTTGCTCCCCCAATGCAAAACTCACCTACACAATCCTTTCCAAAACAGTGTCCCAGTAACGTAAGTTCTCTTTGAACACTTATCCACTGTTCTTAAGGTCTGGATTTCATTTCACTTGTTAGGAAAGAAAGCTTTTCTGCCAACCTTCCCAATATTATTGGGAAGATCATATTTTACTCACTTTAACTGAGTTTCTGGGATAAGGGAAAAGAAGATTTAAAACAAGACCATGCCTAATGATGCACTCATTAAAAAAAAAAAAACAACAACAAAAAAACAAAATCAAAAAAACCCCAAAGGGACTGTTTATGAACACATTTCCTTTGTGCTATAGGAATTCCTAGTTCCATATGATTATTATTCATGGGTTTGGAGGTTTTCAGAGACAAGGGGAAGAGGAAGGTGAAGGAGGAGGACACAGCATGAGGAATGAGGGAGGGGACAAGGGAGAGAATCATCCCCAAACCTAGCACATCTGCTGTTTCAAACTAATTGCTCCATGACAAGTTACCACTTTCATCGACCAGGTACAAATGAAATGAAAAATAACTTCGGCAAAGCAGTTTTCTGCACACAGCAAGAGGATGAACAAGAGTGAGCAACACATGAGGTAAATTAAGAAGTTAGGCCATTAGATTCTTTTTAAGTTTTATTTCATCAACAAAGACATTTTCCTTGATTCTCCTCAGATACAGAATTGGAAAAAATATTTGGGACATTAAAAAGCTGAGAGTGGGTACACACACCTGAAAGAGATGAACTTTATACATGCTTATTTTTAATTACAAGTTCTTAGAACTGTTTTACAACAGAACGTTTTGGAGCAACCAGATACACTGACATATCTGCACTGCTAAAAGACAGCAAAAGAGAAGCCTATTGTATTGAGCAGACTCCACAGGTTTGGATGTAAAATACCTAGGAGGTTTCACAAGACCTGGTGCTTTTTTGGATTTAACACTGGACACAACTCAGTGCAATGGTTTGTTGACAAACTATCTTTAGAAAGGGTTAAAAACATAAGGGGAGCACCTTGGATGACTCCAAACAAAAACCAGATTCTCTCCGGCCACAAGTGGCTTAAATGCCAGAGAAGAGCTATAACAGAAGAAAAAATTAAGCAAACCAACAAACGTTTTCAAGTTATGGTGACAGGCAAACAAGTACTACACAACAGGAGACCTGTCACACTAAGACCACCCTGCTCACTTTAAATAGCCACACACTTCTTGACCAAGATATCAAGGAACAGATGATTTACAGGATTACTATGAAATATCTCAGATGCTCTACTATCGGACCTCCATGGCAACAGATGACAGAACCACTTTTTCACCTAAGTGACAGAGAGCACTGTTGCAATTTAGATGGTTTAATTTTCAGAATCTTAGAACACCAACAGTAGGCTTTCTTTGTAATTAATGCAGAGAGCACATGCAAGGCACAAACATTCTACCTGGCAGTGGCTCAAACCTTAACCTCTTCAGAAGCTGCTTCAGAAGAAGAAAGTTGAGAATTATACCCATAGGGAAGCTCATCACTGTAAAATCACCTCAAAATAAATCATCATAGGCAGGTTCATCAGTATCAACATGACCCATCTCAGGAGAGTCATGTTGATAAAGAAAATCAGACTGCCGGAATTTAATAAGACTATGGAAGGAGTCTCACGATCCAGCAACAATTTTGTTTTGCAAGAACAAACCTCTTCTGTGGGGATGTAGATTTCCACACGTTCTTGGCTTACTTGTTCAAACTTCATTGAGCATTAACTGCCTAGCTGTAAGAGTGCACACTGAAAATAAAGCGAAGCTCACTTTCTGGAATACACCACAGCTCATGTCTCGTGGTGCACAGGACATACAGCACAGATCACATCTCACAATGCTCAAGAACAAAGGTAAACACATTGCACATTAAGAGAATACACTCATTAGTAAAAATTCCTTAAAATTTAAAACAACAGGACCACTCAATTTAATACCACAATTTGTTACACAGACTGGAGAGGCCAAGTTAAAAGATAAGGGCCATACATTCCTCTTCCAGCAGTCACTATGAAACCACCCAGCACCAAGACTCCCAAGAGCAGATAATACAAAGAATTACTGCATCAGCCTCCTCCCTCTCAACCCATACACATCCAATGACCTCATTAACGCACAGCTTCAGCTGGAGTTATCTATGAGTTTTACAGCAAGATGCATTCAAACATCAATTAAAAATTCTAAAATTACAACTTTTTAAAAAGTAGGAAGACTTTTGTGTATGCGTGTGTGTATGTAAAAACTTAGCAAGCTAATAAATACTTTTAACTTTTACATACTTTTTATTGCACCACTGCAGGATGAGAACAGTCCCAGAAAAAGCCATTCCCCCTTCCTCTCATAGGCAGAGAGAGCTCTGCACATGCAGTTATTATTCCTATCATTTAGCTTTCCCAAGGGCTTCAGCAGCGTTCGCCTCATAATAAGTACAATTTCAAGGACCATATCCACCAACCTTTCTCTGTACAGGCAGATACTTGAGGAAAATAGAAGTCAAGCCGTTTAAATTAAGAATGTTTACACCAGGAGTAGTAACTACCCCTATTGCTCATTTAAGTGTTCTGTTAAATTTTTTACTCCACAAAAAAGTTAACATTTTCACCGAGTTCAAGTTGATAAACATATTTGAATTACCATTCAAAAATAATTGATTCTCTAGACAACACAAACTGAAAACTTCTCTTGGACCACTCTGAAAACAAATCCTTGGTCTCGCCTGTCCTTAGCAGGAAGTGAGGCAAATTGCCTTAAGCAAGAAATAGACATTTTCCCCAAGCCTCATTAACACAAACGTTAGCTCATAATCATCCTAAACAAAACAAATACGCTTTAGTACGTACTTTATGAAAACAATGTCAATCAAATCGCTGAGAATGTGCAAAGCACAGCTAACCCTGCCCATTGCATTTTTCAAAAGGTGATATCCCACGCCTTTAAGACTGTGCTTCTCATTTCTACTTAAAACGTCTCTTTGTACTCCTAACAACAGAAGACACAATTCAGCTGCATAACAAGATTTCTGTCGCCAGAAGATGCACATGCCAATCACAAAGTGCTACTCTTAATTACCTTTTTTACCACAAAGAACACTATTCGGATATTTTACAGAGCTTCCTACCCTGTACTTCCAGTACCTTTAAAAATGCTCCCTTTTTTCAGATGGACTACAGCAACTTCAGTGAAAACAGAAGATGAGTCTATTATAGGTTACCCAAATTAGGTCAAACATTCCTATACAACAAAAGCTTGGTGAAAGGTAGTTTAAATAGAGTAAAGATGAGCGATAACCTGCCTACCACAGAGATACACCAGCCTGCCTGCTCGAAACAGGCAAATTTGACACGGTCATGAGCAGCCTAAGAAAATCAAAACAACGAAACACCCACAGAACAAAATACACCAAACCTTTTAATCGGCCAGACGTCCTATTTCAGCAACAGCAAAGAGGGACACCGGCCAGAAGAAAAGCTCCTCACTGCTCTTACTTGCACAAGTTTCTTTTAGAGATGCCACAGCCTACTTTCAACAATCCCAAAAATCACATACGGCAAAAAAAACCCCAAAACACAACAAACAAACAAAAAACCAAAACAGTTGAGCCTTTCCACATCCTGTAATCGAGGTGCAGGGGGGCGCTGAGGTAGCAGGGAAACATTCCCCCCCACTCCTGCTGTCACACGAACCGGGAGGGGAGCGCCACAGCCCCACGCAGCTGCCCGCACCGAGCCGCTGCGGCTCCTGCGCAGGAGAGCAGCCCCACCGTGCCGCGGCAGGGCAGCGCGGCCGTGCCCGGCCCTGGGCGCTGCGGCCCCGCGGGTCGGGGCGGCCCCAGA
>JAWWMP010000132.1:65295866-65351409 GCA_035047865.1 Dendrocincla tyrannina
ATTGGCGGTGCTGCGGCGCCTCGCCCCGCCGATTGGTCGGAATGCACGTCAATCAATGAATGCCGTGGCGGCTGCCCCGTCCCTCCCGGCCGCGGGGCATGCTGGGAGCTGTAGTTCGGCGCGGTGTGGGGCCTGCGCGGCTGTGGGGCCCTGCCGTCCCTTCTGGTTGCCTCCCGAAGGGCTCCGCGGGCCCGCCTCAGCTCGGGCCTGGCCGTGCTTCTGCTGCGCCCCGCCGTGCTGTCCTGTCCTGCCTGCGGGCAGCGTCTGTGTGAGCTCTGGGGCGGCCCCCCACCCATCCAGGCTTCCGGGAAGGTGTCACAGCATCACGGAATCGGTGAGGTCGTAAAAGCGCTGTGAGGTCATCGGGTCCCAGCTGTGCCCCAGCACAACCACGGCAGCGACACCAGGGCTCTGGGTGCCTCCTCCAGGCTTTCCTCAGGCACCTCCAGGCACTCACCGCCTCCCTGGGCAGCCCATTCCGGTGTCTCATCACCCTTTCTGTGAAAAAATTGTTTTTCTCAGAGTGTTTCCAACACATTGAGCAGAACTCATCAGCACCACTACCTGTTGCCCATGGCATATTTACTCTAGATCCAGCGTGTAACTCATTATAAGCGATTGCAGAGGGGATTCCACGCCCTCACCATCAAAAAGAGCGTTTTCCCAGCTGATTTACCTTAATTCAAGGACCATCTGTCCTTCCCTGTCTTCTTGCTTCCCTGTACCACTGGGCTGTCTGTAGCTTTCCCTGTGACTTCTCTTCTCCCCTGGGTGAAAAGTGCTGAAGATCTGTGCTAGGTAATTTTGTTTGCTTGCCATTCCAACATACCCATCTCTCTATGGTTTTGCTTTCAGTAACAAAACATCTGTTTCTCTGAGAGAAATCATCGTGTTCTCTAGGGCAGGTTGCACTACCTGGCCTGGCAATTGTGTGTAGGGGGGAGCCAAAAGCCACCCAGCAGTGACTGTGTTACAGGAGCAGGGAGCACCTTGTGTCTGGTGCCGATCACAGGGCAAAAACCCTTGGTCTTCCTCAGGTAATCCGTGTGTTTTACACCTCCTTACACTGCAGTGGCACATGAAGGCTTTTGTGGCCTGACCATTTCCACTGAAACAAGAGCTCTCTGGAATGTGCAGCTTTCAACTCTAGAAATGTTGCTTAGTGAGTCTGTCACTATGATCAGACAGTGAAACCCCTGATTTTTTATTTCGTTTGTTTGTTTGGGTTTTTTAATAGATAATTGCAGAGTCAGCCTTCTTCACTTGGGCTCACATTCTGGCCTGCAAATAGTGAAACAAATATGTAAATAAATGAGTCATGAATTATTCATCCACCTATGTTTCCACAAAGCAAGCGTAGAGGCATTGCTCTCTCAGTTATGTGTGTTTCGATGACCAAGGTGGTGAGTGGTCCCTGCCACAGACACCAGCTGAGGCAGCAGTCTGAATGCAGCTGCGTGGCTTCAAACTCACCTGGCTCCAGTGGCATTACAGCTGCTTTTGTAATACAACGCTAACAAGTCCCACCAGGCCTTTGATGGCTTTGCATTGGGTCACCTCAGGTTTTGGTGTACCACACTACTGAACAGGAGTACTAGAGAAGGTGCTCTAGAAGGCAGGGGCAGAGTGGTTCTGAATAGGATCTGCTGTGTCCAACATCAAGTTATACACATTTGTCGAGGTATTTTTTATATTATTCTGTGTATTCTCTTGAAGGACCTGCCATCACTGAAAAATCAATAGCCTATATTAATATAAAAATATGCATATATTAATATTTGCTTCAAAATACATTCTTTTGTATTCCTCAAAACATTGATTCTGAAGATGACTTTATGCATCAAATCCTAAAGTAGCAATAGGGCTATTTATGACTTCTGAAGGTAAAAATTCCACAGCTGGATTATTGGGATTCCTCTATTCCTCAGTCCTTTCATTTGAGAGCAGGGAAAATATGGAGAAGGAAATAGTCATGAATCAACTTGATTGCAGTTTTGAAAACCTGGTCCAAAATCACAGGGGAGGGAGCTTGCAGCATCATGGGGTTTTGAAATTTTCACATCATTTCCTTATCTGCTTAATGATGCTTTTTTAAATTCTCATGAAGAAGTTTAAGAGGAACTATTCAGCCATGCAATATCCTAGGCCACGACTGTCAGCTGTTAATTGATGGCTTCTGGAAAATCAAGGTGTTAGACTCACCACTTAGCTTTGCTGCTCTGCAATACAGTGCAAAAGAATGCTGAGCAACCACAAAGGAAGACAAACTCTGCCACCAAGGGTTTGTCATTTAAAGATATTACAATTCCCCACTTGACATGGTGTCATAGTTCTCTTTTCTCTGTAGTTCTGTTTCTCTGATTCCCTCTTTTCACTATCCTGTGTTCCTTAACTCTTTCTAAGGAGCGAGAGCCCTATTTGTATTGCTTTTGTGGACTACTATAGCATTTACTTTGAGTGAAAAATACAGCACATTTTATCAGCTTGAGGGTTGTGGAAATGATCTTCACAGCTAGATGGCAACAAAAGAATTCCATTAGACTTCCTTCAATAAAAAGGAAGAAATGCAATGTTGTGAGAGCATTAGAAGCAGCTGCCTGACTCTAATGTCAGTGACAGTCTCTGTCAATTTAAATATTTGCAATAGCCATAATTAAACACTTAGTAACTGGCATTGAGCTAAGATAGAAATACATTATGTAGTCTTACTGCTGTGCAGATTTTAAGTCCAATTTATATCCTCCTTGGCTTTGTGCCTGGATAAGTCTTGTGATATAAAGGCTGATTTACACAGTATAGAAATTGTCATAGATGACAAATTATCTTCTAAGTGAGTAACAGAATTTTGACTTTTCTGGAAGCAGCTGCCTAAAGAGATCAAACAATGTTATGTTCTACTTCCACAGTTTAAAGACTGAAGAGATTTACATCTGCAAATAGAGGGGTAGTCTGCCTGGGTCACTAAATCTAGACTCTGGCTCCTGGAGGCTATCACGTCATCTAAACCTTGTGAACAGTTTTTCCCTCATCCTCTAAAACCAGTGTTGAAACTGGTGATCCTCTTACACAAAGTCTGTATCCTGTAAGAAGACATGTTAGAACCTTGGGCTGACCATGCCTTATGAAAAGATGTATATGTAAACAAATGTTCCTTGGGTTTTGCCCTAATTTCTGTCTTTTTGGAAGATGAGGGTAGCAAACCATGGCATAGTATATGATAACAAAAATACAGGTCTCAACATTCTTACTCAGATATTTACCATTCTGCTGTAGGATCTCTGATGATGAGGTTTCAGTTCCTTAAAGCTTTTGATTATAGCATAAAAAACCATTATATCATAATTATTCATTTTATCATTATAAAATAATATAAAAACTAAAATGATATTATAAAGAAACTTCCCAATTTTTATTCTATTTTGCCTGTAAGACCCACATTTTTCTAATCGCACTGTAAAGGTGAAATAAAGAATAAAACTCAACCTTGTAGTAAATAGGTACACTGGGAGATTTCCAGCAGGCCTGAATTGGTTCCAAGTGTATTTTATTTTAGATCAGAGCGCAGAGTATAGGATGTGGTTCCAATTCTTGCTGCCACACAGGCACCCCTTTTGTGAGCTGCTTCTCTGGCCATGAAGTCGTGTTGAAAGAGTTTGAACTGTCTTTCCCGAATCTCTTCCAGTTCTTTCCAATGGTTCCATTGCAAAGAATCCTGCAGGAAAGACACACAGATGATCAGACTGCAGATGATACAGTGGTCTCCTCTGTAAAGGATGCACTGAACTTCTATATGACAGTCCTGCTGGCTGACAACTCTGTTTTCTAATATGACTGGGAAACTTGTCAAAATCAAAGCAGGAGTGATGAATAGAAAGGTAACCTGAGTGGCTTGCCCAGTTTAAGATGACTTAAACACAGCTGCAACACTCCACAAAACCATAGGAATGATGAATTGTAACATAGCTTGGGTGAGAGAGGGGGTAATCCCAGTTTGGTGTGGTGGGATGTGTGTGATGGGAAGCTGGGGAAGATGAGTTAGAGACGGGGCTATGATGCTGTCTTGGCAGGGTCAGCGTGACAATAGGAGTGGGAAGGCAGGGGCAGTGTGGATGAGCCCTGCTCTGTGGTGGCTGAATGTGTGACAAGAAGGTGAGGTCAAGGCCATGGCTGGAGAAACTGTGCCTGTGCAGGAAGCAGGGTGTTGCTACTGCCAGTCATGCATGGCACCATCTGCCTCTGCCCCCCTTGCCAGTGCTGGCAGTTGGGCAAAGGTCTGTGAACAGCAGGTCTATTGCAGAGCTTTTCTCCTTATGTAATAACCAGACCTTGCTCGGCATGATGCTGGTTTTCTGGGGGGTAATCTTTAAGAGTCCTGCTTGCTTTTTACGCTCCATTTTTTTTTCTACAATCTTCTTCTGCAGGTTTAAAATGCGTTCATCTTTCACGGGCCTTTCACCAGACTGGGACTTTCTTTTCTTTTCTTCTTGCCTGCAAAATCAAAAAGAAGCAATGAGAAGGCAAAATAATATCATCCCACAGAATAAATCTATCTGAGCATATATTACCTTGATAATAATGAATTTGCTCTTGCTTCTGGGAACCAGCTAGACTCAAAACAAATTTAAATCATATAACTTGCATGTAGTATTCTCAACTTGCCTCTTGTTGTTACAGCATAGCATTACTAAACCATATAGAATAATTTTTTCCCACAGGATGCCAGGATGGCAATATCTGAAGTATTTCAAGTCTGACATGATATTCCTTAGAAAAAAACATGTGCAAAACCTGGGATAATACTGCAGCTCTTTGCTTGTGAGAATGATGGAGTTTTCCTTATATGATCATCAGCATTCATCTTGATTGCTGTATTCCTTGGCAAATGAAAGATATTCTTTTCTGTGTAATCCCAATGCCCAGATACAGAATCTATGGGATGGTGATGTATTAATTAAGGTTAGTTGCTCTAGGTGAGCATAAATTCATAGCAGCATGTGCAGCATAAAAGTAAGGCATAACAGAGATGTTATTGGATAGTCTTCTCTTCCCTCCCCCCCCCCCCTTCTATTGTAGCCACTTTTCTGTCCTCTGGAATTTACATTTTACCTGGTTTTGCTTATTTTCACCCAACTGGCACAATTTACTCAGAACTTCTCCATGCAGGCTACACCATAGTTACATAGTGACTCACTTAACATCCAACCTTCTCTTTTATTCAGCATTGCACTTGAATTTGTCTTAGTATGATCAAACTGCAGAGTTAATATTATGTCACAATCAGCTGTGATTCTCTGGCCAAATTCAGAGCTAAAGGAAGCATCAGATCTTCCAAAGAATGCACATAATTATATAATATTTAACCAGGTTAGATCTGGTGCTGTTGGCAAGGATAGTTTTATAAAAGGTCTTTTTATATTGCAGTGGTGCAACATTACAATTGCTTTTATTGGAAAGCAGATAAAGACACGACATGACCAAGGGCAGAGTGCACCAGGGCACTGTTCAGCTGATTCTCTAACTGTCATTCTGTCAGTGCCAGGACTACTTTCACAGACAGGATGCCTCTTGGAAAGAAATGTTTTACAAGTGAACTTTACCCTTACATCTTGGTCTTACATCAAGTGTTTTGAGTATGACACACTCTCCTCAAGAAGCTGGCAGATGGGGAAGAAGGGAGAAGTTCCTTTTGATGGTAGACCCACCAATTTGCCTTAAAAAGATGTCAATATCAAGACTTCAGGGATCCAAACACTTCTTTCAACTTAGGAGAGATGTTTTTTGCCTGCCTTGTTAGCTTCATCTTTGCTAACAGGAAACTCTCCAGGGCAGCAGATTTTCTTCAGAGCAGCCATTCAGGACTAGAGGTCCCAAAATCCTCAGGGAGTGGGTGAAGGGGAGACATGACCTCTGTTATATTCTAAAATGTGACTGAACTCTAAGTAAGGGGCACAGTTTAGCTTGAATTCTCATTTCCAGTTGCTTTCCTGAGACACTTCCTGAACGTCTCTTCTTCTTGTGTCATGCTGTGTGGTTAGGATAACATTTCCTTATCCTCCTTAATACTGTGATATACTCTGCTACACTGAGATTAGTTTTTAACACTGTTCTGTGAATCTGAAAATTATGTACTATCACTTAATCTAATTGAGAACATGGTTTATTTCTATTTGTACTGTATCAAGGCATTGTGTTCCAAGGGGTATAGGAGATGATAACAGTAAGGCTTTATGTAAATACTTGATGATTAATTCTTGTCAATGGGAATAAAGAAGAAAACCTTTCCTTACATGTAAATCCAGATTCTTGTAAATACAATTAAGGGAAATGCAGCAAGAGGTTTAAAATCATGAAGCAGCAGCAGCTTCTTCTGTATTAACATGGTAAATAGTTGCTTATCCCCAGAGTAATATTCAGTCCTCTTCAGGAAGTCATGTGCCAGTCATCTACATTATTACAAAAAGCTGCCAGTCCCAGAGATTTGCAGATGCCACACTATATCATAACAGAAATTCAAAGAGGGGAAGGAATGAAAAAGGAAATTTTAAAACTCTTTTTCTGTGATGGTCAGTTGTGAACTTTCGGGACTCAAGAAAAAAAAAACCTCTTATGATCTCTGTCACCTCATCTCATGTATTTCCCAAGGAAATAAGGTAACAGCCAGTCAGAATGGGCTAGTACATAGCTAGAGAAATCCTCTCCAGATTCAATAGAAAATTATGTGATGATTCGTGAAAAGTCTTCTCAGCTATGTTTAAAAAATGGTGAATTTGAAGATTTGCACAGAGGATTCCTCCTAAAAAACTACATTTTGCTCTTCATTTACGTTTTCAAGCTCCAGCTTTGCATCGGAAGTATAAAGAGATAGATGAATGACAGCTCTTCACTGACTCAATACTTGTAGGAGATGGAGTGAAAATGACCTCTAAACCATTCTAGGGACCAAAATATCAATATAAGCAGCTAGGACTATTTATAAGCTCACCTTGCAAAATGGAGTCTTGTGCAATAAACACAATAAAAAAAAACAAAACAGGATTGCCTTATAGCACAATAAACATTTGTTTTTAGTTTTCTCATACTCTCAGTCTCAGTGACTAGGGCTCCTGAACCATATAATTCTTAGTTACTGCAGTAAGTACAGTGAAAGTATCTAACTGCTAAGGCAGTCATTATTTTGACATTTAAGAACACTACACTATACGACTGATTACTATTTTGTACTAGTGTGAGGGATTTAAGCACTCAAAATCTGACTCCCTTCCAAAACAATCAACTTATTAAGCACCTAATTTTAGGTGGAGAAGTGACTGTTGTTCATAACAGTGTTTTCCTCATTTGAAATAAAGACTACGAGGGTGTATAGTCAAAGTTCATTCACAGAATCACAGAATGGCTGAGATTGGAAGGCACGTCTGAGGGTCATCTTGTCCACTCCTACCCACCTGATCAAGCAGAGCCCCCTTGAGTTGGTTGCCCAGGACTGTGTCCCTACGGCTTTTGAACATCTCCAAGGATGGAGACGCCACAACCTCTCTGGACAACCTTTGCCAGTGCTGTTCCTCTTGTTCTTTCAATGGTTATCACCAAGAAAGCCCTTTGTCTTTTTTTACAGCCTCCTTTCACATCTCTGTGTTTCTGATCCATCATTGCTGATAAATCTCCTCCTTCTGTTTCAATGCTAGTGAAGAACTCATTACCAAAGTAAATCTTACTTCCTTATTGCAAACTCATACAGAACTCTTCTATGAAATATTTCTTAAATTTGTGAAATCAATGAAATCACAAATATTGTGAAGTACCAAACTAAAGTCCTTTATATTGCTAATTATTCAGCTTTCTTTTTTCTGTTATTCTAGGCTATGTTTTTGAAGACCTGAAGCAACAGCCACACAGAGCCATAGCATGGCACATGTTCCCTTGTTACGTCTTTACCCCTCCACATGCTGTTTGCCCCTTCCCTCAGTTCTGTCCTGCATCACAGGGTTGTGCTGTCAGGCTGTCTTACAGATTTTGGAGGATGGGGCTCAGTTCTCCACTCCTCACCCAGAAGGCCTTTGAACCCCTAAGTCAGACCTGAACACTCCAGGGAACACCTGGTTTAGGAAGTTTGTTCTACTTGGATAGGACTGTCACAGCTGTTCATCCATAACCCTCTCTTCTGCTTGTCCTCTTTCTAACTTATGACCATTGGTAAGATTTGCTATTCTATGCCTACAATAATTCTCTAAACATAAAAATTTGCTTTTTACATCTCCCATGCAGCGTTTCAAGAATACAACCCAAATAATTAATCTCTCACACTGATTTGATAGATATTTCAGGGTTCAAGATCTGCAAATAAGGTTTAATACACAAAGCCTATAGTTTCTATGAGAGAAATAAAAACTGCATCAAAGTGTCTAGCATTTGTAAATGCTATGGCCAGCATGCCATATTTCTGCATTAACAGAAATAACACCAGAGATCTGGATTCTAGATGGAAATGCATGAAATGCTCCTAAAGAACAACATTTTTTGTATACTTTGGTGATGCCTTTTTTTTAGGAATGCTTCCAAGTTACATACATAGAGTGCCTGGGAACCATGAAAGGAAAATGTCTTATAACATCTATAATTAAACATTACGTTTTCTTTATTTGGTAAGCAAACAGGGCATTGTTAAAATTATTGCATTATTTATCATAAGTCTGACCAGAAGCTTGTAAATTTAGTGTTTAACTTCATTGGCATGCTGGTCTGTTCCAAAAAAACATTTCAAATGACAGGACAAAAAAGTGAATCAAAGTTAGCTTCTTATTCAAGCATAGCTTATTTCAGGATCAGAACAGCTTTAGGTCTGAATTAAGCCAAAGAGTTTAAAGGCACCCAGTCCTATATAAAATCCACAGGCTGCACATCTAGCAGAACAGATGATTCTTTAAGCAGTTACTAGTGAAACAGGTTTCACATAGTGCACAAGTTCTTCCTGTGTAGTTTGTGTCTCTAGTGGAAAACAGTGGCTTGAGTTGGTCCCACAGGCTTTCACAATACTGAATGCTTAGCAATGAGAGTGCATTTCCAGCTCCAACTCCATTTCAAGTTCTTAAGTCTTGAAATCTTTTCTTGATACATGCCATAGAAAAGAGGGTCACCGATCTGTGCAGTCAATCCACTGCAGCTGCAGTTATTGATTCATTAAACTACCTTCTTAAGCACTAACATATTAAACCCCCAGTCTTGGAGAGTAACTATCAGCAAAAAAACAAATTAGAGACAAGACTAGTGAAAACTAGTTAAAGGGATACATCAACACTGCTCTCTGTAATTGAGATTTAGAACTGGATGATAAATCAATAACATGAATTGAACTCTAAGAAGCCAACTTTGGCAATAGACACGAATTTAAATCATGTCTAAAGACATGTGTTTGTAGCCGGATAGAACATGTCTTCAGAATGTCAGCCTGAACATCAGTTTGCAAAATAAATGTAAAATATAGCAAGACAAGGACTAATGTCTCAAAGCCACAAAACTGAAAAGGTGAAAGACAACTTGGAAGAAAGCAGTGGCAAATATTCAAGATGCAGTAAAAATGGCATAACAGGCATGTCATATTTTATTCTTTTACACAGGTTCAGCTTTATTTGTAAATAAGTTAGATTTTAAAACCTTTGTGGAAGGGACCTGTCTTCTGCATATGTGAAGCAACTATGTTGGCTATGGATCCTTTATGACAATGAACAATAAATATAATAATATTCAAGGAAAAAAGCTACAAGCCTAATATTAGTTTAGATGAAAAAGAGTAACCACTTTAAGTGGCAAGCTAGAATGATTCTAATAACATCAAATTAGTTCTGATTAGCTGACAAGAAACAGAAGAAAGGCAAAACTTCTTTCTAAATATATGTGATTTTCTCTGAATCCTGGGGCAATACTGTCAACACTAGCCTATGGAGTGTCTTCAACCATAAATTATGGAAAAGATTTGTTAAATCTGATGCAAATGATTTTCAAGAATAAAAAGGAAATCCTGGCCCCAGTGTAATCCTTGACAAAAGTCATACTGATTTACAAAAGGCCACTATTTTGCTCTCTCTTTGTTCTTCTCCTCAAGGGGCTGGCAAAATACTAACAAAGTTGCAATGTATTAAATGTCACATGCTGTTTTATACTGACTTTAAAGCAGCTGCTCGTCCAAGTTCTGCTCTGAATTGGGAAATCTGGTCCAGTTTTTCTAGAATAAGTTGTTCCTTAGCTTGTTTTTCATGAATTATCTGGTCTCTCTTCTCTTCCTCTGCTGCCTTCTGTGCTTCTTTGAGTAGAGCGAGGCGTTCACGTAGTTCCACTATTGACATTTCACCAAATAAACCATGGCCACCGATCTGGAGAACATGAAATAGAGGTTTAAATAACACTGTAAATACCAAGGGGAGAGTAAATGAGTAAAACCAGAATATTTTGATTGTGTTCCAATTCATGCTGAATATATTCTGACTTCCAGAAGTATAAGGATGGCCCTAAAGTAACTGATATTTAAAAGCTGTTTTTAAAATATAGAGCTTATCTCTCATACGTGTGAACATAAAATATTTAAAGAAAAGGCATTGAAATATACAGAAGATTAATCATAAATACAATATATTTGCTCTCCAAAAAAATTCTGCTTGACTTCTAGTTTTAATTAGACTTTTGAATTTTAAAAATGTGTAAAACGACTTTTTTTTAATGTGTAAACCCAGAACAGACTTTGAACTAAAAATTACGCATTTTTTCTATTTATATATTTCCAATGGATTTGATCTGTGGTGGCATCTAATATTTTAATCTGAAAAGACTAGGACTAAACAATGCTCAATACTCAGGAAATTTGGATCTTAATGCTCAAAGTTCAAATATTCAAATCTGAGTGTTTAATGAAGGCTTTTTAATATCCACTTTGCAATGAGAGTGATGATAAGCCTGATTCTAAGATGTAGTGGGAGACTTCTGCACCTTAAGTGTGCACATGGAGACAGGTCATTTCTAAACAGCTTTGAGAACCCTTGAAGTTTTTAGCCCTTGCTCTTTACACTCCCCTTCTCCAAGTCCACCATTAAACCATGTCCCGAGTGCCACTTCTGACATCTTTTAAAAACCTACAGGGACGGTGACTCAAACACTGCCCTGGACAGCCTGTTGCAGCGCTTGACAGCTCTTTCTGGGAAGAAATTTTTCCCAATATGGGGATATGGTTTTGGGCTGATTATGATAGTTCTGGGTTGACAGTTGAACTGGATGATCTTAAGGTCTCTTTCAACCTTGATGATCTGTGATTCTGTAATCTCCTTCTCAGATTTCACTTTAGAGTGAATTTGCAAATAGCAATTTCCATAATACTTTGCCTCTATGACCATTGAGTTGTATCCACAGGAAGTGAAGGGGACATGTTTTGCAACGGGGTTTATATGTCAGTAGTAGTGTTTGAGCATGATAAGCAGACACCAGGAATGTCAAGGAAAGAGAATTTCCTACAGGCACAGAATGGTGGAAGCTGAATATTTTGAGTGTCTGCATTTCAAAAATACTCAGTGAAGCCACTGAAGTGGTTCCTAAATTAAGAAAAGTTCTATACTGGTGCAGTAGATACTGCTGGTGTTCAAGCAATTTAAGTGTCATCAAGGGAAGAACTGATGCTTTAAAAATTATGAGAATGAATGAGAATTTGATGAACAAATACTTAATTTCACTACGCCCAAAAATATTTTTTTGTAGAAAGAAAGAAAAACAGGGCAAACTATCACCAAAAGTGTGCTAATTCGCTACAGTGCTATTGTAACATTCAGTATAAGCAAACTGTGATGTTCTGATATAGAATCATAGAATGATTTGAGTTGGAACTTCTCTGCACAACCTGTGCCAGTGGCTCATCATGCTTATTTAAAAAAATTTATTCCTTTTGCCCAATGTAAGTCTTTCAAACCATTTCCTTCTGTCCTGTCACTACAGTCCTTGGTAAAATATCTTTCTTTTAAGTGCCTTTATATCCTGAAAGGCTGCAGTATGGTCTCCTCAGAGCCTCCTCTCCTTCAGGCTGAACAACCCCAACTCTCCAGCTTTTCTTCATATTAGAGGTACTCCAACTCTCTGATCATTTTGTGTCCCTCCTCTGGACCCACTCTAACAGGTCCATGTTGTTCTTGTACTGAGGACCCCAGAGGTGGACAAAACACTCCAGGTGGGGTCTGACAAGATCATAGAGAGGGGCAGAATCCTCTCCCTCGACCTGCTGATCACATTGCTTTGGATGCAGCCCAGGATATGATCAACTTTCTGGGCTGCTAGTGCACATTGACAGCTACTCTCTGACTTAGTGATAAGGTAACAGATTTCGGGATGCAGCCTAAGTCTGGGCATTACAAAACCCAATCTCAGGCATATCAGCTGTTGTGCATCTACTAAGTCCAGGAAGTTTGGGATAGAGTTCCTATAGACTTAAACACACACAAGTCATTTGTGCAGTACATACATAACAGTTCAGAAGGTTTTGGGTTCTCTTGACAATCTCTTTCATATACCTGAATGCTGACAGTTTTGAAAACAAATTCATTTTGTTAATTACCACAGCCATCACCACTGCAATATGAACAACAATACATCAGGCCAAACTTTTGTGTCCATTCAGTGCTTACCCAGGGCTGACAAATCTTTGAATTTGTGAAGATGGATAGAACATCTTGTAATCAATTGCCAGTCTCTTTGTAAGATATCAGGAAACCCAAATTCTATTGGCAAAATTCAAAGAAGTTTCAAGATGATTAAGTTTTCACTTACCATCAGAATATTTCTTTTGATAAAAATTTCATTTTACAAACTTTGTGAAAATTTCATTTCAGATCTAACTTTTATGTTTCTCTCTAAAATGGGGTAATTTTGTACTTAATGCATTCAGACTGTGATGTATCTGCATGCAATACACAATTCCTCCAAATGTGTGAAACCTATACAGGATACATTTATCCAAAACCAGTAGTTTTTGATTTTGAGCTTACCTCTGTTAGGTCAACAAACTTGTGTCTGATGCCAGGTAGAGACTCAAGAGCTCGTATTTGCTGAATTATTTCATATCTTTTCTTAGCCTTCTCCTCCCCATCTTCTAAAGCTTGCTGAAGAAGTTCTCCACTTTCTTCATTAACTTGCTGAGCTGAAAAATAAGAATTAATCTCTGTTATCTGGTTGCCTGTTTTAACAAGTAGTCCATCTGGAGGAAAATTCATATGGGTTTGATAATAATATTGATCTGAAGGTACTTGAGGGAACAGTCTGGCATTGGTGGGAGGAATCATTAGAGAAACAAATGAGTGCTTCCCACCTCCACTATCTGTCCTTCTATTCAGCACATAAACGTGCTGTATACATACACAGACACTTTGAATTACCGCTTTGTAATTTCTGTTCTCAATTGTGCATACTGTTTCATTATTCAATAAAAGGATATTATACAATAGAAAATATTAATAGTTTTTCAGGCTATGTATATCCTAGAAATCACTGAATTGCAAAGGCTGGTAGGCTTTGCTGGTTCATTTTGGAGTGGCTCTCTGCCTGCCTCAACCCTTATGGATGCAGGTATGGAGATACACAAGCTGAGAAAGCTCTGCTCACCAAAATATGCCCAACTAGAGGCAGTCTGCTCATACAGTAATGTTAAACATGACATTGCACTGAAATATGTGCAGCCATGTCAGTGAAACAGCCTGGGCTTTATTAGCTAGTGCATTAACTGAAGAACTTTCTTTAAGGATAATGGAGGATGAGTAATATTATTTCCCTTCATCCTAATAATCGATCTATCTTGGAGGTGTTACATCCTTCTCCCTTGTGATACTGTCCTTCTAGAAGATGGCTTTTCTTTAATTAGGTACAGTCTTCTTCTAGAAGATGGTCTTCTCTGGAGAAGACAATAATCTTGAGCCATGATTCTTTCACAGGAGTTGCCAGGCAAAAATTATATGAATCACAAGAATCTGAGCTTCATAACTTGACTTGACAAAAAGTAGAGTCATTCACATGTGCTGCTTTTAGGTGGAAGGAACACTGCTTGCAGAATACTAGTGCTGTATTTCTCCCATTTAAACAAAGAGTAATTCCCATGACCAGTAACTTAGAATTTCTGACCTACCCAGCTTATTCCTGAAATTCAGATTCATACATTCATGGGAATGTATAGCCTGGACCTTTCCCTCAACTTCACTTTCCATTCTGTAAAAATTGTAACTGTCCACTAAAAGAAAGATGAAGCAATTTGGGGACATTTAGCATCACCTCACATTTTTCTGGCAATATATAAATACCTATCTGCTGTTTGTATTCCTGGAGCTTTTTTTTTACTTGCTTTACATTCTTGTGTCCTTCCATGACCTGCTCCGCCAGCTCTTTCATTTCTTTCTGTTCCTGCAGACGTTTCTCTGCATGCTGGTGCATCAGTTCTGCTTTCTAGATTGCAAACAAAGAGGTGAATACAACTCCTGATGACTGGTGATCTGAATACCTCGAATCATTGAAACAGGGCAAGGATAATTGTATTCAAACTATTACATCATCCACAAAAGTAGCAAAGGGCATTGGCTGGGGACAAGAAAGAGACCCACATTTAAGTTCCCTTCTCTGTTTTATTTACCTACAACTGGCCTCCACGACATTTGTACTGGTATTTCCATGATTCCCTCCTGCATGTTTCTAAAAGCAGACAAAAAGCCATCTCTGGATCTGGTTGTGAGACAGCAAGAAGTCTGCTAATCTAATATACAGCTGTTTGTGTGCCTGCAGGATCTTCTTGGGCCTAAGTCACAGCTCTGTAACATAGCCCATTTTTGACTACCATGCTCCTTTCTTTGTCAGAAGAAAGGAACAAGAAGCAGGAACATGGATTTTCCCAGACTAAAGTCCTTGTTGTTCTTTCTGTTTTAGATGGAAGACCAGTGTTTTAGAAGAAGGAGGGAGGTCAGCACGACAGCTGTTGGTGCTCAGTATGTCTGGAGATCTGCATGTGGATGAAAAGCCTCGCTGGCATCTGTTGACAGGCAAAGGGAGATACCTGGAATTGGTCAGCTCAGAGCAACTCTTATTTGCATACCCCCAAATCTATTCATATTGGGACATTTCTGTTAACAAATAAAGCACATATGCTCTGAAATTGAGTTGAATACAACAATTGCAATAATTTTAGAATGAGTGTGAGTGATCACACTATGCTCAGTTGTACATAATAGGGTTCACTTTATGTCCTTGCTACAGTCTATCTAAATAAACATGAAGACTCAATGCCAAAAAAAGGTTGAAACATTTTATAGGTCAGAAAAGTTGCTCATTAAACAAGTTTCCCTTTTGCAGCATGGTCTCCATGAAAATTTTGTACATTTGCTGTCCCATCTTATGTTGCTGAGACACTGAAGAGACACCTGTGAGAGATGGTCAAGAGACAAGTACTGGCCTACAAAGCATAGCAACAAACTGGACTAACAGAAAACAAAAGCCTGTGATAGTGGCTATGAAAAGTTTAAAATCTATCATATTTGTTAATTCACCTGTTTAGTTTATAGGAAAAGTACTAGGAAAATGTGATGTGAGTTTGGGAAAATAATGAAAAAATCTAACAGTGTTTTTGGGAAACAGATTTGCTGGATCAGAAACTGTGTAAAAATATTTTTTGGCATAAATACTCAATTTTTCATATAGATAGATCCAAAGGGGGTTTCTGCCTGAATTTGCCCCCAAGAGAGACACAGGTATGTCAGATAATATGAAGTAAATCGTATTATGTCAGTTTAAGAAAACAAATTCTTTCATAATTTTGGCTGTCATTTTAACAAGATAAAGAAACTAGTCCTATATTTTATTGAATTCATTGCAAATGGTGCTTTGTATCTCAGTATCTGTTCAAAAAGGCTTTGCATAATTATATGAATATAGGGGAGCATGCTTTGACCTTATGCTTTTATTCAGTTTACTTTCTAAATGTTATCAATCAAATCAATCACTTGTAAAAAGTACTTTAATGTGTAAGCAGTGCTGTATCTGGAAGTTATAGGACTGTTTTTCCTTTGTTTGCAGACTCCAGTGAGTAAAGCTGCTGCAGAGAACTTTTACACTTTTTTATGGTAGGTATCATCTGTGATACTGCAAGTAAGCAAAGTTTGAGCATCTCTGTATGTATTACCTCTTCCCTCAAGAGATCACCTTTCTTCTTATTTTCCTGAATTACATTCTGACGGGCTAGAACTGCCTCTTCATGACTCAGTTTCCCTTGAAGCCTCCTGCACTCTATTTCAGCCAGCTGTTCTTCCAAATCTTTTCCACGCATCAGTTTTTGCCATTCCAAGAATTCAGATGGTTCTCCAGCCCCTTGTTGCAAATTTTCAACTCTACAAGAGAGAAAACAAGACTATACTATTCTAGGGATCTGAGTCTGCAACCCTGCCTTAGTTCATAAAACATTTCCAGTAGTTTTTTGTGATAGGAAGGGTTTGATCTCTGCAGAGAAAAAAGGTGGTTGTTGCAAAGTCATTTGGCAGATAATATTTTAATTCCAGGCTAAGAGGTGTTCCTACTATGAGGAAAGCCAGAGAAAGCCAGACTGGAGGAAAGTGCATGAGGGCATGGACCTGAAAGTTTTCAGTAAAACAAAGCCCCAAGAGAAGGCAAACTTTAGCTACGTATGGATTCTCATAAGGCACACGGAGAATCAGGCTGAAGGTATGTATATTTTCTCGGAGAATTGCTTTCCTTAGAGGTAGAAAGAACAAATAACTTCTTTTTTGCAATCTTCTTGGCAACTTTAACTCCGAGAACTAAAAACTTCTTCTTAATTCTGCTTCTGTTTTGCATTTTGTCAATTAAATAATATTGCTGTAATGAGGTAAAGAAGTATTCAGCTATTAAGCAAAGTCACATTCTTATTTTTTGTGCTCAGCTGAGAGAGAAAAGCATAACAAAACCCTGGGGCAGGGCCATCAAAGTCCTGGAGCAGAGGAGGGAATGAGCCAATAACTAGGGCAAAGACACAAACATGCAGTGAATTGCATCTTAATGTTGCTCCCTAATGCACATATGTTTGTATATATCTATAGATATCTATATTTATATATCTATATATATGTTGTGTGTTAAATGCAGCTGAAGATTAAACACATTAATATAAAATAGTTACAGGGGAAATCTATTCCTTTGCTGAGTGGAACAAATTCTGCCATCTAGAATGAACAGTGTCATACGTAATACAGAAGAACCTCAATATATGCACACAGCTAATAACAGAATCTGAGGGATGTATAATATTGTACTGCTAGAATCCTGATGCGTGTACCAAAACCTGATGGGTCAAAAGACCAAATCCAACCTTATGCAGTCATTCCCAAGACTTAAAATGCTAACAATATTTAGTACTTAGCCTGCCAGGTCAGGTGGTTTAGAAGTTTACATGATATAGGTTTAATCTTTGTTAAAATTTTTAGTGAAAATGTTCTCTGATTCTAGTTATAGAATACAATCTGTAGTGCCCATCCAACCCTCTCCCTAGTTAACATCCTATGACAACCTGTGCTCCTGAATAATGATTCCTTATGTTAGAGATATCCTTATGTCAGGGTGTTTTAGAGCCTCAAAAAGACCTGCAACCTCTTATTCCTGCCCCCTCCTCCCCCAGGATTTAGTGTTGTGTTCAAAGACACCTCTGTTGCAGTGTGACCGCATAATGTTGGATTGGACTGAGTGAAAAGAACTGTGTGAGGGAGAGCTATGGAAAGTCCTGGTGTGTGTGGAGTTTCTTCCCAGGAGACACATTTAAGCCAATGTTAGCAGCCTTGGTCCTTGCCTAAGCTATGCTGCAGGTATGCCTGCACCCAGCCTAGGACTCTGTTGACCCTGCCTTGTTGACTTGGCTTTCTGGCTGGACCTTGGCCCTGACTCGTCACTTTGGACTTATCTTGCAATCACTGGGCCCTTGGCTGACCCTGCTGTCTGTCACTGGGTCTGCTCTGCTGCCTTGTCAGGGCAATATGGAACTGAGCTGCTGTCAGTGAGGACACTGTCCCTACATGTCTTGCTGTCACCCTCAGCTCTGGCTTATCTCACTCTAAGAAGTAGCACATTCTTTGTCCACCATATTTTACCGTGATAGAAATGGGCAGGTATTTTTATATACATATCAGCAAGTTCAAGTATCAAACTTGGCATGTGGTTGATCACAACCACTGAAGAAAATCAAGATATATGGAATTATTTGGCTTATTACAGATGCATCTTTTATGGACACAGAAATAGATGTGTATTTGGGTCATTATTTATTCTAGAAAATTGGAATAAATATAAAAGTGATCCTTGTAGGACTTTGCAAGTGGGATCTAACCAGGAATGCTAAATCAGAACATAGTCACATTGTCTGGCATCTACAGAAAAACAAGGACGTTAATGTGGACCTTTTTCAACCCACTTCTCTCTTTAATTGTCAAATGTCTTTATGGAGTAGTTTCCTATGCTTACAATAGATCCATTAGTTTAGTTTACCTGTAATTTACTTAATTATTTTGAATGTGGTTAATCTTCCCATATCCAGGGATTTGAAAAGTAATCCTAGGAGAGTGGTCATACCTCTTGAGCTCCTCTTCCATTTTCCTCTGGTAGAGGGCACCCTCCCTCAAAATAGCTGCAGTGTTTAATTTAACGGGTATATTGTCAATCTGTCAGGAAAGGGAATGTATATACTGTTGTTAGTAATGTAAACCATAAAACAGAGTATTAAAACGTTTCAGTGGGTTAAATAAATTGACCCAAGACAGCATAAATTTTGCTTAAAGCATTCATCTAGCATTAATCTGACATTCACAATGAAATTGCACGCTGTTTGTAAACCACTCAAGCTGCTTAAGAAATCAGCAAAGTCCCCCAAGTGGATTATAAATTTGTAATCACGCCTGGACCATGTCAAATCCCATAGAATGTCTTCACTTCTCTTCATATCTTCCAGTGCTCATATACACAGTGTGAAGGGATTCCATCTGTTTTGGACAAAGACAATAAACTGCCTCTCTGAAAGACAATCAGTCAGTCAGACAAAACCATTCAAGTAAAACATAAGCAGCACCTTTCATAGAAAGGTCTCAGAAGCATTCCATAAATAATCACTGTTATAACTTAAAAATATTTCCAAGTCAGGTGGCATCACCCATTGCCAAATCCATTTTCTAGATAGAAGAAGGGAGGTAGAGTTCTCAGTGACTTTCAGGCCTTATGGTTTAACTTGGATTAGATCTGTGGCTGCTTTGTAATTCTTCAAAGTACTGCCTTAGGACTGACCACCAGACAACCTCTAAATACTCAGGGAGGAAGGGAACAACTCCTCTGCCAGTTAAAGTTGTTCCCTGCACATGTAGGCTATTCAGCAAAAATGGATCACCTTTGCAGACATATATAAGAGACCTGATCTGAACCAAGGCAAAGCAGTGCTGCTGGGATACGAACTGAGATCATTCCTGCAGAAAACAAAGCTTAATCATAACAAATTTGACTTAAATCCAGACAAGTTCTGTGTTCAGAATTAAAACATGTATTTAAATTCCAAATTAAGAACTTAATGAGTGGCTGAGAAACAGATGCACAGAATCACTCAAGCTACATATTGCAAATATTGTATGCACAAATATGCACTGCGTATTTGTATATATTATTCTGAAGTACATAAGCTAACTGGAAAAAAGCATGTTTTATAATTTATATTAATTAGGACGTTTGAGGATAGCAAACATTCCATCACCCAGAAATTCACTAAGTAGAATTAGAATGTTTTTACACAGATGGCATATTTTAATGCACAAAAATTAAATACCTGTGTGTTTCTTACAAAATTATGATAGCTTGAACCATTCAGGAAAATAATCAAAACTAATGTATTTTATTTCTATTGTTTGACTCTATACTTACTTTTCTTAATGTCTAACAATGTTCTACCTTTTGGTCTGCTTCTCAACACATCTCAAAGTCTTCTGCATTATCTAAACAGTCACAGTACTTTATGCACTATACTGTGTAAAAAATGTCTACTTAGACATTTGCTCTGACACATGAAGGAGTTTTATCTATGTATACAGATTTCATGTTCAGTATTACCAACTATAATTTGGATACAGAACTGAACTAAGAATGATTATAGAAATACCTTTAACTTCAGTTTTGCAGTTTATTGACCAGAAATATGACTACATAACAATGAAACAGAAATATGGCAATATAGTAAAAATAACTAGGACTCCCAAGATGTATGCAGGTAAGCATAAGTAAAATAACTGAATAGATTCTATAGTGTCAAGGAAGTTCTGAGTTTTACTCATTCTCTTCCTGTCATTATATATGTTTCTTTTTTTTAAGAGGAGAAAATGGAAATAATTGGGAAAATTGCAGAACACTCTAATTCCTGTGGAAAAAAATGGTGTTCACTGTTTTCACTGAATGAACACGCAATAATTCACCATAACCAATAAATATGTAAAGAGCAAGGCCTGATATGAGCAAGAGGCAGACTGAGACAGAGTGATGATGCATTTGTACTGTCTCATTCTCCCAGTGAAAAGGATGAATGGATACTTTGGAAGAGCAAGAGAAATAATTGCTGCTGCACATAACAAATGCGTCTGAAATGAAAAAAATGTATTTCATATTGTGTGTATGTTCTAAAAAAAGGAACGGAAAATACTAGTTGATTAAAACATTGTATAATTTCAATAATTTGAGGATAGATTATAATCTTTTTTATACATCTTGGATAAACCTTCCTCTTAGAATTTGTCTACTCACAGAGTTGCACAGGCAAGAAGGCAACAGGAATAGAAAGTATCTTAACAGTCAATAACAATATGCCTATCTCTGCTTGAAAGTTAAAGCAGCATCTTGAATATCACCTAACCAACCTTTAAGGCAAATGTGTTTAGACAAGATAAAACTGATTATGCTTCCAGAGGAGACAGTAGCAGATTTTAGAAGTGGCTCTGATCAATGCCAGAGGATGCCAGATCCATAATTTTTGTTATGCAATTTAGGCAGGTGGTTTGACTGTCATTAGTCTGCACTAAGGCTTCATATTATCAGGAAGGGGAGTGGAATATACACAGTTTTGAACTGAGCCCGCACAATTACACATCATGTGTGTTTGGGTTAACTGTGTAAATGTTTCCTATTTTGGGGTTTTTTTCTGCCTCATTTTTGTGCAGAAGGAGCTGCGATCTTACTACTTTCCTGTAATGTAAATGCTGCTGGACTATAAGCAAGCAGACTGAGTAGCTGAAACCATTATTAAAGATAACTCTGGTGTGTGATAAATGCTAGATAGGCTTTAGAAATACTTGACAGATGCCCAGTTCCCCAAACAGAGTCTTTTCAGGGTATATATGAGCTGTACCTAAATACATAGACAGACCTGCTCTCAAGATATTTGAGATCACTATAAAAGCACAGCTTCCACCTTAAATTACTCTGCATATGAGCTTGAAACAAATGAAAGGTGACAGATTGAACAAATATAAGATTGACGATCATCTGTAGTACAGTTATTGTAGAAACAGCAACGTGAGTTTTCATGTGTTACACTGTTAAGCCTGAACAGCCCATTTTCCATGTTTACAGTTCCCTGACCCTTGGAAATTCTAGAAGAGAAGCAATCGGCCTAGTGGATTTACATGACCTCAGTATGTATCTGAAGGAAACAAGACAAACCTATACAATCCAGTCTGATTGTATATTGTGTATCAGTCATTAGCTGGAATGATTGCTCAGCATTCTTTAGTATCTCATTTTGAAACAGTGATTTACTGATGCAAGAGTCTTCTGTCCTTATGCTGAGTTCTTAAACCACAGGTTTACAATTCGTTTTTTCCTGGGGATGAGTCTCAATTCTTAGGAATTTACATAAACTCTTTTCCCTTTGTAACCAAAACCACTGTTAAGGCAGTATGGGTACATGGTGCAACTGCTCACAATTTACTTGTCAGAGCTCTCAGGGAACCAACAGGTTTTAATCACCCTGACCAGCCTCACCTGGAACCTCCACTCACACCCTCTGCTCCTGGGTTGGGAGCCCCACTTAAGCTCAGATATGGGGCTCAGTCCTTTCCTATTATGCTGGGATTTTTTCCACTCCTGGTTGACTCTCCAGTTCTATCTCCTGCTGCTGTGGATCTGGCTTGCTGGTGTAGCCTTGTCTCCTGAATGGACTCCAAGGGTGCACTGCAGACCTGACTTGGTACCTTGCTTTGTCTAAGGGTGACTTCTGTCAGCAGAACCTGTCACTGCCACCACCTTCTGCTTTTCAGATCCTGTGTCCTGGTTGGTGGGGGCACTGCCTGTGCTTCCATTACCTTTGGCTCCTCATTTCTCTTCCCTCTTCCCTTGTTGCCCCCTGACCATTTCTTTGTGGATTGTTAATGGTGCATAGGACAAAATCTGTGAGCCATAGACTGATCCATCCCACGCTCCTGGCCACAGACCTTAGTGTAAAGACATGGATTCCAGTAGAGTTTGTGTCATCACAGAATTTGCATGTGTTTTTCACCCCAAAGTTTTCAAGTCCATCTGACAGCAGTTCCTTAAAGGTTTCTCACCTTGCTTTGGATCTTTTGAGCACGAAATGCTGGTTTACTCTTCATACTGTCATGGGTGCCCTGCAGTTCAAAGCAAAAATACATGGTTTCATTTCAGAAACAGATTTTCAATTATTCAGGAAAAAACAGTAGATATTTATCAAAAATAACACTTGAATATTTATCTAGAGTAACAAATGCATAGGAGACATATTTTGGAATTGTTAATATTCACAAAAGCTTGCTATGTACACCTAACTTAGTGGGAATATTTCATATCAAATGACCATGCAAAGATAGGTCCAAATATTAACTAAAATTTATTGACTAAAATAAAGCTAAAAAGTAACAGTGATGCTTTGACTATGAAGTATTACTTAGATATATTAATATATTCAGCTTTTACTAAAATAGATATTGGGAGGACAAAACGGTATCAAAGCACACTTCATGGAATTATTAATTAATGGTAGAATTCTAGTGATGGCTATTAATTTAATTTTATTATGTTAGCTATAGATAATGAAGCGAAACTGTCTGGTACCATGGGGACGAACAGAGTGAATAGAATATGGAGCAGTGATGCTGAAATGCATATATAATATGCATAGTTTGGTGACATAACTGTGAACTGGGAATGAACCAAAGCAAGGATTCTGTATGAATGGGACTGTTATTCCCTCAGCTTGGCTGCTCTGTGGCATGAAAGTTAATGGAAAAATAATATGTGGATTTAGAGAAATATTGCCAGTTTGGAGACTTGCTGGAGGAGTTTCACAGAAGGGCTGCTTGTCTCAAAATTAGAGAATAATAAAGCAGCACCAGAAGTATGAGAAAAGGGGGTTGTGCATTATGCATCCAAAGAGGCAAATGCTGGTATATGGATGTGAAATGACAGTATAGCTATAAATCATGGCACAAAATTCATAAGCCCAAATAAACATAATTTTTCAAATACTCTGAGATATCTTTAAATACTTCAGTCATTTTTCATCTTCATACCGTGGGATTTTCAGGTAAGAAAGTATTTTGTAGCATACCTCTCTTTTTTCAGACTTCATGGTTGCACACCTGAATCGGTCAGTGTTTGCTTTCAGGAGCAGATCCTGCAATTAAAACAATTAAAGAGTGTGGTTCATTTAAATTCTCTAAGAATAATTTCATGTCTCAAAAAGCCTTGCACTCCTGACCACTGTTTTCACAGAATGTTCTGAGTTGGAAGGGACCCACAAGGATCATCAAGTCCAACTTGTAAGTGAATGGCCCATAGCGGGATCAAACACACCTCCACATTAGCACTGTGCTCTGACCAACTGAGCTAATCTCACAGCTAATTCACAGAATGGCTTGGGTCAGTTCGTTCCAACCCCCCTCCCATGGACAGGGACACCTTTCCCTAGACCAGGTTGCTCAGAGCGCCATCCAACCTGGCCTTAAACACTGCTAGGGATGAGGCAGCCACAATTTCTCTGAGAAACCTGTTCGAGTGCCTCACCACCCGCACAGTAAAGAATTTCATTCTAATATCCAAACAACCTCCTCCCTTTCAGTTGGAAGTCATTCCCCCTTGTCCTGTCACGACATGTCCTTGTCAAAAGTTTCTCTCCATCTTTCCATGGCTCCCTTCAGGTACTGGAAGGCCACAATTAGGTCACAACCAACACCTTCTCTTCTCCAGGCTGAACAATTCCAATTCCCTCAGCCTTTCCTCATAGGAGAGGTGCTCCATCCCTCTAATCATCTTGGTGGCCCTCCTCTGGACTTGCTCCAACAGGTCAATGTCCTTCCTGTGCAGAGCTGGATGCAGGACTCCAGGTGGGGTCTCACCAGAGTGGAGTAGCGGGGCAGAATCCCCTCCCTCACCTGCTGCCCACACTGCATTTGATACAGCCCAGGACACATTTGGTTTTCTGGGCTGCAAGAGCACATTGCTGTCTCTTGTCCAGTCTTCAATCCACCAGCACCCCCAAGTCCTTCTCGGCAGGGCTGCTCTCAATCTCTTCATCCCCCAGCCTGGATTGATACTGGGGGTTGCCCCGACTCAGGTGAAGCACCTTGCACTTGGTCTTGTTAAAACTCCTGAGATTCCCATGGGCCATTTCTTGAGCCTGTCCAGGTCCCTCTGGATGGCATTCCATCCTTCAGGAGTGTCAGCAGTACCGCTTGGTGCTTGGCGTCATCTGCAAACATGCTGAGGCTGATCCCTTGGTCTGTGTCATTAATGAAGACATTAAATAACACTGGTCCCAAGATGGACCCCACATGCTTGACTTAGTATTTATATGAATTTTCATTCCTGGTTAAAGACTTAAGTAAGCAACCCTTGATTTTCTACACAGTTCTGCCTGGTTGTACCCTCTGCACAGGGCATTAGGACTTTGATAGATCCATCCATATGAAACATGCTGCTCATCCAGATTTCAGCTTATATGCATCATAATTATCCATGGCACATTAGTACCATTGGTAGGAACTATTTCCACACAGCTGACAAACAATGGCTTTGTTTTTGAGTTATATTAGAAGACTATGATCAGGGCATCACAGCACCAGGGGTTGCTCCAATGGCCACACCCCTGGTAGTAATTCTCCCAGTCATTTTAAAGAGGGAAGTACAGGGAACCACGTTTCTAGTTTTAGGATATTTCTTTTGGTTGTAAACCAAAGTTCTAATCAAAGCTGTGAAACACAGACTAGATTTTCTAATGGCTTTCTGGGCAGCAGCTGATAACATCAGTGCTTCCATAATTGTCTGGAGTGTGGCTTCCAATGTTCTCACCCGTCACAGATGTTCAGACATGGTTTTTATGATGACAGCTACAGCTTCTGCAAAAATGCTATGAAACAAATTACATTTTTCATGCATATTTCTGTTAGGACCCATCAGTTCCGCTTGCTTAGCAAACAGTCTAGGGAACTGACCTTTGTGAATGCTTTGAATGCCTTTTAGAACATTTCCAGAAGCGGCAAAAACTGCTGTTACTGCAGCTATAATTTCTGTGGTGGTTTTCCTTTGTTTCTTGTATTCATGCATTTTTTCTTCTGAAGAATATGGCTGGTTATAAAGTGATTTTAAAGTTGTCATAAATTTTTGTCTATTTAGGCACTGTGATATTTGGCTTTCTCTTCCCAGTTCTTCTAGGAAGTTTATAATGTACAAATTAGCACACAGACAAACAGATGTGCTTCCTCCACAGTATGAAAATAATAAAAGGATAAAAAAATTAATGTTTTATTGTTTTATAATGAAATATTAAGCATAGGTAATATGGGGGGCCAGCAAAAGGAATGTAAAATTTATCCCCCTAGAATCTATCCCACATTAAAGCATTTACTATAGTTTAGGAACAGAATCCAATGTCCCTCTCACAAGGACATAAGGAGGGCCCAGAACAGTGTTGAATGGACCTGTACTGGCCAGTGAAAATCAGTCAGGCATTTTCAGAATGGAGGTGGAGAGTGCTGATAAAAAGGAGTCACATGGCAATACCTTTTATCAAGCTGACACTGTTACTCGATAGGATATGGACTGCAATGTGGGGAGGGAGTAAGAAGGTGGAAATGGATTTACTGTAGTTTAGGAACAGAATCCAATGTCACTCTCACAAGGACATAAGGAGAGCCCAGAACAATCTGCTTTAACTATGACAGGAGCTAACTCTCTGAACAAGATTCCTGTCAAAGTTTGGATCAAATAACTAGATCTGTTTGTTTTTCCAGCCCTCCCTCCTCTTGCTCTCTTAACACACAGACCATGTACTCTGCTTCTTTACAAACCAGGATGACTTCACATTCTCTCAGCTGCTGGAGGAAAGAGTATCAAGTCTGCACAAAAAAGAAGTCAGAATCTGCTGATATTTTGAAACAGTGGATGATGACATGTGGTTATTTATCTGTTACTACAGAAAACAAAAAAAAATATTGAACACATTTTGTAACTTAAAGCCTTAATTAATAACTGAATATCTTAAATATCCACATTTCCCATGGGAGTAAAAGAACTATCAAACTATCTCAAGCTACCTTATGTGGCTAGTTGCAAAATTTCTCATGTGGTACTTGTATAGTGGCTCAGAGGTGGACCGTGTCTCAGAAAATTAATAATAAAGTAAAGAGGATGGGGAAAGGCTGCTAGAACAGAACAGAGGATATAAACTTCATGAGACTATAGAGAAAGAGTCACAAGGCAATTAGGTGCAAAAGCAGGTAAGTTTCAGATAAAGTTCTAAGACTTGTGAAGATGGAACAATACAGAAAGACAAGTTTAGAAGAAAGGAGAGAGTAGAACAAGAACATAATACTTACGTTTGCTTCTTGGAGATTTTTTTCTTTGATTGCCTCTAGTTGCTTTTTTTCCTTTGGAGGTTTGTAGATGCTTGGAGGAACCTACATTCAAAGAGAAAAATCTCTAGAACACAGGATATAAAACATTCCCAGTGACACATTCTTGCAGGGAAAAAACCCCCACATTCACTTTTACAGAACAGCAGCAGTTATTTTTTAAATATTGATTTTTTTTATTATTGCAAGTGTAGAAGACAGGGACAGATTCCAATTAGCTGGGACTACCCAGGCTTTTCAGTCCTGTCTAATGAAATATAACACATGGTCAAAAGACCAGAAAGAAAAAACCAATTTTAAACTAGTACAGGAAAGGCTAAAGCAATAATTAGTGCTATAGACTATCAGACTATATAAAGAGCTATGCTTTCAAAAAGTCATGAATCTGATGAACTTTCTCCCACCTTTGCTATGTGACATCTTTACAGGTAAAACAAAAGCATAAACAGAAGAAACTAGCAATTAAATGCGCGGTGGGACTGCTCAAGTATTTTTGCAAGCTTTTTAAGTGAAGCAGAAGTATTTCCCAGCGGTATCTAAGAATTTTGATTATGCTTTTATAGATGGAGAAATTGAAGCCCAGAGGATTTGCAAAGGTTTGCACAGGCAGTGAGTAACAGTTTATTTCACTCTTCTTTCTAGTCATGTGCTTTACCTGCAAAACTGCATTCATCTGCCAGTGTAAGCTGCAAATCTCTCCTCAGAAGCAGCTATGCTTATTCCAAGTAATTTAAGAGGGAGACTTTTCAATCAGCTCTGTTTAAAAAATTAGCCCTTATACACCATGGTATGAGTACGAGGCAGACAGATAGACAATACAGCAATTACCCAGTTGCTGGAAGAGGATAAGAAGTCACTGTAAGTAAATTGTAAATTCCAGCAACAGAGAGATCAAAAAGGCCAAACTGTACCTACTTAAGGCAAAAGTGAAAAAGGGGGCTGGGAGTAAGACACCAGCCTTGCTTTCCCTCTCCAGCCAGTGGTCAGGCTCACATAGGCTGTGTGGATATCCCTGAACCAGGGGTTCGTTTGGGGAGTAGGTACCACAAGAAGTTTAAGGAAGAACAAAATGGATAATCACTTTTAAATTTGGTAGTCATCACTCTTCTATTTTTTTAAAGTTACTGTTGCAAGATGGACAAGGGCAAGCTAATGCAATGCTATTGTATTAAGTGTTTCTATTTTTATATATAAGAAGATCATAAATATATTGTTTGCTCTGTATATTTGAAAACAAAATCCCCTGTATTGGCTAAATGATTTCACCCATTTAATTATTTTAAACAATCAGCTATTTCATTCATGAAGCACAGCTGAAATAATAAGGAAAATATCTAAAAAATACATGAAATTTGGCTGAATGGTGTTATAATTACATCACAGTACAGCCTTTTCGTTTTTTAAAAGATATTATTGGTATACAGAAAATCTGAAAATAAAATCATTGCATAATCTTACTATTCTAGTATAGTGCAGATATTAAAAGAATGGATTTTATTTGTTACTCTAGGCCAAGATATCCAAGGAAGTTAAATGTGTCCAAATAATTTTGCACGTAATCAGGTTTAAGCACCTGTCTCCATTTGCCTCCTTTGCAAACTTCCAGGTAAAGGACTCCTTTGTAGATCTGTATTTATGATGTGTGCATGCATATGTGCATACCTGTGTCTGCATCCATGTGCTTGTGTGCAAAGGCGAGTGGAGACAAGAATTTATAATCTTTAGACCAAATATTTAGACTAAAATGTTTCATTGTTAGATTTCAAAATTAAAATGTTTTTCCTTTTTCACTTAGCATCCCCCATTTCTGATGAATGTTTATGATGATGAATGATTATCCTAATCTTCTAGGCTTGCGTTACTCCAATGAAACTTTCCAAGGCCAGTGGGGAATCCCATCTCATTATAGTCACTAAGACAACTACCCTGCTTTCTGCAATGACCCACATCCCAGTCCTCTCCTGTGAAAGAAGCGTGTTCAGCACACGGGATGCCAATGCCATCCCAGCTCCTGAATGTGCATGATACATCCCATCTTACTTGGAAAGAAAGAAATACCTAAAATAATACTAGAAATACTTATTATAATAATAATCCTATTAATAAGAATGAACTAATTTCACCATAGAGATGAAATAACTTAATGCTGAAAATCCAGATGCCTCCAAATGAATCTGTCCAGCTGTTCCAGTGTGGAGCAGTAACTGTGCCTGTAGGTAGTGACTGCAGTAGTCCCTGCTGACACTCCATTGGACAAGTTCTTTGAGAGGTACATGAGAACCATGAGAAAAAATGGTATCTCATAAAATGAACACCTTTGTGAGAAAATGGATGAGAACATTTCTGCGGCAGACTATGGGATGTAATCTCAAGAGCTTTATTTCTGTGCATTCCTCTCAAAAACCTACTATTCTGCCCCATACAGTAGCAAAACCTATGGCTGGCTTTCACTTTCCTGACTCTTTCTTGCCGTCTGAGCTTGTCTTTTCAGTCTCCATTTCAGGATGTAAAATGGTGATATTGGTAACAATATGGCAAATTAAAGTAAATTTGCTGAGATAGGTACAGAAATGTGTACAACGTATGTCACTACTACACTACTGGTTTTAAATTCACACAAGCTTTAAATCTGCAGACCTGGCCAGAATGTAAACCAAATGTAGTATAATCCTAACAACACAAACGAACTTCACTAAATGCATCTGCATTAAAGCAAATTTATTCTAAGAAGGGCTGCACAGCATAAAGGTTCTAAAATGACAGCAACATGACTCATCCCTATACTGATTAAGTAGTTATTAAATGCAGTTTTTCAGAGCCTGGTATTAAGCTATTTCAGTGTAAAATCCCATTAACCATATAACACACTACCATTAAATTGCTCTGCCATCCTAAGATGTAAATGGTTTCTAAGAGCATTCAACACATGTATTATTTAAAACCTGAAGTGCTAATACAAGGTGGCAGATAATGCCCAAATCTATGGCTTCCAAGCTCACTTCCCACTGCATTTAAATAAAGATGATTTTGGAGTCCCTACTAAGTTAGCCATAGCAGCTTGAGCCCAGATCCAGTTTGCTTTACCCCAGTATAAAACTTAAAACTAATGGTGGGACTCTGATTTGTACCAGTGCAACTGGACCACAATCTGAGACAATGAGTAAAATAACAACTTAGCATTTCAAAGATACATCTAGTCTCATTTGCAGATGAGCAATGAATTTAAACTGAAAAACTTTTAGAGATTTAGCACTAATATAGTTAGAAAGGAATAAAATTCCACCCTCAAGGAGGAGCTGCACAGTTGGAGTCCATCTCATTTCCAGTGAAATCACTTTTTTGTTTATTTTAATGAGAGTTCATCTACACAAAGTCTAAGTTTATAAAACATTTTCATTTGAATGTTCTTCTCTTACCTGCTTCTATGTATTATCCAAAGTAAACAGCTTACAAAGCCAAGGGCTATCAGAAACATTTGTATCAATGCTGTCATCAATTTATTACCATTTTGTAGTTCTACCTCTGAAAGTCATAAGATAACTACAAGAACCAACTTTCCCTCTCCTCTGTTTGGCTTACAATTTGCTTACACAACATTTACTGAAATGAAAATAATTTGTTGTTGGATGCTTTAGAAATCTGACCCTCAATAACGTAGATTATTGCCAGAGTAATTTTTGATGTGTCAAAAGTTGTAGATTTTCTATTATTACTTTAAAGAGATTATTAACTCCTCTACCAAGATTTTGTGCACAAGCATACATAAAATTTAGTGTCTTTCAAATCATAAATCAACTTACAGGTCTTCTTTTTTCCAGTATTGGCAGATGTATTGGCAGGGGTAGAGGAATGGCACGTGGTTTGGTCACAGTCAAATTAAATTCCTTTGGCTGAGTGACTGTTGAAGTCTTGACAGTGGTAGTAAGATTATTTAATTTATTTGTGAGTTGTTCAATCAGTTGCTGGACTTTTGGCTGCCATCTTCAAATAAAAACAGATTTTTCAGTTTTATTTCTTTTTTTATTTCATACAAACTTATACACTATATGAGGTTGGCACTGGTGCAAATTCTGTAAGGCTTTCAGCCATTCAATTTTGATAAAACTGGCCTATGAATCTGTACTCAGGATTTAGTCGGACTGTGTTACTTCACCTCTTGATAGATGCTAGTCCATTCAGATTACTGGTGGTGAAACAGCCACAGTTTTTACAGAATAAGCAACTATTCATAGCTGCCAGTTCGTTTTACAGACTATGAATCAGAAAAGCAGCTGTCATAAGCTAATCACACACTTAACATACTTAGATGAAGAAACTATGAATAAACAGTGGTCTGAATAATGTCACTTATATCAACCAACAGAGTACACACAAATCAATCCCAAAGCAGTTCTGATAAAAAGCCATAAAGATACAAGGACTTTGGTGTATTAGTAAATGAACCCTCAGTGAACCCTGGGGGCATCCAAGAGCATTTTGATTTCTCTGTGTTTGGATTTGGGCTTGTATGAATGAAGGTTCAGTCTTCTTCCAAGGAATGACAGGAAGGGGCAGATTAAAGGTCAGACACAAACAGGGTATCGCAGTCTAATTATGGTGAAAACTTTGTATCAGTTATTCCTCCTTTATATGTTTCCTATCCTTAGATATTACACATGCAATGGAGCTTTCCCAGAACTCAGAAAGCAGCTGAAAATGCACATTTACAGTAACTTGTTTATATGACTATTACCTTAGCTTGTAATGTCATTATAAGAGGAGGCTTGCAAGTAACTTTTGCAGGTGATGAAGCTCCCCTAAAATAAGTAGGACTCTTTACATTAACATCATTGACATTAGAAAGAGGAACACAAAGACATATTTGGAAGAATTTCAGCTACTGAACTGACTAAACTCATCAATGCATCCTCACCCCCCTGAAGGAGGTTTCAAACCCAGTAACCAAATCTGGTCTTTTAACATTCTTGTATAACTTACATTTACCACTTCCAGGCAAAACGTGGGTTCATTACACTGAGTGTAACTGACTGTGAAGGACAGCTCCAATAAGCTGAGTGCTAATGAAGCAAGCAATGGCCCAAGCATCTGCCTGCATGCATGTGCACATGTAAAAACTGTATGGATATGGACGTGTATCTCTATTTGTAACTCTTTATACAACTGTAAGCACATGTTATAATTAAAGGCACTACAATGGAGTATTTTGAGTCAAATTCTGCCTTCAAATATATCCCTGGGGCTCCTGAAGAACTCAGTGAAATTCAGAGTAGTGCAAGCCAAATCTATGCTATGCATTTGCTGAAGTGCTAAAAAAACTACACAGCATGAAAGGATTAATTCTAGTCACACTGGTATGACAGAACCAGATGCAAACTCTTTTTCAGCTGACATTGTTTGTAGCATGTTTTTGTCTAACAGTGTTTGCCATCATCTGGGTTAATCTATACTGCATTGAGGAGGATGTGTGATTTCAGCCACATTGGTGTAATTTATCTGTTCTGAGTAAAAACAGTGAAGAAGGGACCCAGCAGGTTTCAGAGCTATTGTTTGTCCACATGGAAATGTTCCAGTCTGGCAAGGGAACTGATGCTGCTGTATCACCACCTAACTAGTGTGTGGACACACCTGCCACCTCAGAGCATTTAAGCTGTTAAATGATGCTGCAACTGTGTAAATAAATAATAATTTTAAAAGACTTGTTTACATGCTTATCTGATTCACTCAAAAGGGATTTTACAACCATCATCATAAACAAGTCTGCATAACGGCAAACTCAGGGAAGTCAAACATCATTTTTTCAAATGCTTAATGTCACAGATGTTGAAGGGACTTACGAGGCATGACTGTAACTCTCTAAGATAATTTGAGCCTTCTACTTTTTTTTTTCAGATTATGATGTTTGATCTATTCAGGGGCACCAGGGTGCAAACGTACAACAGCTGTAAAAGAACTTTTCTGTGAGAGAACCTTCCCTCTGGGTAAGTAAAAGGATTACTAAAGTCTCATGAAGACAAGAAGGGTTCTGAGTGACTTCAATAGGAGAAACACTTTAACAGAAAGAGGAGCTCTTCAGAGGAAGTCTTCCCCAGCTTTTAAACTTTAAGGTGGCTCGAGGCTACTAAGTTCTACTTACCTTAGCAGTGGATCAATCAAGTTCTCTTTTACATACAGTGAATCGTAGAAGTGACTCCATTCATCTTTTATCCATGTGTTCAAATGCAAGTTATTGAAGAGGAATCTAAGAAACTAATAATAAGTGGTTTCTTTTAAACACAAATACTGAAGATATGATGGTCATAAGACTACAAAAATACAGTTGCTTTTACTATAAACACCGCTGAAGAACTAGCTTGTATTTTACTTTGAAATTATAATCATAAGTGTTTGGTATTTTTAGATTCTTCTTAGTTGGTGGACACTCCCATGTCTTTCAGCTCTATTTTGTGAAACAATAGATACTAAAATATTTTAGTTGCAAAAAAAGTTCTTCTAGGTGAAACAACATAGAGATGTGTTGATTCATCTTTAATTTGCTTCAAAGATTGTGAAACAAAAGGTGTTATTCAAAATTAGTTAGTACTGAAACACTGATTTTAGTATAATTTTGCAATAGAGTTTCAGAGTTTAATATACCTAGAGTCAAGTTCTGATTACCTGTAACTAGGTGATCCATGAGCCCAGAAATATCTCAGGCCTGGCACTGCACCTGAATTACTTAAATTCTTTTCAGCTCCCTGGAAACTGGGCAGGGAGAATTGCTGAAAACTGTACTAAATGCTATAAAATATATTTTCTTCTTTTATTGAAATAGAGTTGTTTGTCATATTCCCATTAAAATAGAAGACTGAAATTCGGCACACATATATTGTAGGGTTCTACATGCTAGAGGGACAGCAACTAAAATTTGAACTTCTGTTTGCCACTGCAGTTCACCAGAATGTCAAAAGCCTTTCTTTAAATCACGAACTATTCAATTGGCCTTTTGAAACCCTCTTGAAAAACGGCACTCAGATTCAGCCTGTATCATTTACAGCAATATAAATTCCAATCTTGAACCTTAGCTCTTTCATTAAAATTCTTGGAAATGAAAGTACAAACATCATGCTGGAATAATCACAGTAAGAGAAAAAAGCACACTAAATAATATTGACATTATGAGACATACTGGAAAGCAGTGTGCAGTCACTTTGAGAAACTTCAAATGGAGACTTGCAGAGCTTATTAGTATAGACTCGGCATCAGCCCCGTCTTGACTTGGTTTGTACAAAGCCACACAGCTCTTTGTATTGAGTTTTTAGTTCTGTAAGACTACCAAGGAGCTTCTTAATTCAAATGTGGTGCCAGGCACAAGGTGTGTCAGAGCTTTGTGAATAATTCAGCTGCAAACCATTCAGATTTGACTCAAGGTGTTTGCTGCAGGTGTTCAACAGGTGTAGAAAGCCTGCTTCTAGAAATCTATAGGCTTGATGCAACCATTTCCAAGGAAGTAACCTGTAAATTTAGCCTTATTTTCATCTATTGTGCTTTTGGTAGTCAAAAGACTGATCAACGCTGCAGGATTAGATTAATATTACTCCCCTGGATTCCCATTCTTGCCTAGAAACCACTGCTCCTCCCCAAAATTGAAGATGCCAGCTTAGCAGCACACCACACAAAAATAGATCTTTCATCCCTAAAAGCATGGCTATAAACTAAGTGTTGAATTGTGAAGAACTCGTGTTTTCTGGTGCTTCCCCAGATTCCAAGGAGTTTGCTAAGTATAAGGTAAGAGATGCATTTTATCCCATTGGTCTAGAAAGTCATTCATTGTCCTTCTGGAGGATCTGCCTCTGTAACACATGCATATTGTATTCAATTTGTCACCTAACATAGTAATTAGTACTTATGTAATGTATAAATACAATGTCAGAAGTCTAGACAAAGTTCATACCCTCACCAGAACAGATGCAGTATGTAGACACTATTTGTACCAGTTATTGTAATAAAATCTGACATCCAGTTATCCCAGCAGTATGGGTGATCACAGACCCAGAGAACGTGTCCCTTGCAAAAAAATACACAAAGTTTATGAAAAGATGTGGTTTTAAACCCATCTAAACATGTATACAGGGGTGAATTATCATGAGATAGTATACTTAAAGCAGACCCTGAGATTTGAAGCTGCTTTCAAATTTCTAGGTATTCAGAGAGCTCACAGAAGAAGCTGATGTAGAAATACTGCAGGTGGTGATTTGTAAATCCTCCAGCTTGCTTTCACTAGCTTTCATTAAGCCGAACTCCTCCCTCTCTGTTTCCCCTTCAATATCGCTCCTTATAACTAGTCCATCCTCAGAGGCTTCAGTCAGTTTTCTACTGCAGTGGCATATGAAACTACACCTCTGAATTGTTGTTTCAGCTCTGTGTCTCCTAAATATTTGCTATAACTATCAAAGTGCTTGCAACTCAACTACCAGTTCAAGATGAAGAGATGAAACAATAATAAAGGCACATAGTGATTTCCAGCTGCTGTATTTAACAGCTGGCTGTTACCCCTTGAGGCCTCCCACTGCAACACTAGTCCTGTACTGGTTGTTAACATTTCTCCCTGTATTAAGACAAGTGGGTAATTATGTGATTGATAAATGCTATGATGTAATCCTGAGGTACAGAGAGTGGCTTACTGTGTAACCAGATATCAATACTGTGATGTATATTTTTGTCCTGTTCTACTCACAGTCCCCAAAGCAATGCTACAATAAGATTATGACACAATGTGCATCATACTAGAGAATACTTGGAATGCAGCCCTGGAATGGTCATCCAGGCACTGCAGGGATTGCAAATGGCAATGCAGGATGACTGGACATCAATTCTGACCAGAGTGTGTCTGAGCCAAAGCCCACAGTCCTAGTTTTGACAATCCCTATCACAGATGGTGAGGTTGGCAGAATAACACCCATGAAGCCATAGCACAATTCTTTTTTTCCTGACAACAGAAACTTCTGTGTTTTGTGAACTGAATTGCTATGACAAAGTCCTTATATTATATATAGTTTTCTCTTTGTTCATATGTGACACAGGTGACAAAACAAATAACAGTAGTTGTTGCTTTCATAGCAGCAAAATGGGGTGTATCTCAGATTTCTGTTTGGGTACTGTCAGCACCTGCCTCCTTAGAGAAGTCACTGGACAGTCATTTTGGTAACAGCATTATTCTGCTCACTCCTCTGTCTTGAATGTTCCAAAGTTTCACTACTGACAGAGCATGGTAACCACGATTCAGTTCCCTTCTAGAAGCAGTGGAATTACACCACGTGGAATTACAAAATGAACTGTACCTATTTTTACTATTTTAATGTACTTGGCTGTAGTAAGACAAGTGTGTATAATTAAAGACTGTTTTGTAATGCATTTTTACAGGTGGGCCGAGTTAATACCTTGCTTTTGAGAATTTGAACATACCCTGCTAATATTCTTAATGCATTTTGACACCGTGGGATTGTACAGATTTCTGAAAAATAAATAAAAAATAGGAAGTTTCCTCATCTAACATTATTTTGACATCCATGTAGGCATTTGCAGAGCTGAAATACTTGTATTCACAATAGAAGCTTTTGACTCCTGAGTTAAGAAAATAACTGCAAGAAACAGCAGGTTCTCTTTCTCCATATAGATCAGCCACTACCTGAGAACACCATTATTGACTCAGCTAGGACTGGTTTTAACCCCCATCCACCATGAGGCTGATCTTGTCCTACTATTTCTACCTCATCATAATAGCTATTACAATGCCCAATTCTTATGTAGTGATATTACTCTGAAGATCTCAGAAGTTCATTAGAACAGCTGGTAGAAGCAATCAGAACATGAAACAGAACAAAACAGGTTCTTAAATGCTAGAAAAAAACCCCACTATGTATTTTGCACGTTTTACAAGGCAATTAAGAAATTTTGAAGCTGTTTTGAGCTTTATATTGAATTTTTGCTTCCATAGTATCTTTTCTAACACACAAATCCTTAAATTTTAAAATAAATATAGAAGAATAACATGTATGAGTAACAGAACAGAAAAATAGGCTTGAGCTAGCAATGCATAGCTAATTTCTTAGAAGGATAATCACACTGAAGTTACAAAATTGGATTTTACAACCATAAAGAATTTTTGAATGTATTTTTAATATTACAAAATGAGAACTTGTAATTTTCTGTTCAAGCAGATGATCATGTGTAAGTAAGATAACATTATTCTGTCTGGATATTCTGCCTAAATGAAATTATTTGAATTTGCATCAAACATAGGGAAGCCCTGTGACTGAGTTGAACTGATTCCATCACACAGGCCTGTAAGAGAAAGGTCTCAAATCTCACACAGTTGATCTCATTCACCTGCAGACTACTCTTTTGAGCAAGGTTTATCTGTGTGATTTACAGTAAATCTAGGTAAGTATATGTGAATAATTTTTTAGTATTGTAACTGAACTCACACACAATAGTCATCAGGCAAAATCTACAGGTCAGCACCCTGAAGGAGAATCCCAAATTTCTTATAACTTTTGTTGCTAAGGCTGCAGATCTGCCTTCTGCTGTTTTTGTCTCTGTTACTGGGGGGGACAAAGCACTGCTTCTAAATCTTCTGCTGCAGGTGCATTAATATAATCTACCATCACTTTGGAGACAAAGAACATCTTCTAAACCAAGAGAAGAAAAACTAGGTACCATGGTGATGAGGATCTAATAAGACACTTAAGCAAAGTTACAGCTGAAGGAAGAAAAAGTAGCAGGTGCATACCACTGGAAAACACAGCACTTTCCTATCAGGAAAGAGTTATTCCAGACAAGGAAGGCAAAATTATCTAAACGAGAACATCAGGGCCCTGATGCTTAAGCCATGTAAAACTAGGTGAATGGAATCAACAAGGGATAACTGGCACCAAGTGGGAAAATTGTGTTGCTAGCTGACTGAGCTCAAGATGCATCCAATCCCATGTCTTGTGACTAATATGTTTACCAAAGAAGGGGCTGGGAGAGCATTTTAGACTGAGTGATTTGTCTGTCTACCAGATTATGATAATTCTTCAGACACTTCTCTGTTCTTTCTAATAGTTAATGAAATATATAATTTTTATCTCTGAATGGAATTAATAAAAATCATCCTGTGGTAAGTCAATCTAAAACCAGACAACCTAACCTGCTCTCTCCCTATATATTGCAAAGCAACTGCACTCGTTAAAGAGACACTGGCACCCACATGAACATTCAAAGTAATCACCATAAGGATAAGCCTTAGCCTTTTGAGTATTAATTACTAAAATTTGCCTGTCTCTTTAATTCCATATTTGTTGTTCAAACAGCGTGTTCGGACTATGCTTTGGAACATCTGGATGATCAAAGATTACAGATGCTGTGTCACCAGTAATTTAATTTTTAGCCCATTTTCCTAGGAAAACAGGGCTTATGAGAAAGCATTGTCGCTCAGTTTACCCCTCTGCCCCTCTTTACAGCATAGCTTTTAAGATAATTAGCACTTTCAACCATTTTGAAAGAGAAGCAGAAGATATTTATATTTCTACAGGTTTCAGGAAAATAGCAAATAGTGGAGTGAAACTCAATCTCATGACTCCAGAGAAGGAAAGGCAGGCAGAACTTTGTTGTTCCTCTTTATATTTGGCAGCAATGGTTTGGAAAATTGCATGTTCTACTGGGGCACTTGGTAAATGCATAGCTCCAAGTGAGCCATTGTTTTTTGGAAAGGAGAAAAAGTGATGGAAGCACAATAGGCTTGATAATGGAAGTGGCAGTGGGTTGTTCAGGGGAAAAAATAACATTAATCAGCAGGAACTGCAGGTTTCAATTCAGATTTGTTGCATATGGAAGAATATTCTCCTGCCTACAGTCAAGGAAAGAATGTGAGCAGAGCCAAGAGAAAGTGTGCAAGTTAGAGGGACAATTGCAAATCACACGAACTGTAAATCAGGTGATTATTCTACCTTTTCAGGTTATATAAAATGTTTTTTAAATTTATCTTTGAATGAGATTCACCCTGCAAGTACAGATATTGAAGGGTTTGTGATAACAAAATACTAATTTTCTGAATTTAAACAGGAAATAACACTAATTTCTCAATTTAAGTTATTCTCGAAGTTGAGAAAAGTCATCTGATTAATCAAACACAATGAAGAGATAATTATTTTTTTAAGCTTTTTACTTTCATTACCTTTTGCATTTTTGCAGTGTCCAAGGATTTCACAATTCTGCTGAAGTGCTGAAGACCAAGCTCTTCTAGTTGAAAAGTAGCCAGATAACAGATAACTATGAAAGGATACATACATTTAAAATGCAGCAGGCAATTCTAATAAACCTATACCCTATACTCAGCATACTCTGGGATTTAGACTGTTACCTTAGTTTTACGAGTTTTGATAGTGAATTTTTCAAAATACTCCATTTTTAATGTTTTCAGAGAGGACGGCTCTTATTCTTCTGTTCCAAATTCATACTTTATTACGTATAACAACATACATAAAAAAATTTAACATAAAGTTCCATATTTCTAGTATTTACTTTTGCTGTTTTTTCCAAGTGATCATTTGCCTAAGATGTTGTAATTCTTGTTTTTGTTCTGAATTGGAGTAAAATCAACTTTTTAAATCAAGAAATTCCAAATCTGATTCTTGCACCCCTCTCTGACAAGTACACAGTTTGATAACCTTAAGAGTTCTTTTCCAAGGAAATGATTTATGATTCTGTTCTATGAGTAAGAAAGAGGCACTGTCAGTATTGTGAAATTTTTGCAGACCTGTAAAGTTCATGGGCTCCTGTATCAGCTTTCATTTGACCACACTTGCTTTGTTCACTCAGGCTTCACTTGCACTGCAGTGTTTTAGCTGCCACCAAACAGTAATGGTAAAATCAGTAAATTCTGACCAACGTGCTGCAGCCAGCTCCGTGTATTGTCAGGCTTCAATCTCGTGTGCTTTAGTGTAGCAACATATTTAAGCAGTCTTAGCAGAATATACATTTATCTCCTACAAGCTTTATTAAATTCAAATCTGCTCACACATAGCAACAGCCTTTATAAGCAGCTTTGATCATTTAAGTGTCAATGCAGCTTGGCAAAGGGAATCACAAGCAGCTTAAAAAAATGTAAGCCAATGACCTTAGACTCTCAACTTGTTGATAAAGGAAAATTTTTCTGGGGCCCACCCTCTGCCTATGATTAATGGAGGCTTTTGAGTGGACCAGTCCTGACAATCCAATTATAGCAACACTCAGCTTAAAGGTATAATTTATGTGCCCCAGACAATGAAAAACATGGCTCTGGAGAAATGGAGACAATGAAGCATTACCCTTTAGAATAAACTCAATACACTAATAATTTTATCTTTGACAGTTTAGGTTCCCTCTTGTTTGTTATTTGATTTAGATTTCTATACTTTTCCAGATTGTGACAGAAGCAAGCAGAATTGCCATAAAAATTTTGCAGCTTTTAAAACACAAAATGTAGATATATTTATATTAGATAAGTTTATTTCTCAACCACTTTGAATTAAATTGACATTTCAATATACCCACGAAGCTTCCAAACATATCTGACTTAGAGAACGAATGCCAGTGTCATTTTTGATCCCAGCTTATTTAGAGACTTAATAAATCAACTTCAGAATGTGTGTATTAAATGCATAGCATAAAAATATTTTTAAAATTAATTTTTAATGTACTTCCCAATGCCTGAAATAACTTTGGGAGCAGTAACGCCTCTAATTAACTAGGTCATACTATCAGATATAGATGTACTGGAGCTGGTTTTAACCAAGTAACTAATGAAAGGGAAATAATTGACTTCACTTATGGAGACAGACAGAAGTCTATTTATGTCATTTTAATGGCCAGTAATGAAGACACCCATGTATGGATAGAGATAATCCCATCTGCCTACTGTGAGACGTGCTGTTCCTCAGCACACAGAGCTTTGTTACACAGTTTTGTGTCTCAATGGCAGAGGGAATAGGTTGCATAGAAGAGAATAAAGGGAAATCACTGAGGAGCATTTTTAAAGGCATGGTTAAAATTCCAAGATGCTTCTTCCAGACACCAATGCTTTTTTCCACCTGCATCTTACCTGACTTCCTTAGGTAAAATTCCAGTCAGCACTTGTAAGAGTCCAGACTAAATAACAATTTTGGGGTTTAGACTTTACATCATAAGGACATTGGAAATAGTCCTGTACTCCATACTGCGCTAGGCACAATGACAATGCTTCCAATGTAATCTAATACTAAGATCTGCACAAGTAAAATGGTATTTTTTAAAGCTTTGAGGTGAACACATTTGATGTTGTAAAAACAACTTACCTATATAGAGATTACGCTCAGAAATCAGGCAGTATCTCCCATCCTGAGCATAAAAGGCATTGACTACTACATCCAATAAGGATTTATATTCTGTGCATCCTGCTAGTGTATCTGATACAAATTTTTCTTCTGTCCCGTTAAGAGTCTGTAGAGATACAAAATTAATAATGACTAATGTATTCCAGAAAGAAAATGTTTGGTATGTCCAAAAAGTACAATTATACAATCATTTTGAAGCAAGTGGAAAACATGAATAACGAACAGCAGTGCCTTTGGTAGGGCTGATGCACTTCTAATGCTGTCCCAGCAAACTAATTGCCCATGTTAAGGAAAATGTAACCTTCCCCAATGTTAAATATCCAGTTTATCTGCTGACATACATATCGAGTTAAAAGGCCTTGATGTGTCAATGTCAGCAGTTAATGCAAAAAAAATCTGAAGTCTCTGAGCTATGAGCAGTGATTAACTTTGACAACTGTATGAGAAAGTTCCAGTAAGAGCTCAGTTTTCCTGTAGGAAATCTCTCCTTCGTCAGTGAACTCTGTGCTACTTAGGGAGACTAAACTGAAGGGAGAAGCCGAACAGGGATTATGGACAAACCCTTAATGGCTCCTGAAATCTAAGTTTGGAGAATAAGACTAATTTAAAGAACCTGAGTGCCAGGATTCTTTTTAACACAGACTGTTTCTTATCCAGCAATGCTCTCAGTCACAATATTCATGCAATATCACGAGAGAACAGGAAAGTCAGATGCTCACTGAATACCTTTTGGATCCCCTTTAAAACTTTGAATGCTCCTGAACTTTACAGAGAGTTTCAATCATAATAAATAACCTATGGAAAATCTGTTACTATATGAGATAAACCACCTTTAAACATTGCAATAAAATCTGAGGCCCAGCACAGTTTGTTATTACATGAATTGAAAAAGGACAGCCATGCTATGACAACACGACAAACAATAATGACCCTTTGATTTAAGGAGGTTAGACAAGAAGCCAAGAGAAAAGCTGAGGGCCTCTTCTGAAAACACATAGTCCACATTTGATATATGATCTCTCCCAAAGCACTGAGATGTGGGAACAATTGAACTGCACTAATATATGAGATGAGAGGTTCACCTTGCCTAGGAGGCTCTCTGCTACCCTCTTGATTGCTTTATTTCCCTAATGTGATTCATTTCTAGTTTAAGGGTATTATTAGAGGCTGCTGGATGGAATATGTGTTTTCTGATGTATCACACTATCCAGGGCTTTGAGAATGAGCAAATGCCAGGCAAAACTTTAACACTTCCATTCTAATATTTAAATGTACAAAATTATGGAGAAGCATTCAAAGTGTGTTTTCTCAGGTTGTCCCTCAACGCAAGCATAACTCTTTCACTACTCCTGCTAAGAAGGCAAGTCTCATTCCTTCCAATTTGTGCATATCACCAGGAAAAAAACAGAGGAAAGAGACCGAATGAATCTGAAAATACGCAAAAAAACCCACCCAAAACCAAAAAAAACAAAAACCCACTTGATTTATGGAAGTTCTTTCATAAAACTAACAAAGAAAATCCAGAAATCTCATCTCCCATTTAATGATAAAATAGATATATCCCATATTTGATACAGGATAATGAAGAATTCACCACAAAAGGCAAAAGCAACCCTAAATAACTGAATGGCAAAGTGAGAGAGGATGCAGTTCCAGTAAAAGCGAGATTGTGACATTTTTGATCTAAAATGATTGATCTCCTTCAGCAAGTGCTGCTGTTCATGAACAGATCAATCTGCAGAAAACAGCAACTTCAGTAATAAACAGAAAGTTCATGGTAAAACTGGCCAAGCCCATTGGAAACAAGCCCAATAAAAACTCTCACAATTACCTCTGCTAGAAAGCTAGAATTTAAAATGTTGTCAAGACTTTATTAGATTAGAGTCTTTGCATACACCTTCTGAGTCCTTTGGTACATCATACATGTATAAAGTGCTACAGCAAACATGTTTTTCAAACGTACTTTGGAGAGATGGCCAAAAGTAGATGAACAGATGACAACATGACAATGCCCATGCCCAAATCATATTTCCCATACAGTAGAGACTACAGCATAAAAATGCAATTGCATATTTACATTTACTCTACTTCCACTGCTCTGAGTTGACAAGCCAGTCACAAGTTAAGTGTTAGGACAAGCACAGAAGTGTGTGCTTACTCTTTCCTACTCCTTGAGCTAGAAAGTACATCACTACATGGCCTCAACCAAGCAACAATCTGACAGGAAGGGCAGCCTGGAGACAGCTGTGCCCAGAACATCAGTACTGATTGGTAATTCTGTGGACCACAAGCCAAAAATTATTACCATGAAATCAGTTGAATCTGCTTTCAACCACAGGCGATACTAAATGTTCTGTTTCTACATGTAAAAATTGAGAATAGTTAAGCAGCCTGCAGCTGTGTCATCTAAGGAAGTGATCTCACCAGAACTCATAATCAACTGAAGACTGGGAAGGAAGAGTACTTGGATAGGAAATCTCAAAGGTGAGCCAGTTGTTGGTTAATCTAGTGAGTCAAAAACCAAGCCAATGCTTTAAACAGCTAGGATACTTTCTGCACAGAAAGTGCATTATGTCCCTTGCAAGTTTCTTCAGGGATATTAACAGTTTATCTGTATATCTGAATAATAATTGTTTTGGGAAAGGAATATGTCAGGAAGGTGTAATTTCTAGAGCTAACTACTAAAAGTTTTCTTTTTGTGTAGCTTTATTGTCAGTGGGATACGTTTCAGAGTAGGGCAAATGATCCTGAAACAGTTCAATATCACAGATTGTATGTTGATAGCACCTTTTGTATGAGGTTTTCAAAACACTAATATTAATTGCATTTAATGAAATTCCTTTTGGCTAACAGTATTTTGTAAATGCAGGAAGTATGGCATGGAGCAGGTAAGAGGTTTGTCCCAGGCAACACACTTAAGTCATTGGTGCCAACAAGAATTAATAAATGCTAACTTGTGAGCCTTTGTTCTGTCCATCAGAACAACTTCTTACCTTTCCGTGTGTGCTTTAATTCATGTATTTCTCTGAAACAACGAGCAGTGAGCTGTGTGTACAGGTATGTGTGAGCCCTTCAGCATGAGGAAGGCCAGATAATTTACAGGTCAAAGTAACATATGCAGCAACGAACTTCTGCTGCATCGAATATTGAAAATATCAGAAAACAAAATAGATCTTGAACAGGTACAAATATCAGAAAATGTTCTCTCCATGGCATTGAATTTCAGCTTTTCCTGATTAATAAGTGTTTAAGTTGTAAGGAAAATTATTCTGTCCAAAATTATCCTGAATGATCCTTGGAAAAAACCAAGATTCTTGTCTAATTATGTGCTGATTGGTGTTATCTCCCCATTTTGAGAAATCCCTAATGCCCTTAAGAGTGCTTCCACGGATATATTTTCCGTGCTCTCTGACACCTACTTCTAGCTGCAAACCATTTAATTTCTTCAAGGAGAGAAGAGACTTCCAACATGGGTTAGTACAAGACACAGCATAAATTAAAAGGAGTAGTATCTGCAAAATGAAAGCTTTGTCACTGTGGTTGTATCGTAATCAGGCTGGTTAGAAAAAGGTGGGTAAGGAGAGAAAGAAAAGCTCTTTTTTATGGAGAGAAAGAAGGAAGGAACATCATCCATGCTCAGTTTGAGATTCCTCAGGCTAAGAATATAGTGGGAGGTGAAACAAACATTTTAGAAAGAAGGTAATATTTGATGAAAAGATAAAATAGATTTCACTTCCTGAGAGAACTGAGTAATAATATGTAGTGAACTTCTCAACTTCTAGGCAGAATATGCACATTTTGCAGATACAGTCTGATCAGTTTATAGTGCTAGTCCTCTCCAAGGATCTAATCAAAATGCTGTGGAAAAGAAAGAAAATATTCCTATTGACTTCACCAGGTTTTGAATCAGTCACCAGAACCCAGTCTTCTTTCTCTCTGAAGTCAGTGAAAATGCTTGCAGTAATTTCATTGGGGGAAACAAACTACTTGGATCTTCCAGCATAAGTAGGAAAATATCCCGCTTCTACTATTCAGTCTATGTCGCAGTCACAAGCTAGAATTTTCATCTTCAGAAGGCAATGCTGACCAATGCTGTACCAAGAGGTCAGTTAACATTATTTTCCCTTGTAGCTAATAGTAAATCACATGAGCAGAACATTGCAGAAAACTCAGATCCCATCCTTTCCTTAGAAAGATCCTCGTTTAATTTACTAGGACTTTTTTTCCCACTACATCTATCATTCTTCCATTACACTATCTTCATATATAAAACTAAACTTTTGACATTTGGGGATTTTACTCACAGTTGAGTAAAATCAGTTGAGTGGGCTTGTGTGAGACACAGCTGAACCAGCACAAATGAGAACTATGAAGAGTAGTGCCAAATTACACCATGTTCTTGTGAAATGAAAAGCTCACAAACAGGCTCATCTTGCTATCGACATGAGAGGGATAAAAGAGCAAAACGGTGAACTTGGGGTGGCACTTCTGATTTTACAGAAGTAAGCTTTGCAGTAGCTGGGATGTAGAAAGGTCAATATGATGGCTCTGATTCTGCAGCTCTAATTGAAGCAAATAATTCCACTGAAACTGAAGTGAGCTATTTGCATAGAGAAATGCACAAACATTGCATGGTAACTCACATGTTAAAATCTGTCTCTTGTTATCATAACAAAAGCTTGATTCTAACAGACACAAGGAAGAACAATACCTGGGATGCTTCAGTTAGGTACAAAACAATTTTTTTTTCAAAATTAACAGATACACCCCATTTCTGTAAATGGTCTGATGAAACGGTATCTTTATGTACAACATACACTGGATGAAACATTGCTCTGGATATGGATCATTTTTGATAGATTTAATTGAAAGATGCTTAATAAAAAGGGGGGGCTTAGTACACAAGAATGAAGATATTATCTGGAGGGCGTCAGTCTGATAAAAGGAGTATTAAAAAGCATATAGAAAAATAAACAAGAAGTAATCTGGCCATTCAAATGAAGAATAACAGAAACATGTAAATTTCAATGTGAATACTAATCATTTAAAGATCTGAGACAGACTTACGAATTATTTTAAGTTAAATGTGTTATTCAGGATAATTCAAATTGAATTGTGTTTAATTAGCAACAAGGTCACAACATCAAAGCAAAAACATTTAACTGGACTGATTTGTTTTTAGGAGGTTTGACGGAATAGTATGATTCTTCAAGATTGAATATGAGGGCTTGTTTGTTGCAACTAGGAATCATCCATCATATTGCTAATGAACCTATGTTCTTATTGAAAATATTTGATGTGAAAAACAAGTACAATATTATGTTATAGACACGATAAATTACAATACAATAAACATGAAGATTATAAATAACTGGATTACAATTCTTTTTCTTCCCAGTTTTCTTCCTGGGAGAAAATCAAGTCTGAGAATTCACTGAGAACAACAAACAGAAATTATTTTTATGATGTAAAGTTCACATGTAGCAGAAATATAATGGAGTTCAACACAGAATCACCACTAGACTGATTTTGATCAAAACACTCTAACTAGAGGAAACTGTGTTATTCATCTCCATTTATTCAATAATTAAAATTCCTTCCACATTTCATTTGCTTTCCTCTAAAAACAGGAGGCTAATAATCAGTGAGTTTTCCTAACTCCATTTTTATACAGAAGCCTGAACTAGGAATTGGAAGATAGGAACTGAGATTGGAGTCTTTTTCTCTTGCTTCCTGAGAGGCCTTGTAGAGATTATGTTCTCTCTTGACATCTTGGTTTTAAACACTATTAACTACCTGTCACTCAGCAATTCTTTTATACATTTCCATCATACTAAAAGAACATTTTATCTTTAAACATACAGTGGTTCAGACTGACCTGAACTACTGTCAGAATAATGGTTTACCTCTCTTTAAAATTCACTTTCTGTTCCTTTAGCACTAATTTTCTGATTTCCTATTTGTATATTGAAACTCTGAGTGGTTGCAAAGTGCAATGAGTGAAAAAGAAAAATGTATCCCAGCAGTTATTTGATATGGTGTCTGGTTGAAATACCTCACTTACAAAAATGCAGGGAAAGATGGGTGATTTTTCAAAGCAGCACACAGGGATTAGATGTGCAGCCGTCATTGCTGTAAATGGACTGTATAAAGCTAAATCCCACATACAGCTAAAAAACCCGATACCTCTTGATAGCAGTATCTAATGCCATCATTCCTCTATAAATAAAGATGGTAAACTACTTATCTCATGTACACCAACGTATTTACAGGGCAGTGCTTCTGACTTCGGGCAGTCACTGTGGAATATACATGGAAGCAGTGTATACCCAAATGTTTTCCAAAGAGATTTCTCTCTCAAAGCTTCAGACAAGACATCCTACAATGAGAGAATATGTGCAGGGGGGACCCTGAATGAAATTACAAAGATGCATTAAGAAATAAAAATAATAATCAAGAGGTTGCATCTGCTTCTCTTGAAGTTAATGGATACCTTTCCATATTATTCTAGAGCAACGAGAGAGTAACTCACATGGCCTGATACATGTAATTGATTTTTGACAGAAAGCTATCATATTTTCAGGTTTTTAACTGGCTATTTGGAAATATTAAGCAGTTTTGAATCAAATGCAGGGAAACAGCTAGGGATGTATTTTCAAAGTGGCACACAGGGGTCAGCAGTGCCTTACAAATTTGGCCTTTTGGTTTTCTTATGAAAATCCATGCACATTTTGCCAAGTGAAAAACACCCATTTGCATGTGTTTAGTGTGACTTTATACTGAAGCAGTAAACTGCCCTGAAGATTCTGTGTATAGTACAGGATGAGCCTGGGACAAGCTGTGCTGGGTCAGACTGGGAGCTCATACTGATAGAAGAGAGCCTGTCTTGCCAATCTTCTGTGACATGTGCCTATTGTGGGTTTCAGTTTGAAAACAGATTTCTGATTCGATACAGACACAGTAGAGACTGGAACTGAATGTGCAAGAACTTTATGATGAGCAGAATAAGACCAAAGAAGCAAGCAGGACTTGCTGCCCAGTGACAACAGCAGGGGAATCAACCACTTGAAGAGATGGTACTGGGATAGGTTAAATAAAGAAGCCTGTCAAGTAAACCTGAGGGTAAGACAGAAGACAATGATAGAAAGATGATGGAGCTTGGAGCAGAACTCTGTTTATCTTTTGCTTCCATCCACCCAATATTTGGCTAGCAGAGTATTCCAAAACTCTACAGTGCACTGCCAAAACATAAAAACTTCTACACAGTTTTTATGAAAGAGCAAAATACACTATTTCACAAAATCACGTGTTTTGGCTTTTGTTTTACTTATACCCTTAACATCACATACATCTAGAAATTAAGAAGAAATTCTTGCTGAAGAATGACCATGCAAACTTCTGTATTGTGTCACCTTTCAACAAAGACTGATTGTATAGTCAGTAAAAGATCTAATATGGAAATCTACAAGTTCCTTCTTAATATCAGCTGCAAAGTAAGTATATTTCACTCTATGGCTTCAACCCGTTGTATTTCATGCATCTTTCTTTTTTTATACATTCATGTTGTAAAGTTCATTTTAAAATATTTTTGCTTTTCTACTTTCACTTCTCTTCCTGTGCCTCACTTCAACAGCCATTTTTACTGCCTTAATTTGCAAGGAGTCCCACAAGAATGGTCTTATGCCACCGGTAGATGGATGACAGGGATATCTGGATCAAGACAGATTGTGCCTTCCAGACTCGCTCCCTTAGGACTACATCCAACTTCCTTTCATAACATATTCACATTTATCATGTACACAAATAAGAAGCCTACACTTCAGTCGAGGATGCTGGCCTCTCTCTGTGACATTTCCTTGTTGTTATTGTCAGCTTAATTTCAACAATATGAGGACAAAACTTCAGCACTCTCATGCTACCTCTTTCCTCAATTATTGGCACTATTGCCACCCTGCCTGTCAGTCAAGCCCATAACTTCAGAGGTCATTCTTCACACAGATTACTCCCCAAGATATCATAACCCGTTTACATGCACAACTTCTTTACTCTTTTTCAGCAATAGGTTTAAAGTAGTATTTTCCTATCAATTCTTAGCTAAAAAATCTAAGGTACTACCTCAAAATTTTCTATTTTATTGCAATAAACATCTCTTTCCTGGGTTTAACTAACCCAATCTTCAGCAAATCAACCATATGGAATGCCATCGCTAAGTCTGTTCTGCTAGTCCATTGATTTGACCCACTTCCTCCACCCACCATCTCACAGTTGATTCTAGCACATCAAACTAAAGCAGCCTGTCAAGATGCTTCACAACTCAGTTCCATTCTGCCTCTAATGTCTTACTTTTTTCTTATTTCCCTCCCCCCCCCACTTCTGATCAGCCAAGGTTGTCCATCTCCTCGTGTCATTTATTAGATTTCCAAAGAAGTAATTTTGTTTACTTTCAATCAGTTCCTACACACATTTATATTGCTCTTAAAACCTACTTTATTCTGATGAAGATTTTGCTCTGCAAAATGTCTTTTGTTCCTTGAAGTTTAGGTGAGAATGTGTGGCTGTCAGAGGTACTTATTTCCAGGATCTGGCACTTAACAAGACTGGCATAGCTCCTGCTAGTGGGGTACTGAACTCCCTTGAACATATTTTAAAATTACTGTGCATAATGTATTTTTATTTTGAGGGAAATAATCCAGCCCAAAATTGTTGGTTTAACCAGGAACAACCCCAGAGAGGTAGACAATAGAAGAATGAGCCTATTTTATCTGGGTCATTGACAGGTTATCAAAGAACTAAAGACACCTCATATATCACATTAGATGGACATAGAGACGATCAAACATCCAAATACAATAGAGACATGTATTATGAATGAAACATATAGTGTTGACAATGACTGGAATCTGACTGCACTTTTAAGGGATGGAAAACTATTAACCAATTATAAAAGTCTAACAGAACAGAAGATAGTAACTTGTAGAAAAGTCAAGTCTGATATACTGCATACCTAAATCAGTAAATAAATCAATATTCAGCTGTGTCTTGCAATTATTTAGATTTGTCCTCCTGGAGTCTGACCCTCCTAATTTTTGTCTGGTCAGTACACAACATAAGGTTTGCTATTTGTCATGTTGCTAACATGGGACATACAGGCATGAAACGAGTCTGAGATCTAGAGCGATGGGGTTAATCAGGATACAAACGGAGGGAAGTTTCTGCATGGATCAGTGAATACTGGCTAATTGGTAAGTGGTCAAGCCTGGAAATGATATGTACAAAAATATTACAATATTTTCAGGGTCATATCCTTATTATGAAACAGAAAGAAGTGAAGTAAATTTTTCATGATGAATTATAATCACCCCTCTGGTACTGAAATAAAGATGAATTTTATGTAAACAGAGATCTTACGTTTTGCTTTCTTGGATGATTATTATGTAGTAACTGACCTGGAACTATCCCAGAGAAAAATTTTTGCCTTATCTTTGACATCAGCTATCCTCCCTGTTCTTCCCTTTTTAAATGGATTTATTATAAACTTTATATTCATGTTTCTCTAAGGAGTTACTGCTTCTTTTGTCTTTATATCACCTTTCCTAGGCTGAGAAGAACAATGATCTGAAGATTAATTTTTACAAGTATTTACTTTGGCGGCAGTGGTAGGGGAACTTACCTGCTCTGTGCCCAGTGAAAAATTATTATTTTGAAACTGGATCAGTTCCCTGTTGTAATTCAGCAATTGCTGTAATTCAGCAAATGAATAAAGAGTTGGGCCATTACTACAAGGCAGCAGGGCAGAGGCAGCAACTAGGGGTCTGAGTGGAAACTGTTTAAGAAAGGAAGAACCCAATGAATGTGTGTGGAGCCACTGCCTCAGCATCTGGTTTTCATGTCACACCTCCATGATTTTATATTCATGTAGTCATTTGTGTTTATGCAGAATCAATGCAAAAGACCATCTAACTGGAATAGAAATGGTTTAGACCTTATTGTCAGAAGTGGAAATGAGTACTGGTGCTATATGGCAGTGTGGAATCAGAGCTCCAACAATGTCGTTTGATAACACACAGCATGCACAGACAATAGCAGTCTAAACAATATTACTGTCTTCCCTTAGTGATTTTCTAAAGCTGATTCAACCCAGTAGCTGCCTCAGCACAAGTCAGGGTGACAATGGGGACAAAGAGATGGGAAGAGGTGACAGAATACAGCCAGAAAAGGATGAGAACTGGTTCAGCCACTATAGCTACATACTGGCAAATCACGGTCTGGTTACTTGCAGTATTAGATTAGAATCAGATAGTTGATTTACTGCCATTTTCCATCTATCCCACTGTTCTGATGGTCACTTATGTCCTCAAAGCAAGAGTACTTGATCCTGTGAGTCAGCCTCTGAACTGCATTAGTACATAGAAATGGGTGGGGCTTGGAAGGAAGAAAGGAATAAGAAACTATAGAACAGCTTAGTCAGAAGTGGAACAGAAATTTTCCCTATCACAGTCAGATCCATTTTAGAAGGTTGTTGCTTTCCTGTTTTTGGTTTTGGGTTTTTTTTCCTCCTTTTGTTTGTTTGGTTTGGTTTTTGTTTTGCTTGCTTGTTTGTTTGGGGTTTTTGTTGTCAGCCAAGCAGTTTTTAAACTACTCTGATCTTTACTGTCTTGTTTTCTGGAGATAACTGGAAGAAATGAAACTTAATATACCTGTAACATCCCAGCTGATTCATTCAAGAAATCATCCACGCTCTGATTTTCAGGGTTAAACTTGTCAAGCTGTTGCACTATTATTGCAATAAGTTCTCTATGTCTGACCATCTTCACCATGAAGAATCCTATAAATACAAAGAATCTTTAATTTTTCAAGCCTCTTTCAGTTGTGGCATGATGTATGTTGGTAGGCTCATACAGTAGATACACTGCAGTAACATAGAAGAAAACATTTAGGTCAAGCTTTCAAAATCACAGTTACTCAGAACAGCCAACAGGAGAAAGGAAAATACAGTATAAACATCAGTAAAATAAAGGAGGAAATTACATATTTCTTCCTCTGTAAATATCTCAAAATATCTTTAGGATGATACCTAAATGGTGCCAGCTTATTTGACAAAATATAATTAAAGACAACTAGAGAAAAGCATGACTTTTTGCCTGTCTGCCATACAGATCCTATTGAACACACTGCTCTTCCTAGTGAGATATAACAGATAGCAAAATTTTATCTTAAATCTCATCACATGTTGCTGTCAACAGCCTATTTTTCCAAAACAAGAATACAGGACGAGAGAGGAATCACAAGGAAACAATGACACAGTGTTGGTCAGCAACTGGGCCACGGTCACATCAGTTGTCTGGGTCACTGTCAAGGCTTTTGACGGCTCAGCAAGTGGGTGCTTGCTATGTTTGATACTTTGTGAAATGACTAGGCTCTGTCTATCTCAAATGATTCCTTACTCATATGTCTGAGAATTTGTAGGACTGGTTACCTCTATTTTAATGTTCACATGACAAGAATTATAATGCATTCATTCCTACTCATGCACATGTTGTGTATGAAAGACCAATGACAGCAATGATCAGGCCTGAAAGTCATTAATGTGGTTTAGCAACAGGAAAAAATAAACAAGCAAAAAGTAATTTTCCATGCTGAAAATAAAAATATATTTTTGAAAATAGCTATTTTATATATCATCATATTTTGATTCCAGAAAAGAATGTTTGATCAAGATGATTCATTCCTGCTGTCGTAAAGATAATTCATTTCTTGCTTTAAAATCGCATCGTAACATTTCCAGGTACAGTGGTTTTGTACTCTGACTTTCAGCACTACCATACTCAATAAAAGCTGCCTAAGCAGCACTTCTAACTACTAATTTCAAAGTGCTGAAAAAAGAGTTTGTCTCTGATGATGTTCAATATAGGCATTCAGTTACTTGGTATGATCAAGAGAAAATGACCAATTAAAAAAAGTCTATCAAAAAAGGCCTGGATCACGCCAAGGGATGGCAAATATATAAAGAGGCATTGCTGTTTCTCTGTCACAGGGGAGTCACTGTTTCTCCATTCCTCTGAGAATCATTTGTTTCTCACGTAAGAACCTGCCAAGGTTCTTACACTCACAAGGGATTTTTGATGAGCGAGAGAGAAATACCTCTGTACTTCAGGCTGAACCGTAATTCAGATTTCAACAGCTCTACCAGCAACCAATATTTTTTTCTTCTGGCATAGCAGAAAGAAATTTGAGCACTTATGCTCTGTACATGCTGATAGTCACCCCTCTTCCCCCACAAATAACAATAATTAAAACCAAAAACTGGAATATGAAAACTAAGACATACAGTAATGCCCTTAGATCTCTGGACCTACAGGAGTTCTTAACAGTACTTCATTTGTAAACATGCTGCTATTATTATTGTCGATATTTTAAAACATACACATCGGGAATAAAATGGATTTGGTATGTTATTTCCACACAGTCGTTTAGGAGAATACTCTAATTGCTATGTATAAAAATTATATAATTTTATGCTGTCTATAAAATGATATAAATTTTCTTTCATTATCAGCTGCAGATTTCAGTCAAAGGAGGTGAGAACCTGACTTAACCTTATTTTACAATGGAGCTTGGAGACATTTTGAAAGCAATTATCTAGGATAAGATTGTCTGCAATTGTAGGGACTGGTTTCAATGACCTGAAAGATTCCTTCAGGCTTTAGATTTGCTCTTATGTTCCTGGCCTAGAAAGACTGCGGCTGCATTTCCTCTGATGAAAGCTGTCCTTAAAAAGAGCTGAACTAAGCCTCCCTGCAAAAGGCAGTCAGATCAAGCAGCTCAAAATGGAATAGGTGCTCCTCAGCTGTGTGCCAGAAACAGAGCCCTGAATATAGGGTACGACTGTCCCAATGGGTTCAGTAGAGGGTACAGTCATCCAGTGGTTACATCCTGCCATTCTCATTTACTCTGGACTTTTCTGCACTGCTGAGTGTCACTCGGCGCAGTTCTGGGCACAGGTCCCCTTTTCAGCACATTCCTCCCTTAAGGAAGCAAGGCACCAGATGGAAGATGTTCCCTCCGAGTCGCTATAGTCCGGATCTTCATTTCAATTTGCATGAATGTCAACATCTTGCATACCTATTGCAAATGCTTTACTTGACATGGCATCGTATTTTAAAAACTATTTTCTTGTATAACTTTACAATGAAATATTCACTGTACAAAACCTTCTGTAAATAAGTTGTATTATATTTACAAGGTGGGTTAGCACACGAACATCAAGGTTTAATACTTGCCCCAGATCTCAGGGGACAAAGCCCAGAACCCTGTCCACAGCGTAACACAGATCCCCTTGACCTTTTCTATTGTATTTACAGACACATAATAAATACAAACAATGACTGTGGGCAGGGTTAGATTAGATATTAGGGAGACGTTCTCCTCAGAGGGTGGTGAGGCACAGGTTGCACAGAGGAATTGTGGCTGCCCCATCCCTGGAAGTGTCCAAGGCCAGGCTGCATGTGGCTCCGAGCAATCTCGGATAGTGGAAGGAGTCCCTGCCCGTGGCAGAGGGGTTGGAACGAGATGGGCTTTACTGTCCCTTCCAACCCAACCCAACCATCCTGTGGATCTGTGACCATCAGATACTCATCGCGTGAGGGATCCCCGAGCCTGCCCAGGGCTCCGGCCGCTCTCGCACAGCACGAACTGTACCCGCTCTTCCTTCTAGAGGTGTCACCTACGGCCACAGCCGCCTCGCACCGCTGCTCCCGGTCCCGTCCCGGGGTGTTCCCGGCTCCCCCGCTCTTCCCTGTCCCGTCCCGTTCCCGCCCCCCTCAGCCGCGCCGTTGCCGTGGCGCGCGGGGGCTGCCGGGAGCTGTAGTCCTGCCGCGCGCCATGCCCAGCGCTGCGGGACGGCGCGGGGGCCCCGCGGAACTACCGGCGCCGGGAGGCAGCATGGCGGCCGCTGTTTGCCCGCCGTTGCCAGGCGGCTCGCTCCGCTCCTCCCCGGTGTTTGCGCTCACCGGGAGCCAGCGGCCGGTGACCCGCCGGTTCGCCGGGGCGCGGGCAGAGCTGGCAGAGCCCTGCGATCCCCGGAGCGGGGGCGAGAGAAGCGGTTCCTTGTGGGAGACTACAAGCCCCGGCATGCCCCGCGCCGCGGTGCCGTGCGCTCCTCGGCCGACGTTACGCAAATGAGCGGCCCGGGGGGGCGGGGCTGCCGGGCTGGGGCCGCGCCCAGATTGGGCGGGCCCGGGAGGGGGCGGG
>JAWWMP010000132.1:65352405-65367070 GCA_035047865.1 Dendrocincla tyrannina
CCGATCTGGCCCCGGCACAGCCCCGGCACAGCCCCGGCACAGCCCCGGCTCAGCCCGGCACAGCCCCGGCACAGCCCCGTCTCAGCCCTCACGGAGCTCCCGCCCTGCTCACAACCCTACCTTGGCTGCGGTCGGCAACTTTTTCAGTTGAAAAGATTTATCGAACGGTGCTGCTGTAGGTGTGTTATTTTCTGCCCTTTCTCGCTTTTGAAATTTTTGGAAGGAATCCAAGAGTCGCAGTTTGCTTTGTAATGAAATTACCGTCTTCTGGCACGAGTTAAATAACAACTGTCTGGAGAGTGATCTTGTCTCGCGTCTGATGTTCGGGTTGTAAATGAAGGGCATTGCTGGTTTTGAGCATCTATAGCATCCTTTTCTTGTCCAGACATCGCAGCAGTCGCTATGGTTATTCAGTTTATGAAGTATTTGATTTAATTTTTGCCCTTGTTTGTCCCTATCACCCATTTTACTCTTAAGCTTTAGTTTCAGTAATAGTGTTAAGTCTCAATTTTGTGAACCTTCAGTGTAGTCGGTCCTTTTGGCTGACTTACCGACAGTGCTTTGTAGTTAAAAAAAAAAAAGTCGAGGTGATACTGCGAAATTAAAGTTCGTATTGTGCTGGCTTTATGGGTTTTGTACGTAGTCATAATTCTGAGTACTGCTGAAGAACACGTACTTGCCTGATATTGCTGCCGATAGCTGAAAGGAGAATAATGTAGAGGTTAACTGAAAATATAGTAACACTATAGGTAGCTTTCAGTAAACTTTGTTAATTGTTTCTGTTTTATACAGGGGGGAAAACTAAGAGAGGAATAAATGAACTGAACTGGCGTTGTTAAACGCAGAAGAAATCATTGCAAATATCACTTCTGTCACTGCTTTTTTTAAACTAAAACTCATTAAATGTCGCGTTATTGTTCTTTCTACTGGCGATTTCATCTTTTTGTGATGAAATATACTTATTAATATGCTATCTGTTGTATGGTGCATGTTCAGCATTCGGGGTCTGTGTCAAACAATGTATGCTCATAGTTCTGTGGGACTTCTCTGTGGTGAAGGAATTTTTCAAACCTGTTGCACGACATTGGACGTCATAAATCAGTAACATCTATTGCTGTTAGTTTAAGGCCAGCACCACGTCCTTTTTGTTGTATATTTATGCTTTCCTTCCCAACAGGGTTTTTTAGTTTCAGTGGCTTCCTACACAATTTTCATTCTGGTATTAAAAATGGGCTGCTAGCAAACTGTAGTGGCTTCAGAAACAAGGATTTTTCCTGGTGTGCCTGTTGAATTGGTGTGGGCAGTGTCATTAAATACGCAGAAGTTTGAATAGCATGTCTTTGACAGACAGTAAGATGGAGGAGCTCACATTTAGAGACCGTACCTTTCCTCGTTATGCTAATTGCTTTTGTATTGCATCAAGCAATCTGTAGGATTAGGTCAATGGGTTCCAGAGTATGTTTTGAGTATGATGCATTTTGAAGATGACTTTCCTGAATATTTGTTCTGAAGGGAGTTATCACCACTCATGACTTATGTTACTTTTAATCCTCTATACTCTGGATGCCAGGTACATTTTATCAGATAAATTTTGCTACTTTCAGTGATGGGGGATACTGCTTCTGGAGTATTCCAGATCCTACTGTCATATAATAAGACTTCTCCATGGCAGCAGATTTTGATGGCACTGGGCATTTGGCCTACAGCAATGGTGGCCATTCAGAGATACTTTTGAAGGCACTTGGGGGTGACATCAGAGTGCACCAGATCCACAGTACAGCCTGCTCAGAAACCTGAATATATAGTTGAGCGTAATCCCAGGGGAACTGTTTCATAATTCATCCCCAAAAAAATCCAAACCCAAAATATGTAAATGAATTCAGTTTAATCTTTGTAAGTGGTGGAGACGGCGAAATGGAATAGAACAGATAGTGCATAACAAGATGGAATGACAAAACTCTCAGGATAATGATCAGTTACTGTAAGAAGCAGGGACCCGCATTGAAGCAGGGATATTTACTTGGTAACTGCTGCATCTGTTTGAACATACCAAGAATGGGAGAGAAAATGTGGGTGTAGGAAGTGGAAAGTCTTGACTAATGTTGTGAGCGTGTCACGGGAACAGCGCCTCTCTCCCAGATCCCGCTGCAGTCAGTGCTCTTCCTGTCCAGCTCTATTCTCCAGGTACGCTGATATGCCAGATTTTACTAAACTGGATCAAATGCCAGGGGTGCGGGTAACCAGAGAATGAAATAAATAGCTGTGACATGATCTGTAGAGCTGGTAGGATGCAGACTTTTAACTGATGTATTGGAGACAGAGCAGAGATGGGATTTTGTTTTCAGCCTCCTGTGCCACATCGATTGTTCTTTAATTTTTAAAATGTTGTCTGCAAGATGTGTTTTGCTTTTGGGGACTGCGGATTCAGTGCGTTAAGTTTTTGGAGGGAGGTTGGTGTTTGCTTTTGAACCGGGAGAGAGTGGGTGGTTTGGAGCAATAGTGTTCTTGAATTGCAGCACAGTGGGAACAAGAGTTTCTCTGTTTGACCTCCTCGAGACGCAGTGCAGAACTTCCCAGGCACTGCCACCTTTCTGAGAGCAAGGATGATCCCTTCTGAATCAAAATATTTGTCTGTATGCACAGATACAGTAGAAATATTTCTTGTCGGTTCAGGGAATTTCTTATCTGGTACTGTCTGCTGCTGGAGCATTCCACAGGTGTCCGGTCAGAACACGCTCCCAGGCAGATCTGAGCATCCACTGAAAACACGAAACTGGACTGGTTTTGCAGAGTTCTGAAATGCATTTGATATCCAAACAACCCAGAATAATTTCAGTGAATGTTGCTGCTTAAATCTGGAGACTAGCTTGAAAAATGCGTGGGTAACTAGCTCACAGGGGTACCTGCTTTGAATTGAGCTCATGTTTATTGATATTTTGAAAAAGCTGTTTAGTGTTTGACAGAGAAAAAAAGTCTGTCTCTAACCACAACTTGAATATGTTTTTAATCTGCTTAGCATAACAGACTGAAACATCTTAAGTGTCTGTGTTTTTTTCATACTTTTTTTTTCCCAAAAATATCGCTTGTTTTGTGTTTACATCTCTGAATACATTTTTACCTGGCGGATGAAAGCCAGGGATTTATTTATTTTTTTTATGAGACCTTACCTTCTTTTTTGCTATTTCAGTTGTGCTTTCGCTAACCTATTTTTGTGCTCCTAGTTTCTTTCACATGGCAAATGTGAAGTTCTGGCAGTAAACACTGAAGAATTTCTTATGTTCCTTTAATTCATTCAAAATTCATAGTTATTGGTAGTGAAGATACTGCTTTGTGAATGCCTTGCCCCGGTGAAAGGGTTCTCCCAAGGCTTGCATAAAGCCTGGAGGGTTTGTAGGTGTGTTTAGCACCTCGCTCCTCCAAGACTGACCAAAGTGCAGCTGTGCCTTTAGCACCTGTTTTAAATAAAAGTTGGCCTAATTACCATGGAGATGTGAAGAGAGATTGAAGGAAATGGCCCCGGCTTGTAGCTAGGAGTGAACACTTAGTGACAAGTGGGTACTCAGCAGAGCTCTTTCACACCCTTCCGAGGCTGTGCATCTTCTCCCCTCGGAGCGCTTGAAGTGCTGAGAGTTGGAGTTGCTTTCTTCCTGGGCGTTTGTTTTGGTTTCTTTCCTTAATCTGATCGTTGCTTTCTGCAGCTGGATTAGCAGATACATCTTCAAGACAGGAGCTTCTTGCTGCCTGCTAATATGTGTCTGCAGTGGTGCTCTGTGATCAGAAATAACATTTCAGGGTAAATGGAATGGGAGTTCTTGGAGAAGACTTGTTTCTGGGTTTGTGCATAGTGCCTTTTTTGAGGATCTTCTTAGCTGCATTTATGTGGAAGTAAGGCGTAGCTAGTAATAAGTGTTGCTAATAATAGTTGCTGAAGGACTTTGAACAACTGATAGGTATGCTAATTAAAAAAAAGGTTCTAAAAACAGGATAGTAAGGGGGTATCTTGGAAGATCTCATGCAAGTAAGGTGAAGAGAGCATGCCTAGGGGATCGAGAACAACCACCTAAAGTAGAAAAGTGAGAGTCAGTGGCAAACCCCCAAAACAATCAGATAACCTTTAGGACCTTCTGCATTATTTTGCACAAGGAGGAGTATTAAAAACCAGAAGCCTTAGGTGAGTGTTGAACATTAAAAACTGCGCATAAGGTAGTCTTTCTCAGTACTGTTGTCAGGGTTGCATAATGGCAGAGCTCACTCCAAGAGGTAAAAGATGGCAAATATAATAGGAAATAGTCAAAAGTGATTTTTTTTTTTACAGTAAGAAAAGAAACATGTTTATAGGATTTTTGTAAGAAAAATTTTTAAGTAGAAAAAGACTGAGATCTTTAAAGATGAATAGAAGTTTGAACTTTAGAAGAGTGGAAGATAGTAAACTATTACACAGTCAACTGTGCTTAACATACTGCAAAAAGCATTTTTCAAACTGGGTCAGTAGAATGAGATGCAGGAAGAGAGAGCATTATTTTAAGCAGTGTTTTGATGGATGAAATGGTCAGAAGCAAAAAAAAGGATGAAGCTGCTGGAATAGCCAAGCAACTCTTGGTACTGGCTTTGAGGGAGTGCATGAAAAAGGAAGATTTGCCAGTGATAGATGGAAAGCAGTTAACATCTTAATTTAGGTATGATTTCCAAATCTTAAAAGTGAAGGGTTGTTCTTCACAGAAGAGAACTAGAGCAAGTTTAGTCTTGGGAAAAATGTCTTAGAATGAAGAGTGAAAGAAGAGGTAAATGCTATTTATAATTTAAAGTTTCGTTTGACTGGTGCCATAGAGTATTCAAAGCCTTTGGGTACAGCAGTTTGGGAGCAAAATTTATTATTTAATGCAATATTTATATTAACATCTAATGACTTTACAAGACAGAAGATTGAGGAGTTTTTCTTACTTGGGGAAACAGCTGTTACTGGGTATTTGAAAAGGCAGTGTTTTAATGATCAGCTCTTTGATCTGTTATCTGCGTAATTATTCTTGTTGCCCCTCTCTGATAGAGGCTGCAGATATTTAACTACATTAATCAGTGTTATTGATAACAATCCTGAGGAAGGCAACTTATAAATCATCATACATTATTCAGAGTTTTGCATACCGAATTGCTTCATTTTAGAAGCACCATCTAGTGGTTTGAACACAAATGTGGGAACTAATAATTCTTTGCTTATCTATTGTAACACTGCAGCTAATTGAAGACAGTTACCTGCAGTCATATTGTTTATTAGCCTTGGTTTTACCTGTGTCTGAAGAAGGGCAGTGGGTAACTATTGCAGTTCTCAATGAAGAGAATTGCTTGGCTCTTTTTAATTACTCTGATGCGGAATATGTACACACCTTGCAAAATGGTTTTTGATGTGGATTGCTGCAAGCAGAGTCATTGTATATCAGATCTAGCCTGGTGTGATGTCTGGTGGTTATCTCTTTCTCTGTCCTGTAACAGATGCCTAGGGTAAAAAGATTGAATGAATAGAAACTGATATTTCCCCTGGGCTTTTTTTTAAAACTTATGGTAGTCTGCAGCATAGGAGTTTGCTATACTACAGATTGTGCTCTTATAATTAAAAAGCTCATGAAGATTTTTCCTTAAAATGACTAATAATTTTTCAGTTCATTTATACTTCTGTTGTCTGTAATGACTACTGTCTTCTCAGTGCTTAAAGCTGAGTTTGATCCCAGGGAGGTAGGCATTTTCTTTAGAAACTTTTTCAAAGAGTCACTGGTGTGACCTGTTGTGTCCCTTGTCCTGCAGTCTATCTTCTGGTCTTTCTCTTGGAAACTTGATTTGGATGTTTAGATTCTATTCCCCTCCTCCTACAATTTGGTGGTGCTTAACAGAATTTAGAAAAAATTGCTTCTTAAAGATTGCAGTGCACTCTTCCTAGGTTGTTTTATAGGAATGACAAAACAAAAAAACCCCACCAACAATACTCTCAGCATTGGACCACAGAAGAGTATTTTCTTACTGAACTAACTGAAAAATAAACAGTGCAAATGCTGTTGATGTGCTTCATTTAACTGCTTGAATAGTTATGATGATCTACTTTCCTGGCAGTTGTGCTAGCAGCATTGATTTAAATTAATTCAGTAAAACTATTTTTAAATAATGGTGTTAGGAATAAATAATTGAAGGTTGTGTATGTTTATTTGGCTCATGTTTGAAGACTGACCCACCTTCATGGCGCACGTGAAAGAGCAAGTTCTTCCAGCTTGGTCCTTTTACTGGAGGATGCTGCTAAATTGGAGTCTGTCTTACCTGTTCTCAGCTGAGTCTGTTTTCATCTTGAAAGTACATGATATTCCAACTATTTATTGTATCTAAAATGACAAGCTGGGGAGTATTGGTGTCATGGCTGTATGCCCCCTGCTTGCATTCATTCGGGAGGTAAGCTTCTGCATTCCATGCCAGCTGAGGCTGTTGAATCCTCTAAATTGGAGCTCTCCCTAAGTCAGCTAAAGCAGAGCACTTAGCCTGTCTCTGGTGGACAGCTCAGTGTAATAGAATATGGTTTTCCTTTGAGGCAGTGTCAGCTGCCTGCTGTTTGAAAGCAGGTGAGTGACAAAGGCTGTAATGCATTTTCTAGAAGTCTAGATTTAGGATAGAGGGAAGAGTGAGGTTTTTGGGAGGCAAAAGTATGTTTGGACAACTTAAAGATGCAGCATTCCTGTCTCAGTATACCTTGCTGCTGTAACTGGAAGGTCTTGCTTTTATTTATTTTGATTATGTGGGTCAGACTGATTGCATCTTGTCTGTGTATTCCTGTTGTACCCTTAAGGCTGTAGGAGTGTCCTTCGTCTCCCCAGTAGTCAGTGACTTTTTTGCATTACTTCCTCAGGCCTCTAACCTGGCAATTCCTCTTGATCTTTTGGATCCTATTGATGGTGGTTCTTATTCTGATTCCTCTGCATTCACCACCCTCTCCTCCCTGTACTGTTAACACTTTTGATCGTGTTTAAGGATAAAATGCCCTGAAAAGCTGATTGACAGGAACTGAATTATGAAAGGAAACAGGATTCTGTAGTGAGGCTGGGGAAGTGTGTAACATCTACAGCAAGGAGAGTTGATCTCTGAGCACATCATGTAGGGACTGCTTCTGCTTTGCTCTGTCCTGGGAGGCCATAAGCTTGTTCTTTTTCTCTCTCAGGGTTTTACTCACACTTGATAGCCATTCAGAATGAATAATGTAAGAGCAGGCATCACGTCAGTTCCAGGTACACCACGCTGGGTGGATGAATGAAAGGAAAGCAAATGGGTAAAAGGACACTGGAGAAGGCAGGTGAAGTAGATGGGGTTGATGAAAAGACTTGGCATAGAAATGTAAGAAAAATAGTTTGAGGGAGGAAAATGGGAGGATGACTCTCCTACTCTTTCAAAATGCCTGTTCTTTATTTTGAAATGGAACACAGGTTTATTTAAATTGAAGTGATGTTTATGCTGGAATGTGTTAATTCCTGCCATTGATGGGCACTTTGATCTCAGAATTATAGGTGGTTGAAGCTAAACTAACCGGATGCTCAGGGTGTTCTGCATTTCTGCTTTGCATTCTTCTAATTCTCACCCTCCTCTGTAAACCTTTTAATGTAGGAAATGTTTCCTGACGTTCTGAAGTTCATCAGATGTTCAAAACCCCGGTTTATTCACGTTATTGTTTCCTGCCATGAAAGGACCTGAGCATGAAAGGAGTCTTATGTGTTTGTCCATAGGTGGCTTTTGGATGTTTGTCATCTAATAAACTTCTTTAGGAATGGTATGAGCTCTCATATTAATGCCTCTTTTTCTAATTCTGCTTTGTAAGCACCAAACTACAAGCAGAAATTTCTCTTTGCTGTCTTGGTCCAGTTACTGACGTTTGTGTGTTCCTACCACAAAAATGAGAACATATCAGCATTCCTCTTATAAAACCCCCCAAACTGCCTCAAAGCACTTTGTGCTATTACTTTATTTTCAAGATTCATATATGTATGTAGAGTGCCTGCATTGCTAAACATTTGATTTTTTTTAAAGTATTTTTTAATAAAGATGGACCAGTGTACCTGATCTAGTTGACGACCTTACAAAAATAACTTGGTGCAGTGGAAGTCATGTCTTTTATGGTGTAATATGGATGGAAACCCTTGTAGAATAAGGAAGAATTGATATAAGAAGTAGGCAAAAATGTAGAGGGCCTTCAGATCTCTTCTAGAACCCATAATTCATTTATTTATTCATTTATTTATTAAATTCATAATTCCTTGGAATTTAAGGAATCATGCAGGTCCTCACTGAGGCATAACATGAAGTGGGAGTGGTAACCAGGCTTTTCCGTGTCCCTTGGTGATGAATGGTGTGTGTTCATTCTGGAACACGATGGGTGGTGGTTACAGGAGTGTAGGTCCTGTAAGAACATGTGGTGCCATGGGTGAAACATACTGTGTTCATGCACATGTACCCATACGCCCCATTGTGTGCCTGTAAGAACATTAGTTTTGCACTGATTTTTCTCTGTCTGTTTCCATTTCATACAGATATTCCTGGTGGCAAGTTTGGCCAGATGTGGAGGGTTGTTTTGAAGACTATAGGTAACAGTGGGTTCTTTCAAGGAACAGTCTCCCTGTGCACTGCACAGTTATCTGAGGGGGTTTTTGTGTGGAGTATAAGAAAGTTATGTAATGACCATCAGCAAATACTTGAAAACTGGGCAGGTTGGTTGATGTGCCTTATGTGAAAAAGTGCATATCGTGTACTGACAGGTTCTCCCTGGTGTAATTGTTAATTTGGCTAATATTTTCATTATGTTGAAGTGATTATTGAAAATTTTCTTGAGAGTTAATCTGTTCATGTTGGAGAATCTGGCTTCAGGTATTGTTGTGGTGTTTTGGAGTTATTTTATGAAAGGGCTTTGTTGTTGTTGTTGTTTTACTAGATTTTTGATAATTCCTTTGCTCATGGTTTTGTTGAAGCAGTTGAGTGAGTGTATTTAAGGAAGATATATCCACAGCATATATTCTTATTTTCATTAAGACTAGTTTTTGATTTTGTGGTTGTGTTTTTCATTGTTGTTAGTTTCCTTTTTTTTTGCATACATTATATGATACCTCTGGGTCCAGAAGTTTTGTTCACTGCTTGTGGTGCCTTCTGTTTCCCTAAACATTGCTTCCACTTAGATTTTTTTTTTTAATGGAGTTTAGTACATAATTGCAGATTTGCTACAAATTTTTTGCCCCTCCTGATTTCAGTCAAGATACTTGACAAATACTAGACCTGATAGCAGTGGTGACAGTAGGAAGACAGGGACTGAAGTAGAAAGGCAGTAGGTTTTTTTTTCTCTTCACTTCTCTCACTAGAAGAGACAAGCATTTATCTTTGTTTTAGAACCTGTATTCCATTGACACTTGAATGTTTTTATCTAGGTTTTTTTTTTAAGTTGTATTTTCTCGATCGACTGCACTGTTTCCTTTGACAATTAGTTTCTTCTAAGGAAGCCTTAGCTTTAGATTGTAACTGGGTTTTCAGTTCATTTTTTCTTTTCCTATTGCAGTTTGAGGGTAACTCTTTGGCACTTTTGGAGTGTACAGTTCTGTGTATAGCTGATAACAAGAAACAAGTAAGTTAATATGAAAATAACTTACATCTGAATTTAAAGTATTTTTAGATCTAGAACTGGGATGCAACTTTTTCAAAAACGAATGTGTCTTTTAAAAGTCATGATGTGCTTTTCAGTATCAAGAAATGTTTTGTTCTATATTGGAAACATTAATTTCTTGGTGTAACATATGCATATATATAATCTACTGTTCTGGTGTTAACAAATCAGTGTTGGTGAATTGAAGGTGCTTAGTTGCTTGCTTCCCACATGAATAAAAGAGACTGTCCACTGTTTAATTACATCTGACTCGATTAGTGTGTAATAAGCTTTTTGATTAGTTTAGAAAAAATGTCTGACATAAATTCATACCGTTCGAGAAATTATAAATGTGTAAAACAGTCACAAAGAATACTTCATGAGTGATCCTGAAGAGTTAATAGGTGACAACCCATCTCCTGGAAACAGTAGTTTTACTGTAAGAAAGCTAAGCACAGTTTTTGCTTAAGCCCAAAGTCATTTGTTATCAATCAGGTCAAGCTATGAAATGTTGTGAGGTTGGTTCCAGCTCTTTTTATAGTATTTCTCTGTCTATATATATATATCTATATCTGTGTGTGCCTGCATGTTGTGTGTGATCCAAAACGGGTATCCTCTGTGCATCTTTTGAATACAAAGAGTCATTCTTCCTATCTTTGAAATGAGATCTGAGGCATGAAGGTGAGATGAGGATATTTTGTGCACTTAAATGTAAGCCAATAGCCAAACTAACCAGAAGAGCTTGATTTAGGGGTTTCTCAACCATTTTATTCATCATTTGCCAATTCTTTCTATCCACTACTTTATATGAGATTATTTTTCCTTTTAGATTACCTTGTAATAATATTTTACAGTTGAAGCAGTGGACCAGATTGTATGTACTTTGCGATTCAAAGATTGGAGTGCAACTTACTGTTGCCATATGTTTAGATTCAGTGTCCAATTCTTGCTTACAAATGCGAACATATGGGAGATAGGTAATGGTGATTTTCAACTGTTAATTAGTCATGTTTAAACCGATGTCTCACTAAGCATCCCTCCAGTCAGTTCTGTCTTTCTCATCTCTCCCTCGTGGTAAAATCACTGGCTTATGTTGACTTGCAAAGTTTCTGGGGGGGTGGGGGGAAGAAGGTTTCCTTCCACTGAAATGCTTCTGTAAATTAGAGGGGGAGATTTTTTTCCAAGTTAATAGATGTCTGTGAGTCTGCAATGCAAAGTACAGAAAACCTGTTTCACTGAGGGAAGGGGTATTTCCCTTACAGATGTTATATCTTGTTTGGTTTGTGTGAAATCAAGTTGCTGATGTGCTAAGTGCTGCATAGTTGAACAGGAATTAGAAATGCCTCTTAGATGCTGGCGCTTGTGAGGTCTATAGGTTTTACAGTGTTAGATAAAAACATTATCGGTAGTGACTAATCTTAACCTTTGAACCTGTAAATTGCAGACTTATGATAGGATGTCGGTTTTAGTTACCCTGTATCACGGTCTGGTTACTTGACTTTTTTACTACATACTGTTTGACTCCCTTCTTTTACTGCTTGTTAGGCAACTTAGTTCTATTGTAGTGACCTAAATCTTCTGTAAAGTAAGATATGGTCAAATATGTTAGTGCAGTGGCAATCCCTTCAGAGCAAAGGTGCTTGTCTCCAGTTTTCAGGGTATTTGACTCCTATCAAGATTCTTTGTGCACTTTCCTTGTGAATTTTAGAGGCAACACAAACCCCTTTGCTGGCAGTATGGTCTTCATATTACCTTGTACCAGCTATGGCATTGCATCTTCAGTGCCTTTAGTGCTTGTGCCTTATGTTCTATTCTTAATATAAATGCTGGTAAAATGAAACCCTAACCCAAACTGCACCTATTCTATTGCTCTTTCTTTTGTGTGAAAGGTGTTAATTTCTGTAACACAGAAGCCAGTCTGAAACCCAGGTCAAGTTATGTGGGACTAAGAGTTGGACTTCTGATTCAGTTCTTTAGCCTAAAACTGGCTCACTCAAAGTTATTTTTAGGTGGCGTTAAGGTTCAGGCTGTGTATAAAATGTTAATGCAAGTAATCTTGCAGTGGCAGAGGCACAGATAGCATGTGCTGGAAGCAAACCTCTGCAGAAGTAGTGAGGCAAGACAGTGAGCTGTATAAAGGGCAGGGTTTTAATTCTTGAGCTACGTGCTGCTTTGAGTTAGTTGTTACCCAAAAGAACTGTGAAGGTGTTCGATTAGTGCTCTGTTTTGTGTTTGGCATATCTGTTCTCTGTTTCAAATTCAAAATATGAATTGTCAGACTTAGAACTTTCCAACTGGAGCTTGAAGCCACTATAGAGGGAAGGATCAGCTAAGTACACTATTTCAACATTAGAAAAAAATTAATTTAAAATGCTTTAAAAGCATATCCTTTATTTAATTTTCATCAGCTGGCTCAGAATTATTCTATTGAAATGACAGTATTGTCTGATACTGTAATATTTTTCACTGTGTGCTTACTGGAATGAGATTTAAAAAAAACTGTATGAAAAAGGAGAATACAAATCCTTATTAAATTTAGCCAGAATTTTTCTTTTTTTAAATTGCTCTGCACGTTGCCTACTTTGAAAGCTAGCAAACAAAACTTCTGCACAGCAAAACTGAGATTTGGGGTACACAAGTAGAGGTACTCTTACTTTCTAATTCCTGCCCCCACTTCTCGAGTAAAGTGCTACCTGCACAAGTCACAGTATTCTGCTCTGAGTGTCACTGCACCACTTCACAGAGGTGTTGAGTGGTCACAGAAAGAGCTGAAAGCTTGGCTGATTTTGAGGAGCTACTCTTAAAGCAGCAGAAGCTGCTTCCAGGGAGGTTATTTGCTTGAGCTACTTGAAAGCAGTACGGATGATGATATTACATGATGTGGTTCTGTATCGATGTGCCCGCTTTCCCCACTCCCCAGTCCATTAGATCCATATGGAGCAATTTGGTATCTCATATCTTATGTGCAGGAAAAAGGCAACATTATCGAGAAATGCTGCCTTCCTGATGTTATTCCCACTGGTAAGGCCTTCCGTTGGAGGGGAGAAAAGAGGGGGATTGTTTTGTTTTGTGTGTTTGTTTTTTGTATATTATATCACATTTCTCTCAGGATAAAACAAAGTGTTAGGGGAAGTCTATTCTTAATCTGCCTTCAAAATTATTTCCAAATTCTAATTACTTCTGAAAAAGCAATGAGGGATTTGCTGAGAAATATGGAGATTGAATAGAAACTGTCTATAAGCAGTGTTGGAGCACCCTCTGCAGCCTCATAATAATATTTAAATGAGCTTTGTACATTTCTGGTGCTACATTATTGGGATGAGTATTCGAAAAGAAAAATTAAGTATCCAGGTGCTTTATGCTGCTCTACAGACCCATCAAAGTACAATGGTATATCCTTAGGGAAAATAATTAATTAGCATGCTGTAGACCTTTTGCATCTATTATCCTACTGTAACTCTCCTGAAAACTCTCAGCAGTTGCTGTATGTTCACTGAAGTTCAGACCGAAAAGTAAAGAATAGCATGTCCAGTGGGAGTGGTGTGAGAATTAGTTCTGTGTGATAGGAAAGTTGTAAAGCTATTTAACAAACCGGGGAGAAAAGCTTAAGAAGCATTCCCTCTTGAACTGCCAGTTTTTACTGCCTTGTGATCTCAAGTTTCCAGGATGTGGTAACCTACAAGTCATTTCAGGGCGCTCTGTTCAGCCACAGGCTAATCACTGGTGTCATGCTGGGATATTGGTTCAGGTCAGGTTGGAAAAGCATGTGGCCAAATATATTTGCAATGCTATGGGCTTTTTGCAAACTTCTGTGTTTCTTCTAATTTGCTGTTGAACAGCCTGACCCTCCTTAAATGATGAGCAACTCTAGGTTGCAGAATAGTGTGTTGTAAGGCATGTAAGACTACACAGCAACATGTGATTTGTTTTCATAGGTAAATGCTGTTCTCGATGTACAACAGTAATTTAATTTTTGTCTACAATGTCCTAAGTCAATGACAGCGTGTATACCAGGATCACATCAAGCCTTCTTTGTGTTCTGTCAATATGTTTAAAGGATTCATTCAGAATATTGTAATGATAACTAATGACAGCTAATGAAGCACATGGAAGTTCTCTGCTATGTCTGTGTAGAATTGCCTGGCTTTGGGTGATAGTAATACATCATAGCTTTTTGTACATGATAGATGGATTTGTAGTTATGCATGATCACAGAATTATAGAGGGTGAGGTTGGAAGGGACCTGTTAAGATTGCCTAGTCCATCCCCCTTGGTTTCCCAGGACCATGTCTAGTCAGGTTTTGAATTCCTACAAGAGTGGAGACTCCACAACCTCTCAGGGCAGCCTGTGCCAATGCTCAGTTACCCTAAGAGTAAAATTGTGTTTCCTAATGTTCAGATGGAATTTCCTGTATTTCAGTTTGTATCTGCTACCTCTTTGGTTCTCGCTGGGTATCACTATGACAAGTCTAATCATTCCACCCTCTCAGCAGATATTTATATACATTGATCAGATCCACTCCAAGCCTTCTCTTTTCCGGGCTGAACAGTTCCAGCTCTGTCTGTCCCAGGTTGACAAACGTTCTAACATCTGAACTACTGGTGGCCCTCTGGACACGCTCCAGTGTGTTCATGCATTTCTTTTACCCAGAGGTCCAGAAGTGGACCCAGCATTCCAGATGTCTCCCTAGTCCTGACTGGAAAGGCAGGCTTACCTCCGTTGACATGCTGGCTGTGCTCTACCTACCGCAGCCCAGGATACTCTTGGGCCTCCAGTCAAGGGCCCATTGCTGACCTATTCTTCAAATTTGGCAAAAATGTTTTCACCATCTCTTTGGACAGTCTGCCTGCCTTTGCAAGTAGTTCCCTTCCAATTCTCAGTGCCAGTGTGAACCAATTTGACAGCACTGTGACCATTTCTCACCCTCTGCCTCCTTCCCACTTGTGGTGGTTTAGTTTTCTTGGTTTTGGTCTGGGCCTTCCTTGGTAGCAAGGTCATAACTAAGGAAGTATTCCACA
>JAWWMP010000132.1:65367170-65412452 GCA_035047865.1 Dendrocincla tyrannina
GTTCTGTAGATTCATAGTGTTTGATTGTATATAATTGTAATATATGTGAATATATATATATATACACACTTTTACTAAAATTGTCTTTTTGGGTACTTTTTTCCGTTCTCTCTTGTGAGGGGGGAATTTGTGTGGCTGGCTCTTGGGCTTGGCAGAGAGCCAACCCAAACCTCCACACCACAGCTTCCCCAGATTTGGCTATGGCATTTGTTGGAGCCCTTGCTGAGCTGATTCAGCCCAGAAGAACAGTTTGGATGTTTGGAAGAAGAACTGAATTGACCTCTTTTCCACTCTTCTTCCTGGCCCTTGGAAAGCTTCCCCCCTAGATTTGCTGATTAAATCAATTTGACAGTGAGAGGCGAGATGAGCTGTAGTCATCCAAGAACTGAGTGGTAGCTAGCCAGGTATGCAGGAATGGGGGTGGAGAATTGAAAGAAATGGGATTAGTTCTGGCAACAGCAAATCATTAAAGTTCATCAGTGAAATTGAATCTGTTGTAATATTGGGGAAATGAACATTTCCAAGCCAGTGGGTTCATGAACTTCCTACAAAGCACAATTAAACCCCTCACTTTCTCCCAGATTGAATGAGATTGCCTTAGGTCAAAAGCAGAAGTTGAACAAAGATCTGAGAGATAAACTAAATACACATAAACTAACTAAAGCTATTGAACAAGGCAGTGAAATTAATATATTGTTATTTAAAAAAAAAGTCAGAAAATTAAAAGACCAACTGGTTTCTGCAGATCCTTTATTGAGGAAGAAGAGGTTAACTTTTCGTGTTCATTGACTGAGTTGGTTCTTGGACCATACACCTTGCAAAAGTGTTGATTCTGTTTCATTCTGAGTCTTTTTGCCAGGTTTATGTGTAGGTGCATAGTGTGGGTGTTTTTTATGATGAGCATAAGGAATCTTCAGTTTTAGTGGGGAAAATTCATCTGGGAAAAGAGCTTTTTTTTTTGTTGTTTTTTTTTTTACACCAAACTTTGACTCCGGATACTTTGAATATATCTGCATTTGCTGATTTAGATTTCGGTCTGCTTTGTCTTCTAAAGTATTTATTTGAGGTGTTCTGAAAGGTTTCCTTTCCATGAGCAGTTGGATAGGCTTTAGGCTATTTTTAGAAAAGTCTAAAGAAAATTTCTCTGAAGGCAAAGTTGTGGCTTCCCTTCTGTAATGAAAGTAGCCGAGGTCCAGAGTGGAGCTGTTTAGTCCTGTGTATTATTGTAGTAGATGTTTCAGGAAGGTACTAAGTTGATGAAGGAACGCAAGAATTAAGCCTTTTTGCAGGTAGTTCCTTTAGAGATGTTGGCACCTGAGGAAAGCCTGGGGCAGCTGCTGTCACAGAGCACACCTTGAACAGTGTTATTTTCTTAAACAAGAAAGCTTTAAAACAAAACTCTGTCGACTTTGTCTGTTTTTCCCATTAGCAGAGTCTGAGAGTGTGTGCATTTATGTAGGCTTTACAAGAGTTGCAGAGAGGGAGGAATGTTGCCTCCTTTTTTTCTAAGGGAAGAGGCTCTGCCAAGCTATTCAAGGACTAACTTTAGCCTACTGAAGCTTGTCTGCTTCCCACATGAGGAAGTGAAAGACACTTCTGCAGGAGACAGTCTGTAGCATCTGCAGCTAGTTTTTAGTGTGACTTACCACCTAGAAGAGCTCTTTTCTCTTATTCTCTCTGCTGTCTCCTAAGCAAGGCAAGTCACATTCCTGGAAGTCTAGCTTCTGTGAATGCTCCTCTTGGAATTCCTAAAAGTGAACTGGCTAATCTGCTTTCAGCATTTGAAGTAGTATTATTTTCTCTGTAAGAGGTACTTCTGAGTTTTGCACATAAAATAGTTACTTCATTTAAAATTTTGGAGACGTCAGAGAATGGAAATGAATCCTAGCAATCAGTTGTATATTCTAGGATTCCTCCAGCTTCTGACCTTTTCTAAAGTCATGTTCTTCTGTAAGAAAAAAACCCACAGATAATCCTGAAAAACACTAGAGGACATTCACAGTACTGAACACGTTATTTTATTCTATTTTCCTTTTTGTGACTTAGTCCTTTTCTCTCATGAGAGCAGCATCAGTACCCTGAATCTTTGTTTTAAAAGTATAATGGCTTCCAAGAACAAAAGGAAGTGATTTGTTAGAAGAGCTTTTCAGTTAGAGATTGCCACAACTTGGTTTGAGTACTTTCATAAAACTTTTGTAAATGAAACCTTCGTTGGTGCCGGAATGCTTCCAGTGGTGGTAACTGTCTCAAGGTTAAATCTTGTTACTGTTTCAGAAAATTCACACTTTGTATGGCTGCTTTTTTTGTTTAGGGACTGCAAAATACTGCGTCTATTCTAAGGTAACTTATTTGTTTAGTTAGATGGCTGAAAGCAAATAACTTTTCAGGATTAGAATGTTATTTTTTAATGTAGTTTTTGAAAATATTAAATTATTATATTTTTTATTTTAATAATACTTAGCTGCAGAATTAAATGCTAAATTATATTCTATTAGTAGGTGTTATTTTGTTGTTAATTTTACCATGTTTGCAGAGAAAGTTTGAGGAAGGATCTTTGTTTTCTGTCTTATGCATTTTTTTCTCACCCTAACTACAGACTCACAGAATGGCTGAGGTTGGAAGGGATCTCTGGTAGTCCTCTGGTCCAGCCCCAGTGCTCAAACAGAGCCATCTAGAGCCAGTTGGCTGGGACTGTGTGCAGATGGTTTTTGAGTATCTCTAAGGAAAGAGACTCCACATCTCTGGGCAACCTGTTCCAGTACTCAGTCACCCTCACAGTAAAAAAGTGATGTTCAGAGAGAGCCTCTTGTGTGTCAGTGTGTGCCCATTACCCCTGATCCTGGCACTGGGAGCCTCTGGAAAAAGCCTGGCCCTGTCCTCTATGCCCCGTCACTTCACATGTTTGTTGATGTTGATAAAACCCCCTTGTTCTCTTCTTCAGGCTGAAATTGCAGCTCTCTCAGTCTTTTCTCATAGGAGGGATGCTCCAGTCCCTTCATCACCTTAAATGAAACGAAATTAAAAGTGTTTGTGACAAATTGTTCTTAATACCACAGCTAGCCAAAATAGCTTCTTTGAGAAAGATAGGGTTGTCAGGCCCCATTCATCATGCTCTCGATTGTCATCTCCCAGCAGAAGAAAGGGATTGCTGTGGTATGGCTTACATTACAGCATGAATATTGAGTTGCTGTGGGTTAAAGTAGTTACTAGGATTTTCTTGGGCATCTCCTGGGGTTTCTAGCCCTCAGCATCTTGATTTCCATTGCCTGTGTTGGTTTGGCTAAAGGTACCAAGGGTCTCTCAATCTATTGCACTGACCTTTTTGATCATTGAATAGATGAATGTCACATAAAAGGCACTTTAAGACATGGCCAGCTCAAGACTCCTGCACATTTAGACCTTTTCCTAAAAATGAAGGGACCTGAAATTGTGTTGATTTCAATATTTTACAGTACTTTGCATTCATGTATTTCATGTGTAAACCTTGAGGGTAAAATAACCACCCTGGGGAATAATTCAGATTATGCAAAGTGAATGGATTAGCCCCTGTTGTGTCCCCCCTACCTCACTCTTCTGGACATCACCAGTGTTGGAGTTTTAACTGGTATTTCTAGCAACTTTTTCTACACAGTTGGGGATCTCAAGCAAAAAGTCTTGTGAGAATGAAACATTAAACTTGAGTTACAGTTTGAAGTAACAGTATGGTAAGGCAGAGCCCTTGATTTGTCATATAGAAGATGCAGATGTTTGCCTCTTAGTATGAATTAGTCTGATTATAGGTACTAATCCTAAATTTGAATACCTGTAGGTGCTGCTTCACTTCTGCTTTTCCCTTCAGTAATTTAGGGTGAATGTAGTTCTGTTTATGCTTCAGAAATGCCTTTTTATCCACCTTGTTTCCACCCCCCCAACTTTCTCCGATGTGACTAGAAAAATATCAGTAACAGAACAAATTATCTGAAAATGCAGTTACAGTAGTAAGTTAACTTTTGTTTGTGGGTATAGACATACCTAATTAATGTTTTATTTCTTTAAAAAAAAAAGGTAAATTGTGTGATCTGCCTGCCTTGTGACTGAGTTTTTGGCAGCTTTTCTGTCCCTTGTGTGGCACCCCTGACACTGATCACAGGAGTATTTGGTGGAGTCAGTTGAAATACTTTGCAATTAGGCAATTTCATGGCATCAGGTACAGTTGCTGTGATGTGCACAAACAGCTTCAGTTATTGTCAAAGGTGTTTTCTAATAATTGCCCATGTAAATCACCTTAGGTAATTAGTAATTATAAATTAGGTAATTAATTTATAAAGTAACTTAGTACAAAAGCTGAATAAACATCTTAAGTGGCGATGACTGTGTGTTGACAATTGAACATGTAATATGTCTGAACTAGTTCAACAAGTACCAATACTTCTAATCAAATATTCGTGTTGTTTTCTTACTATCTGTAGCATGCAGTTTGAGCTAAAAAGCATTGTTGCCCGTCACCAACTGTCTGAATGAATTTCTCCACAAAGAAACTTTTGTAACTTGTAAAACTAAACCAATGGAATGTCTAACAACACTTTGCTTACGTAACTTGCATGTTCTGCTTGTTAATATACAAATGGCAAAAATGCTTTCGCGTTGCGACATGTCAGTTTTAACATGGGTTTTCACTTACTAGAGTTATTGAAAGTACTTACACAGCTTCAAACATGCACTTGAATGCAAGGGAACTGGGTAACTTTGGGAAGCGTAGCTGGAAATGCAATCTTAAACCACTTTTTCCAGTCTTACTATTTAGTGTTTTAAGTGCAGCTTTTAGTAGACTTTAGAGATGTATTTTAATACAAGTATAATGCAGCATGTAGAAACTTGAATGTCTCAGTATTTTAACAGCACAAGTCTCTTATTAGGCATTGTAAATCAACACAGAGTTTTAAAACAATAACCTCACTGAAAATCAGTCAGATGTGTTTGGGGTTGGTTTTTTGATTGTGTTTCTTTTATTTGAACTGTTTCCAGCAACTTGATAAGTGAATCTTTGCTTGAAGTTGTTTTTGCTTGGAATTGGTGCAGGTAGCAAAGACCACAGGGAATTTGGTACAGGTTTCTTCTGTTGCTTTGAGGCTTTACCAGGTTTTTTGTATTCCTTGTTATAAGTTTTAATGCTATTGATTTCCAGGTATAGAGATTGACATGGGTGAGAATTGCATAAACAGCATAACCTAGCAGCCTATGTAATGCATTGCTTAAACAGTGTACAATAGAGTTGAGTAATTTATGGTATGTAAATGTTTAAACTTCCCAGGAAACTGATTTTTACTAATATCTTGTGGAATTCTTATTTTTCTTAAATGCTTAGCTGAGCAGCAGATGGAGATAAAGAGTACTAATAAACTGTGTCTTTTTTTCCTAGGGTTTTTTTTCTGTCTTTTGCAATAAGCAGCATGTTTTTTTGTAGCTGGTTGGGATCAAAGTCCTGATACATGGGCAGTATTAAAGGCCACCCGTTGATAAGGTCACTCTGTGGGGAATTTGTGTTACTTTGTCATCCTGTATGATTATTGCTCTAATCAAATAAAAGAAACTAAAAACATCAACACTTCACTGCTCTAAATCCTCCAGTTGCAATCTTTTCCCCCCCGTGTTGTTTTCCTTTGGAGAAATAAATTTGAAGTTTGCTGATACCTCCTGAGTCTTCAAGATCTACAAAGCTTCATTATAGGCCTGACGGGGCCTCCAAACCCAAAAACTTGCTGCTACTACAGATAGATATGCAGGATCTCAGAGGACTAAAATTGCACCTTCTTTTCTCGTGTTTCAGGGACCACAGTATGCTTGGAATTTTCAAGCACACAAAGGCTGTAAAACTTGCAGCAAATGTGATGATGGATGATAAATCCGTCAGTCTGGTGGAAGTGATTTGGTCACAGGGAGATGCATCATGTGAAATACATGTAATATGCAAAACTGATAATGCTTGGTTCTGTCCACTCAATGACAGTGCTTTTTGCTGGGAAAACCACTGTTTTGTGTTGTTTAGAACATCTGCTGTTGAAATGTGCACTGTTTTGTGCTGTTTACTTAGCGATCTGTATTTGCTGTTGGTACCTCCAGCTGGGCAATCCACCTGAAAACTATCCAGAAATGCTACAGCTTTTCTGTATAAAATGTGACTCTTGGAGTTGCCACATAACCCCTAAATGCATTATTCTGATCTTGAAAGGATTTGTAGCTTCTTTTTAAAGGTAGAGTATCAAGTCTTTTATGCCACTTGGTTTTCTTTAGCAAAGAACTAAAGCTAGTGTTGTGGCAGGCTTTGAAACTACTGAGTTTTACATGGGACTAGAAGCCAGAAATTCTTGAGCACTGGAGCTGGATTTCAAAACAGATTTTGCTGATTGTAGGCAGGTCATGCAAAGTCATTAACTATTGTATAGGGGTGATGGTCAAGCAGTTGTGGGAACATAGTTTGCTAAAACCTCAGTCTAGATGAGTTGTTTGGACTTACCTTCTACAAAAGCTTTGAAGTATTAATCTGCCTTTCCAAAATACGTATGTACTAGTGGATAGGGGATAATCTTACCTCTGAGTAAAATTGATAGGAAAATGTTTCATAGAATAGGTTTCAGTAGAGAAAAGGTAAGCAGGAGTTTTGTTGAGATATGTGAGCACATTTTTATTGATGCTTATTGACTTTTTCTTTTTGGAATTTCCCGTCCTTTATGGACTTCTGCTGTCACCAGTGACACACAACCAGCACACAATGTGACTGAAGGATGAGACCGAAACCTTGCAAGAAAAGGCACTTGAAAGGAGTAACTATGACCTGCCATTTTCATGTTGTGAAGAGTATCTTTTGCCTTGTTCGACAGTAGCTCAAAGGCTTATTTTGGGTTTGCATGGTGAGGTTTTGGTAGTGGAGGGGGCTACAGGGGTGGCTTCTGTGAGAGACTGCCAGAAGCTTCCCCGATGTCCGACAGAGCCAACACCAGCCAGCTCCAAGATGTTCCTGGAGCTGGCCAAGGCTGAGCTCATCAACGACAGTGGTAATGCCTCTGGGATAATGTGCTTAAGGAAGGGGAAAAGTTGCTGTGCAACAGTAGCACTTGACATAGAAGTGAGAATAAATCAGAGAAACAACTCTGCAGACACCAAGGTCAGCAAAGAAAAAGGGGGAAGATGTGCTTTGGGAGCCAGAGCAGAGATGCCCCTGCAACCTTTGGTAAAGACCATGGTGAGGCAGCTGTTCCCCCACAGCTCATGGAGCTTTTACCTAAGAATTTAAAGAATTTTCCTAAGAAATTATAAATTAAGTTAGCAGTACCCTGTAGTTGTGCAGTAAGTTGTATGGTATAACTTTTAAAGAAGTGTGGTAAGGTAAATGCTGTAATTTGGAATCTATAATATGCTAGCTATATTCAGTTTATCTAAATCAGAACAAACTGAAAAAGCCATGTGTAGAAGTACCAAATTCTACATGCTGATGGACTACAGAGTGAGGTCTGCTCCTAGAGCTTGTTGCTGGTTCTTTGGTGGATATTATGGCAGGTCTGTTTGGTACTGATCTTTTCTTTTGTACCAAGGACCTTGAGTTCAGCACTTTGTATGACACTGGACATTTTAGATGATGAGAAATGGCATTGCTGAATTGCTGCACTGAAACGAGCAGTGCCCATGTTGCAGAGTGCAGTCCAGAGCTGGGTCACACCACCCCAACCAGTTTCCCAGTGGATTAACACTGCTTCCTAGTGGAAGGAAGCTGAACTTCTGTGTCAGCAAGTTCCAGTTTTGGATGTTATGTTGGCTAATCCTCAGGTGGTTGTTCAGGACAGGGCGTGATTAGGTGTTTTCTGCTGTGTGGATAAGTGTAGAAGAGTTACAAACTTGGGGGTTTTTATCTTCAGACATACTTAGAATTTCTGTTCCTTAAGCAGTATCAAGGTCTTAAGTTCATCACATCTATTTAATGTATTTTTATTCTTCCTGCACCTCATGTGTCTCTAGTGATGTTGCAGTTGAACTCTGGTGGAACTGAACTTGCAGAGCAAAAAGTGGGCGAGGGTTGAGGAAGAAATCAAGCAAGAAAACAGCAGGAATGTTCCTTAACCTATTACTAATTTTGAAATTCTAAATTTACATTAGAATGCAGAGTGGCATAATAGGCATCTTGGCTAGCTTTCTACCCGTGTTCTGGTTATAATACAAGATTATAATGTCTGCATAAGTTAAACAAGCAAAGAAACAAAAACATCTTGCAGAAAAGCCCCAAAACAAAAACAGCCAAAAAAAATTTTACTGCTAAAGATGTGGGGATCATCTTGTAAAATTTGCTGCAGTCGACATACTGAAAAGATTTGAGTACTTATATTTACTACCATTCACAACAATTTGATATATATTCATAACTTGTTATTTTTGGTGGGGTCACTTTTGTGTAACTGATGGCATGCTTTATTCATAAAGTGCTAATACTGTTGTCAGAGCTCACTCCAATGTGGACGAGCTCTTGGTGGTTTTTCACTAGTTTTGGCTAAATTGCAATAGAAGCTTGAATGTGAAATACATTAATATTTGACCAAAATAAATTAAAAATTAAATTATCACACTAGTTAAAAACTATATTTCATCACAAAATGGTAGGTTCTTGAAAAAATAAATTTTTTTCATAGCCTAGAATTTCACATGCTATTCATGATGGCCTTACCAGAAATCATGTGAAAACAGCTGAGAAATATAATAGCTTAATTTTCAAAACAGGCTAAGTAGAAACAAGAGTAAAGCTGCTTCTACAGTATACAGCACCATCAGTATTTATCAGAGATGATCCAAAATACTTGGATGACATTTTTAGCTTTTGTTTCAGTGATAAAAGGCATGCCCTTTTTGGATTGTGATCTTGGAAATCATAAGAGGAATAGTGACCTTTTGCCAACTGGATGTATTCCTCTTAAAGAAGGAAAAAGATGAAGATGTGGTAGAAGATTTCTTTGGATGTTTGTACTGCTGCCATGTACTTCTAAAATGATTCCTGGTGGAGAATAAAATTAGGCAGTTGTAAGCAGCTCACTAGGGCTGCTTTTCTGTTCTGGGTCATTACATGTGGAAATGGTCCCTCTCATGGTAAAAGATGGCAGAAATAGATCCCTAGGAAAGGAAATGCCATTGTTTTTTGTTGAGATTTACTTTTTCTAGTGGAGTATTATCTCTCATACTGTGTCATCCAGTTCTGAGGGCTCAGGGTGATCCATAGCATTGTCTACTTTTTGTTGACAGGGCTGTTTCATTTGATCTGGGTATCATTTCACTTTCTTGTTGTTTGGAATTTCTTGTGACTTCCTTGAGTCAATTTGTTTATAGACTTAGATGTGCACCTGTACAGGTGTACACATTTATCTGTATCCATATATTGACTATACTGTTAGGGGTTTGTAATAATAAAGTAGTATTTAAAAGTTATGATGTATGCTTGAGGTGGACTATCCACTAGGGAGATTATTCCAAACCTGACTGGACTATTGCAGCAGTGGTTTCTCAGTGCTCACGTGGGCAGTGTGTAAGTGCTTGTAACTGGATAAGAAAGAATTTCCTATGGGTGAAGCTGCTATGAGCCAAGAAGGAATGATCAGAAAGCATAACTTCCTTTTTATTTTTTTCCTCCCCTGTTCAAATGCAAGGGATTCCCCTCTTCTGATTTTTCAGGTCCTGGTAATACCAACAGGCTGTTGCACATCACAAAGTGTCCAGCAGTTCTAGTGACAGTAAAGTTATTTAGCTTCACTGCCTTCTATTGAGTGAATCCTCACCTCTGCTGGCCTGACTTTTGCCACTGGCAAAGAGTGTACACTGAACTTTCAACCCCACCCCCTTTTTGTTACAGATCATGGAACCACATAAACTACACCACAAATTCACTGTAAAAAGCTTGGAAAAGGAATATTAACAAAGATACGACATTAACATTTCACTGGTGACTGTCTTTTTCTAACCATTTTTTTTTTTAAGCTTAAAAAATAACAGGTCTGGCAAAATATTTGCATTTTGAGTTACAGGAGATGCATGTATTGTTCAGAAGCTTTAATTTCTGCTTGTGGAGCTTATAGTCTCATGACTGTCAAAGTCTGAGTTTGCTGTTGGGAATCAAGGATGCTTCATCAGAAGCAAGACAGGAGAAACCACTTTAGGGTTTATTCGTGACTTAAAAGAATGTGGCTTGTGGTGGTGTGTTGGAGGCTTTGAAGTGGTGACTCATATTGTGCATCATCAGTATCAGGAAAGAGTGCTTTATATAACATTGATTTTTGTATCTTGGTTAAAAATTTCAGACAAGCAGACTACATTTAGAAACACTGAATGTGATGTTTGAAGAAACACCACGTTGGAAGTCTGAATGATGCACATTACAAGTAACCTGAATAAGCAGCTTTGCAGGAGAACGAATGGGAATTTCATGCATTTATTCCAGCTTTGGCTATTATAAGCAATTTGTACTTTCATGATTATTGTAATTTTGGAATGGTTTGAGTACAAAATTATGGCCTATGAGATTATTTGTTATGTTAGATTCTGTATTGCATTTACCATGACTGTTACAGTGACCACCTTTTCCTTGGCTTTCTCTATAGCATGAATACAATAAAACTTGATCAGCTGGAGCTGTTTTGGGAATAACATTCTCTGTAAGACCGACAGAGAAGATAAATGTTCTAATTGTGTAGTTGCCACCACTGAAACTCTGACATAGCCCTTTGTACATTCCAGATTTGGATATCATCAGTACAGTGCATCAAAAGAAGGGCTGGGGTTTTTTTAATTCTCCCTTTAGTTTTATGTATACTTTGTTTTTAATATTAATAAAAAGCATACCTGTGACCAAATAAACCCAGTGCATCCAACCTCAAACAGAAAAAACCCAACACTGGAAAAATTTGTGAAGTTGTCTAATGCTTTCATGCCGTAAATAAAAAATCACTATTGATATAAATAGCTTATAATCTTAATTTTTTTTAAAGGGAAATTTTTTTCTTTTTCTAGAAAAATGAATATACAAACTCCCTTATTTTAGAAGATGAAACTGCAGTAGAAATAAAGAGGTATACAAAATACCTGAAGTCAAATAGTCTTTTTCAGGGTTGATATTTGCCTTCTGTCTTTATTGGTTTTGTGCAGGCTTCAAGGAAGAATGAAGTAGTTCTTTATTCTTTTTTCCTTAGTTGGTGGTCTGATTTAGTAGGCTCTGTTTGTTAGGTAAGAGAGAAGTCTGCAATCTCTTTATAAAATTCTATTTTGTGTATTGAGACTTGAATTTGGAGTACAAATGCATGCAATTAGATTTGAAGAACTGAATCCCATTTCTTGTGCTTTCCTAATGTACTTCAGAGGAATTATGTTTTAAATTGCATCCTATTGATTAAAACCTATGCAGTATGTCTCCTCTGAAAGGCTTCCGTATCTACAGGTGAAGACGAGCCTCATCTCCAGTGAAAAACTGAAACGTAGGGTATAGGACTTGATAAAAGCTGAGATGAGTTTGTAACCTGCATCTCTTAACCCAGTCTTAGCAGCTGCTCTTCTGTGTTGGCTGGCAATCTCACCTCCTCTGTGGGTTGACTGATGAAAGAACTTTCTCTGGATAAAATGTTGTGTGTTTCTTGATAAGAAAAAGCTTTTTGATAAGGCAATCTCTGCCTTGGAATTTCCTGTTCAAATCTCATGCTGAATTCTGCGGAGAACATTAGGCTTTTTGTGGAACATATACATTGAAATTATAGCAATCTCTCTACAATAATGTTGCACCATATGATCTTTTTCATTACATCTGAGCCCATTTTTATATGGTTACCTTTTTAATGGCTGCAGTGTTTTGAATGTTGAAAAAGAGGTAAGTACAAAAATTCTCATTTTAGGAAGCAAGCTGGTAAAAGTTGGCAGACTCAAAGTACTTTTTGAACTCTCTGCCATTACTGTGACCATAGGAATAAAGAGAAACAGAATTATGGTTCCACTGCAAGTATTCAAAACAATAGTATTTTGAATCATTCTGAGACAATATACAGAAGGGCTTGAAAGTATTCTTTTTTCCCCCTTGTCTTTTTGAAAACTGGCAATGGTCATTTTATCCGGAAGTGAGAAGCTTTCTGAATGCTTTTTTTATGTTTGCTTTTGTTTATAAACAGCTGTGAGAGTGTCTGGAAAAGAAACTTTTGGTCCAGTGAATAGGCAAGGAGATGACAAAGGATTGTGAAAATCCAGGTATATTAATATATTACTTGTCTGACTTTCTTGTAAAGATCACATTCTCCAGTTGAAAATTACCATCTTGCTATGTAATAAAGCCCTTTTAAAGATATTGAAAGCTAGCTATCAAAAAATAGATGTTTCCTAAATCATCTCTTCTGAAAACCTTTGCTTGATGTGTTGAGGCTTCCGCTTTTCTTCATTCCTGTATCAATTAAAGGTAGCTCTCTAAAGTATTTGGGAGCTCATTCTAATGCTGATACATGTTGAATTTTTGCATTGTGGCAAAATAACTTATGCTAGTTATTATTAAAAGGGTTTGAATTCTATAGTTACATCTGTAAGGACAATGGAATGTTTTAACAGAAACAATACCCTAAAAGCGAACCTTGAAAAGTGGTTTTGGTAAAGTCCAAATGTCAGGCAGGTTTTCCTTTGCAGGTGCAAGGTGACTATGAAAGTTACAAAATACTGTAAATATTACTGTGAAATAACAGCTTCACAGCAGCTTCTGTTCTGTGTTTTTTAAAAGCACACAGTTCTAGTAAGTTGTCATAAAATCATCACAGCCAGCAATAAGCTGGAGATGTTTTTGCAGGGCAATTTGCTTGTCTCTTGGCTTTCCCAGAGGTGGATATTAACATGCCAGACTTAATCTCTCACAGTTCAGAATTATGACTGACTAGAACTGCTTTATATTACATTTCAAGTTTTTTCTTTGTGGGGAAAGGTTATTTTATTCTCTCCCACTTCCTTAATGTAGCTGAACTTCTGCTTAAACCTTTTATTTTTGGGGAGTGGGGAGTATTGTTTGTTGTGAGAGATGGTGTCTGAAAAAATACTGATTTGCAAGCTTGCTCTGGAGAGCTGTGATAAATTGAAAACATTAATATTTATAATGGAAATATTCCTGAAATTCCTTTAATTCTAGCAGATGTTGTGGTAGGCACTCTATAGTGTAAGGTAGTGTTAGTCTTTTTGAACAGTCCAATTTTTCTAATGATAAAATTATTTTGTGTTCTTTGTTTTTCTGTCTGTGGCTCCTGATAGTGCATAGCTTGCTGTAGTCACCTTTAAAGGCACCGGTGGTATTCTTATCTGCAAAGCTCTATTTTCTGAAGTTTAGCCCTGAAGGCATTTTAAAAATAAACTTGGCACGCTACGCTGAGCTATAAGGAGGAAATTTCACTGTATTAAAAGCCCCCTCTTGTCTTACAACTTTTTTTTTTTCTTTTTGCTCCTGTATTTATTTAACAGTTGAAGTCACTGAAAAGATGCTTGATAGTTAAGTTGCTTGATAGTTGATTGTAGGTGAAGTGATGGAGGGGGCCTGTTCTGCAGGAGAATGTGGTGCTGACACACCTGTATCTTGGGAAGCAGGTGAGTGAACAAACTCACTACACTAAAAAATGTTCTTCAGCATTTCAGTTCAAGTTGGATATGTGGGCAGTACCTCCCAGCGTTTTTCTGCATTATCTCTTACTCACCATGTTTTTTGATCAGTCCTTGGGTAGTCCCACCATCCATCCTGACTTTTCTCCTCAGTTGTCTCTACTATGCCATTTCAGATCTGAGTAGACTTTGCCTCTAATCTGTCTCTTTTTTTGCAAAAGCTTTTGACTTCAGATCAGTATGATGTAGTGTTCTTGTAAAACATTTTGAGCAGGCTGCTGTCGTATTTTCTGTCTTAATCCAATACTTTCCTTCGCTGCTCCAAATATTTTTTTCCATTTTGCGTTTAGGTTCATGTGGTCACTCAAAGTAATACCTGCATTGGTTACGGGGAGCATGTATACTTGGCATTGTTTCCCACTACCTCCCTCTTCCCTATCATAACAGACACATAAGTTATTTCCTTCATTTTCTTTATTTTCCTGCCTGACCCACCTACCCTGCCTAACTCCAGTGTATGTGGGAGGTTTTGTTTAATATTGAAAGGTCAGCTCTCTGCAGTCAAACAGTAGTACCCAGCTTGTGTTCCTTGCTTTCCTCCCTGCTGCTCCCTGACAAAAACTCCTTTTTGGTTTTTTTTTTCTCCTGCAGTGTAATCATAAAAACCTTGGCTGTAGCTAACCTGCTTCTGAGATTAATTAGCATGCTAGGCATAGCTTGTTCCCCAATTTATATGTGAAAATCCTAAAGCTCTTTCACTCTGCAAATATTCAGAAAGTTCAGATCAATGTACAACAGCCCTGAGGTGGATGTGGTAGGTTGGGAGAGAAAAGGACATCCTGGAGAGGTAAGAGATGAGCACAAGTACTGTTGGCTGGGAGAGGGAATTTATTCTCTGTTTTTATAACCAGAGTTATAAAACATCACCGGAGTGATGTTCAGGGCAGAGGGAATGCTGCAGTTGCTGGCAGGTCTTTTGAGTAAAAGAGACCTTGCTTGTTTTGCATATTTCCTTTTTTCTTAAGCAAATCAGCACAAACCCCTTGTGAAACCCAGGTGTCTGAGTATGAACTTCAGTTTAGCCCTTCTCATCTGCCCCAGACTGACTACAAATACTTACGAAGTTTTGTGTTTGTGATGGTTTTTTTTTTGTTTGCTTTTTTCTTTGAGACAGTGAGATACTGTAGCATCTTGTGTCATACCGGTAATATTGGTATTACGATACCACCATTGCAGTAGTTCATAGAAGCCACACACTTGGTCCAAGTGGTTTTGTTTCATGCCACTTCAGAAGAACCAGACTGTTTTGCAGTATTACCAGTGTGTGGATTTGTACCAAGTTTCGGAGGCTGCAAGATGATGATAGATGGTGATAGTTAATCATCATGTTTCATGTATAGGAGTTTAGGTCTTGTGATGCAGAAATACACAAGCAGTAAGTTCCCATTTTACAGATGAAGTCTGAATCTAAAGGCAGCAAAGCAGAGCAGCTGATTGTGAGCTCTTCGTGTACAATGCAGACCATTGATTCTGACTGTCCTTATCTGTGTTTTTTCTGTGCAGCACACCTGTATTATTTTAACTGAGAAATGTCTTTCAAATATTTTTTGGTGGTTTCTATTTTCTCACTCAGTCATTCCTGCCACCAGTCCCTGTAAACCTAATACAGAATTTCTAAAACCAGCAACAAGATGCATTGGAGGAAATGAGTCCCCTTTTCTAATCTTGGATGAGTTATTATTTTTGATAGTTACTAGTTTTGTGGAGTTTAATATTTCAATTATGTTGCTTTGGAATGGTGTTGGAATAATCTAATCGTCACCCTCTAAAGCAACTTATAAATACATACTTGTTGTAATTTTAAATATAAATGAAAGAAAATAAAAACTTCCACATTGTAGGTAATATTGGAGTGTCACATTGCATGTAGCTGCCGGTAGGGGAAAATGCGCTATTTAAATCTTATTTTGCCAAAGAAGTTTGTGATGTGAATTCTGGTTTCTTTTCATTAGATGTTTAAGATGATTACAACTTGTGTTTTGTCTGAGCAGCACTGAATGCTGCCCATTGTAACTTCAGCTGTTTCTCCGCATTAGTACAAGCCTAGTTCTTAGGTCAGCAGAACACAAAAAAAATAGATTCAGTGCAAACTGGTGAAGAATAATGGAAAAAATTAGTTTGTCAATATCTGCTATATTAGAGGGAAAGCTATGAATGCTATTTTTATTTTTACTGTGGCACTGGAAGGCAGTATTGTTTCCCACGGCACTCTAACAGAAGAAAATTGACTTGAAGGTGAATGATATTCAGACGAGTATTCTCTAGGACATCAACGCGTGGCAGCCACAAGTTATATTAGATGATTATTGTATTTAGTGTGAAATCACTCCTGTGTCCCTCTGATAATCTAGCAATTCTACTGTTCTTCAAGCTGTCAGTAAGATTGGATAAGCCTTTCCTTTTATATTTTAAATGCTGTAAGTAAAACTTAGCTAGCTTTCCTTTACTCAAACACCAAGACAAGAGGATGTATGAAGTTTTGTGTATGTCCCTTTGATGGCCAAAAACCAAGCAAGGCTATTCAGAACAACAATGGAGCGTCCTCTTAAATATCTCATAATCTTAAAAAAATAAAAGTAACAAGAACAAAAAAGAGCTGCAGAAGTTGATGGACTTGTGCAGTTTTTGAAAGCTGATGCTTGACTTGTTTTCAGCTAACAGGGAGGGTAATGACTGCATGCATGTTCCTTCTGAGCATGTTGCCTGTCACTAGGCATTTGTATTTTGGAAGCTCCAGTTTAAACACCTCACTTCACCCTATTGCTGCAGCATGGTGCAAGAGCAGCAGCCTCCTGCAGTAATGGCACAGGGCTCTGACAGTGCTTGGAAAGCACCAGGAAGGAAATAGGAAGTCAGGGTGTGTATCTTATGACATGGGTCTTGTAATTATTGTTGCTTGACCCAACCTTGCAGTGGTCTTCTGCAGTTCCTTCATCAGCTCTTCCTGGATCTCCTGGCACTGAGCTGCTTCCACACAGTGAAGGTTGTAGATTTTGCAGACCCCCCTGTGTCATGCGTTTTGAGTACCATGTTCACACAGATGGCTTCAGCACTGCACTCCTGTTTGGCCGGGCTATGACACCTGTTCCTGTCCCATACCCTGTGTGTGGCCAACCAGGATCTGACATGAAGGGCTGCAGGGCAGGGGCACTTGTGCTGTGGCAGCTCCCAGGGAGCCCAGTGACTCCGAGTCTTTCCCCTGTATCATCCCTTGACTGTTGTGCAGCCTAACATATGATACCACACATAAAAACAGAAGGCAGCTGAAGACTGTGATTTATAGTTTTGTCTTGACTTCAATCTTGCTTGATTTGGCAGCGTTCTGGAAGAAGGCAGAAAAAGGAAAAATGTGGTTAGATCCATTATAGAGAAGAAAAAGTGTGATAGATGAACACTTCTGAAGTTCTCAAAACATGCGACTGCACATGTTTAGGCAAAATTTTGCTCAAGATTTATTTTGTAGCTTCAAGAATTCATGGGTTTAGATAATTCATGGTTTTAGATTTTATTTTTTTAATGCAACTTGTTCAAACCCATGTTACTTGTACCTACTGCTAGAAAAAGCCTTTTGAGTTTTCTTCTTGATCTTGAAAGAGCCGATACTTTTATTCTCTGGCATTCTTTTAAGTAATAAAAACAGATTGGTTTTCTTGTTTGTTCATTTTTATCTTTCAGTCTTTCAGCTTTCACCAGGAGTTAAACATCCTTTCAGAATTCCCAGTTTCTTTCTTTCTTTCTTTCTTTTACCTCCTCGGACCTCTGCTTATTTCCATTTGACCTTATAATCCTTTTTCACTCTATTTCTTCTGTAGTTTTCATTGTTATAATGTAATTTGTATTATTTTTTTAAGACCGAAACAAACCCTCAAAAGCCAGTTGAAATCTCTGCAAAGGCTCAGGATATGAACCTAAAGAACAAAACCATCCAAAGTCTAATTTGTGTTGTCCTTTTTATTCTTCTACTTTTTTGCTCTCTGCATTCTTTCCTGTGAATTTGCATAGTGAAGTCCTCAGAGAAGGATCAGTTTAGTTTTGCAAAGCAATGAAGCCCTCCCTATATTTTAAATCTGAGGTAATTTTAAAAGGCAAGTTCATCAGTGAAATAGTAATAAGCTGTGATACGTTGGTGCGGGCCAGTTAAGTTGTGCCTCTCTTTCCTTTGGTAAACTTCAAGGAGCAACCACTTTTTGCTTGTCACAAGCTTTGATTTCTTTGATTTCATGTTCAAAGCAGTTCTTGCTTTACAGCTGTTCGACACTGCCTGATTTTGCTGGGCTGGAACTTTGGGGAGCGCTTGGCTTGCTGCCTGGTTTTCAGTGGCTTGTCAGGGACAGATGTTGTGCTGTCTCCTTCTGAGTGTTTTAAAGCTGCTCAAGTGAATTCTTCAGACAGCACTTATAAATCCACATGGAGGCTTTTGAAGGCCAATCATTTAAACTGTAAAGCTAAAAATTTAAAAGCTTAAATGGCATATTTCACATGCTATTCAGTGAGAACAGGCACAAAGAAATCAGTGTCGGCATTTGCCAGTTTAAAAACATATTTAGAAAAAAAATAAATATGAATTCTAATAAACTCTGGTAATAATATGAAACAGGAGAATATTTAACTCTTCAGTGAAGAGCATGTTGCTCCACTTGGTGATGTATCTAGGAGATACAACTTTGAATATTCATGTTTTAAACCTGGAAGTGATTATCATAGATTCACTATGCCTAGTTCACATAATTCCAGATTCACGTACATACTTGAAAAAGTAAAATAATTTGCATGTCCATAACTACCAGGAGAAATCTGGAATATAAATCAATACTGATGGCAATATCAGTCATAAAAACTGTCAATGTTTCATGTAGTTACAACCTAAAGTCTGCTGTTCTACACTGTACTGGCATAAGGATCATTTCACACCAGTAGTAAAAATACTGGTTATTACTGAAGTAAAGGAAATTCCAAATAGGACAAAATGTTTGGTTTTTTTTTTAATTTTTAAATCAAAAACTTAGGACACTAAGTTGAACACAAGTGTACTTGATAATAGATTTTTTTCTTAATCTTTGTATTTTCCTAATCTAGAGAAACTGCTGTGTGAGAGAAGAGATAAGTTTTATAAGGAGGAATTCAAAACAGCTGGTGGCTTAAAGAATGGAAAATTTCACTTGAACAGTTTAGTACCAATATTGGCTAGAAATATCGTCCTGCTCCTTTTCTCATCCTTTATTTTACTTTAATGATATGTACCATCCTGATACATCTGTTTCATTCTGGGAGTGTTTTGTGATGTGTCAGCCACTAAAACAAGGCTCTTGTCAAGATTGAAAGGACCAGACTGTTTAAGCTAATGTAAGTGCAGAGGCTCCAAGAGAACAGAAAATACTTTCATTAGAAGTTACAGCTCGGTTCTGTTTTTCTTCCCTCAGTATGTTACTTGAATACATCTTATTTTCTGTAGTTGTCTCTTTCTCCTTTATTTTTTCCCTGATAAAAGGTATAGGGATTTTCTGTAAATGTGCTGTGTGTTCCTCAGTGTCCAGTGAAGTCATCGGAAAAGATAGAAGATATCTCAGCTGTCCTTTATTTAGCTTTTTGCTTGTGAATAAGCATGACTGATGATCCTCAAGTTGAACTAAACTGAGTAATAAGAATTTGTATTGTCTGAGGTCCCTTTAAAGGGGATTTAAAGTGTTTGGGCTTTTTAAAATGGATTTATCCTCACAGCAGTTCTGTTAGTGGGCTTTTATTGCCACTGTTGTCCATGAAGAGGTGATTTATAAAGCAGCACAGTATTTTTGCTTGCCTTGTAGTGAGTCCTGGCACAGTGCATTGGAAGTGCAAGGTTAAACTTACTAAGGGATGATCTGGAAGTTCAACAGCAATTTATGCAGAGGCCACAGGATACAAATAAAATAAGCTGCTAATCACATATTTGCATGGAATTAGCCTCTTTCTGTATGACCATGGTTCATTTCACTTGTCATTGTTTCATTATACCCAAGACTTAGGTCAGTATTCTCAAATACTGAATCCTTGATAGCTTAGAAAGGAGATGCAGATACTTTAGTAATTGAAATATGGTAATAATGGTATTAATGCATGAAAGAAATCCTGCTTCCTATATCATAACTATTATTTTCTAATTTCTATGGTAACATGAATAAATGTATTCAGTTAACATGTTCCTGGTAGATACACTCTGGGTTCTACACATGGAGCTGAGGAGGGAGATGTGAAATCTTTAGTCTTTTTGTTTGGTTGGCTGGCGTTTTGTGGGCTTTTTTGTTTTGTTTTGGTGTTGGTTTGGGTTTTTGTTATATTTTTATTCTTAATGCATGTGATGTATTTGTGGGAGTGACAGGATACACAGTGAATGTGACGGGGAGTTTGGCATTGCTGGTACCCCAGAGCTGGATGAGGCAGGATGGGGGTACCCAGCCTCCTATAGTGGCAGGATGGCAATGTGCAATAGATTTCCCTTGTTTCACTTCTTAATATGTTTTTTGTTCTCTCTTTAGAGCTGTATGGAATTTACATAGCTCTTATCTTTCTATATACAAATTCAGCTCTTGGGCTGTGTAGCTTTGTCTCTTCTGTCCAACGTGTAATCTTTATAGTAGTTTTGGAGTTTGTAAGCAGGCAGTGCTAGGATGGCAACCTGTTGTTACAGACTATAGTGTGTACCTTCATTTCTTCCAGATTTTTATCTTTATCTCTGCCAGATTTTTAAACACACAAATGAAATTTGAATTGTCTATTCTAATTTACACATAACAAGAAAGTTACAAATCTAATTTATGCATACAGAAAAAGTTACAAATCTGAGTTCATCAGTGAGTCATCCTTCACTCATTTCCTGATTTCCCTGAAGAAATCCCTTTCCCTCAGCTACTTTTTTCTGCCTTCAACTTGTACAATTGCAAATGATGTTGACGCACAATGAGATGTATTAATGCAGCAGTACGTTTTCCTTTCAAAATGTAATCCATGTCTAATAATGAAAAGCACAGGCTGATCTCATTTGTGATAGATGTGGTGTTAGCAAAATATCATTTCTTCTCCTGTCCTTGATGAAAATTAGGCTGTCAAAGATACTTGCTGTCCACGTGTTAGCAGATGGGTTTCCTTGGCACGAAGTGTCACCAAGTTTTATTATGGTAATGGCTCAAGGAAGAAATTGTGGAGTATAGGTTGTCATTAGCTAAGCGGAATTTAACAAAGAAAAAGCATCCTGACAGTGTTCATTTAGAATGATATCCCATCATCTAACAGTTTGTCATCTTTAGGGTTTCACAATTCTGTGGAAGAAAACAAGATATACAAAGGCACATTATACAAAAGTAGGAGCCTCCCCCTTTTCATCATCTTTAATGTCCATCGTAATGAACCCTGCCTGAAGTTGGTTGGTTTGTGTAGCAGAGTGGTGGTAGTTTTTATTAAAGAATTCTCTTCCAAATCCACTTTAATTAAAAATCCTGGGAATTAACTATATGCCAACTGATTGCAAAATAGTGAGTATAAATGTGGTGATTAAACCTGAATATTAACAGTAGACAGTGTGATTCATTTTAAATTTGAATCTCTTACAGATTGATAGTAAAATGTTCGTTAATTCTGATCTCAGATGATGCATAAAGTCTTCCAAGTTTTGGGGGTTTTTTGTATTCACTTATGAGAACAGTCGCAATAAGGCAACTCTAAAATATATGCAAAACTCTGAATTTGAATGCTGCAGATGGTTGAGTCTCTGCTATTTCTCCTATCATGAAGGAAGCATTAAAACAGGCTTCAGTACTGACTACGAGGTTAGACTACCTTCTACTCAGTAGGTCCTTTGAGATAGTAACTGAATATGAATAACGAAATGGTTTTGAGTAACCTGTGATTAGCCAAGTAAGACTGAATGTATGCATCAGACTATCATCTACATACATCCTCCAGCCAAGACATGCCTCTGCAAAATTTTCTTAGCAATTTGAGTGCAGCACCAGTGAGTACATACACCGGCAACCAGATTAATAGTCATTTGGAAGTACCCTTGCTGCCCAGAGAAGGAGCATTAGGATTAAAACAAAAAAACCACCACCACAACAACAACCCTCCCCCCCCCCAAAAAAAAAAAAAAAACAGCAGTGGAAAAAAGTATTTCAGGCTTCATAAGTTTTGAAAGCAAGGGGACAATAGTATAAAGCCTAAAATATAACCTTGTTGTCTAAACTGACTTGCACAAAAGTAGTAGAATTGGAAGGAATGCAAAATGAAAACTTTACTAAGGAGTATCTTGTGTTCCTCTCTTTTGCTTTCTGCCTAGTAACACCTAAGTATCCTGTGATGACTTTGCTATATTTTTTTTTGTTTGATTTGGTTTTAAGCTAACCAAGCAATGACTCCTCTAGCAAAACAAACTGCACATATTGCAAAAGGCTGCACATACTGGTTTCTATCACATGCATCCTACCCAGCTACAGCAACCCCTTAAAGATGCTTATGCATGCATTATCTTGCAACTCTCTTGGTAAATCCCTCCCTGCTACTGCTAGACTCAAAAAGCCATTGCACATAGCGAATGAATAGCTGAATGGGTAAACTATTGGAGAGACCGTGTGTGAGGATTTGGAATTAGTCTTTGGAATATTGCATCTTCATAAGCTGTGTTTACAGAGGGAGAGTTGCAGAATGGAGTATTTCTGTACTGACTTGTCAGTGGAGGGTATTATTAATTACAGACTAGCTCTTGTGAGCAAATTGATAGAATCTGGCTATGGAGCTCTTTTTCGGCATGGGCAAGTAGATGCATTAAGCTGTAAACAGATGTATCAGGTGTTCTGCTTTAACATGGGTAAAATTAAAAGTTAAAGTTGGTGAGCAGGTTCAACACTAAATAAAATTACTAGGCCATCAGATAAATATTTAATTCAGAATGCAGTTCATCTCCAGTATCTTGACACATAAGACAAATAGGATACTTGATGCATTTTAGTGTTCTGTTCAAGTTCACTTTAAAATGAAGCAGATGTGACTTCATCAGTTTTTCCTTGAGGGAGGTATGGTATCATATTGCTACATAGCAGAATAATTAGAGAAGTGCACTCAGTGAAGTTAAAATTGTACATTTAGAAGATGTAAATGCAGTTCTCTGGTTATGAAGCCCAGGAATCGAATAGCTGAATTAGTCTGGCAGAAGCAAAGTGAAGTTATTGATAGCCAGAAAGGAAAGTCTAAAGTTCACTTGTTTGATTTAGCTTTATGCAGTCTGTTACTGGTTGGCAAACAGGGCAGTTACATGGCTCTAATAAGCCATGGGAAGGGCTGAGAGTTATACAGAACTATTCTGCTCATCAAATAAGTCCATAATGGCTAAACAATACCATTTCTTCTGTTTCTGCTGTTTGCTGTTAATACCATTTATGTATTGATAAAAAGATACAATTTTCAATCTGTCATCTGGCAGGTTTATTAATGGTGTAATTATGACTTTTTTAAAGGTGATGTAATGAGACCAGCTTAGGGTGCTGAGTGGAATGTTAATAGGCAGCCCTGAAAAACAGCCTAGTTTGTCCCATGAATTGTCCCACCTGCTTTTTGTCTTTCTCTTTCAAAATGGTCTTCATGCCATCAGTCAGCATTAGTTCACCCTCTGTCAGAGTTCTGCCTGAGACTCCATGGTGACCTGTTTGAGAGACTGTATCTTCAGATACTTATTTCAGATGAGTTTTCCAAAATGTCCCATCAGTGGGTTTGAGTGTTATATTCGAAGTTGAAAGCATTTGAAATGCACAGTAAATACCTAAACTCTATTTGACACCCTGGGAAGGTACTAGCAGCAAGTCAGGAACTGATATAAAGAAGCTTTATTTTGCTTGTATAATTATAAGAAAAAAAAGGTGTAAGAATTAAGATAATGTAGGAATCAGTTGCAAAGTATATGAAAAATTTTAGACTTAAAAACACAGTGCATCCTAAAAAATATTAGGGGAACCTTTACATTTAATGATGTGTCAATGCATGTGATCACTTTTTCTCAAAATGCAGCAGTCTGTTTTCTCTCCTACCTGTTTCTTTTCCTCTCAGAAGTATTATTTCAGCTTACTGGAAAAAGTGTTTTTCTAAGCTTCATTACTTTATTTTAAAAATACTTTATTACTTTGTGGTTTATTGTAAACAGGTCAAAATAACAAGATGCTTTTTGTGGCTTATTTTTAACTTGAAAGGGTTTAAAGGATCACGTGTGTTTGTGCCATACGGCTGAATTTCTAATTATATAAGAGTTTCTAATTTCTAATTATAGAATGGCTCTATAGATGCTGTACAAACATGCAAGAAGGCACTGGTCTTGGCTGTCCAGTTTGAGGCTTAGAGCTTCATTTTATCTTGATCCACCCCCTTTCAACACAATTCCCAGCAGCTTTAGATAAGGTGTGAGCTCTCTGCATTCCCTGCTGTAGCTGGTAATTGTGCTGTTTGGCCAGAAGCAGGATGCTTAATGACTGTGTGCTGATATTGTCTGAATTTGATGCATCCACTTTTTCTTTAAACTGAGACCTGTAGGTATCAAAGTGTAAAACATTATTTTTCAAGCTTTCATTTTGTAGATAGTCTTCATTTTCTGAGTTGGTGTTTTTAATTTGGTTTTAGGACTTTCAAGTCATTAACCAATAGCAACAGAACTTGTTACAGCTTTGCTCATTTAGCGTGTTCCCAAGCTAAGAAAGCAAATTGCTTCTCCTGTGTTCAGCTGCAGTTCAGTGTGCATTAAACTCTGCCTCACCCCCTGTGCTATTCTGAGCTTCTGCAGGCAGGCAAGTGCTGAGTTCAGCCAGGTACACCAGCAAAGCCTTGATGTGCTGGGGATGTTGTCTGTGATGGGATGAAATCACACACCTTGCAGTTCTAACAAATATCAGGGAAAAAACCTTGAAAGAGTTGAGGGGGAAGGTTTCAAGGGAATAGTTGAGCTGGTGCAGCGCATGGCGTTGAATCTGGCTAACACAAGCAGGTCAAAGGACGTTTTTTGGCAATATGACTTGCGCTTTTATTACAGGAACTGGCAAAGGCTGCAGTATGAATTCTTTGTTAGAATTACTGTTTGTAAATCCCTTCTTGCTTCACTTCCAGCCTAGAGCCCCAGTGGGTGTTACTTAGAGCCACAAGTGGGGAACTTCCTTATGGCAGTGGCTGTGACTGAACTGTGCTCTTGGATGCTTCAAGCCCCCCAGCAAATGAATAAAGTGTGTTCATAGACACAGGAAAGCTCCCTCCTAAGGTGGTTGAATGAGTTGATTTGATTCTGGGAGTAGGAGTTTCTTCATTACAGACTCCTTTCCCAGCTGTTCTGGAATACTCCTATGGTGGCTGTAGGCTTCTGTAACTTTTAATATGAGGTTTTCCATTCAGAAGCATTTTGCTAAACTTTTTTAGATGGGAATTGGTTTTGTTTCCTGAGTGGTTCTGCTGTGAGCTTTCAGAAAGAGAACTTTAGTGCTGCAAAAATACCCCATGTGAATATTGAATTACAAGGTGATGTTTATGGTCAAATGCCAGTTATCCTGAGGTCAGGTCATTAGATCAAATGTTATGCAGAACTCCACCTGCCTGGCAGTGACTATGTCATACTTATAAGTAAAAGCAAACAAGTGATGAGTCATGTGATAGAAGCTAAATGTGTGGGGTTTGACTGTCTGTTCTACTGTAAATATATTCTGTTATTTAGTGTCTAAAATGCTTAATTTTGTAGTCAGTTTTTATAAAAGTTGTCATATTGAGAGGTTATTATTCTGTATGCTTTGAGTGTTCCACTTGAAATTCTGAGTTTGAGAGGGAGAATTAGTTAAATCAAGCTAAACAATGAGTTGTCTTTAAGATGTAATACAATCAAATATTTTCAGCAAGTCTAGTGTTTTTCTGAAAAGTACAATGAGAGACTGATATGATAATGTTTGTAAAATATCTCTGTCTGACTGAAGAGGTAACACTGGCATAAATGCCATTGAAGTTTCCTTTGAATAGGTGCTATATCCAGGTAGATGCCTTTTGGAGGAGATAAGCATGTACTGTGCATCCTTTTGCTATAGTGTTATGTAGTTTAGCTTTTGTAAGTTCTGTTTGTACCTCATGGAAAGATTTTAATAGTAAATTAAACTAATAGTACGCCCTGCAGTCTTTAGCCAGGCTTCCCAAAGCAGGTACGGTTTGGGGGAGGTGGATATTGATGCTCCATGATTTAGTGGGACCCTGTGGATGTGCAGCTGGAAGTGATACACAGAGAGAAATAAGAGACGAGCCTCTAGAATTACTGCAGCAAGGAACATAAACTCCCTGACTGGTTGAGGCTGTAGCACTGCAAAGCTGGTATTCCTTTGCTGTCCCTGTGGGTGTGTTTTAGGGAAATGCAGCCCAGCGAGTGGCTGCCAGCAGTTCGAGTGCAAGGGGATTGTGTCATGTTTCCGACAAAAGCTTTGCTGAGCGACCACATGACTGCGGCATCCAGAAATAATCACATAATCTCGCTGCTAGAGGGCCTGCGTTAGACTCGCAGCACAACTCTCTCTTTGGAGCCAAACTGATCTTTATTTTTTAGCTGAAGATGGAAGGAACTCTTTAAAAGCATCAGGCTCCTTACATTGCTTGCTTGGTTTTTATTTCCCAGATACTGTAGGAAGTGAGTGGTATATTTAAAAATAATTAAAGTTGGACAAATGCATAATAACTTTTTAAAATGGAGTCTTGCTTTAGAGGGCAGATCTGAAAACTGGAAATAACTCCAGGTTATTCCTTGTGAAAAATAATGTATCTGGGAATAGCTGCAGATAATTGAGTTTCCGTTTTGTTCCTAGAGTTATGTTTTTTACTTCTGGTGGCATTTCTGAAAATCTCAGTAATTCTCTTACGCAACCACTAGCAGCAATAATGCGCTCTGAAAAAGCACGAGAGACCCAGTCAAGGCTAGAACAGAATTTAATGCTTTAAATAGGGAAATCTATTGAGTAACCAGATCCAGTGAAAGATGTCCCTGCCCACAGCAGGGGGGTTGGACCAGATGTCCTTTTAAGACCCCTTCCAGCCCAGCTTGTTCTGTGATTCTGTGAAGTGTTAATATGTTCAAATCTATGCCTGTTTTGAGACAATTGTTTTACCTTTGCTACTTGTCTTTCCTACTTAGATGGCAAAGGGAGGAAGATACTATTTGTAAAATCCGCCAGGTTTTTGTGTGAGGTGGTTTGGGTTTTTTTGTTGGGTGTCTTTTTGTTATTTTTTGGTTTGTTTTGTTTTAAGAGACTGAATGCAATGTTATGTAATTGCAGGAGACACATATGGGTTTGGTTGGGTTTTTTTTAGTTCTGTATTCAGCTTGCCAGCTTGCTTTCCCTGTTGTATGCAACATTTGGGAGGCTGTTGGGAAGGGATGTTTTCGCTTTTGTCGGGGTGGGTTTCTCTTGTCAATAGAGATTATAAAGACAGGCAGTTCTCCTGCTTCATGTAACAAAAAAAACCAGGGAGGGATACTGGCTTCACAAAACTTGGCTTGTAAAAGCTAGACATTGTGCAAATCTTTCATGTTCAGTTGAAGGTGTTCCTCCTCATTGCAGAGGAATTGGGCTAGATGATCTCTGAAGTCCCTTCCCAAACTGTTCTAGGATTCTCGTAAAAGTGTGGAAGATCAATTTCCCCATTCATTTTGTTGCCCGTAATCACTGAACTGATCTCTGAAACTTTTTTTTTTCAGATGCCCCTTTTGATAAGGGCAAGTTAGAGATAATTTTTGATGCTACCAAATTATGCAATAGCTGGTGTGTGGACCTGTTATTTTTATGGCTATTGCTGTCTTTCCCACATTCAGTAATACCAAGAGTCTCAGAGTTCTAGTGTTTTTAGGAAAAAAGATACATGCATATGGGTAGTTGTGCAGTAAATTGTTGATGTCAGTGCTTTCTTAGAGCCTCTTTTCTTTCAGTATAGAGACCATTACAATGTGTGTGTAGAGTTTCAGATGTTAGTGGGCTTTAAAATGTGAAATATAGCTCTTCTGTTGTATGAAATGATTGCTGTGTACATGAAAAATTATTTCAGCAGGGCTTGCTGGGCTTTTTAAACTTGGCTCACAGGTAATAAAAGTGTCAGATGACAAGAAAAATCTTGTGAACAGGTGTTCACGATTTTTTTATTTGAATGTCTCAGTAACCTTTCTTACTGCTTATTCATGATATTTTTTTTCTGCAAGCATTTATTATTTGAAATTATAAAAAGTTATGGTAGCAATAGTTTTTAAGCTCGCTGAAGGATTACCATATTCATTCCTGACCTAAGTGAGGCTGAAAGTTTTGGATTTAGTGTGTTTCAGCCTTAGTTACATTAAAAAAAAGGCTGTATTTCCTCCACTGCAGTAGTTTTGGATTTGTAACTTCAGGCAAAACTTTGGAATTGACTTATATTCTATCCCTATAGGCTCTGTGAAAGGTGGGGGGGAGTGCTATAGTGGTGCTGTGTGCCGGGCTATGAGCGCTCTCAGGGAAGGGTGCAAAAAGCCTCTCACTAGTTCAGAGTAATTTAATTTTAATTTATCACAGAATCTTTTATCCAGGAATCTCCAAGTGCCCTATAAACACTTATAGCTTCGTTCTCACAATTTTCTTCTGTATTTTTGCAATAAGGGAGTGCTGTGAGAGTGAAATGTTACCTTAATTTTCACATGTGAGATGGGCATGTTATGGGTCTAGTGCAACAAATGTTCATGATGACATGAGAGTGTGAGTCAGTGCAGACCACAGTTTTATTAAACTTAATCATTCAGTTGCAGATGAAAATTAAAGGCTGTAATCATATTGTTAAAGGCCTAAAACTGTTCCACAGTCACAGAGGGATTCAGTGCTAATGTTGGTAGCAGGTATTAATACAGCAGTCAGCAGCATTGCCAGGCCCAAAGCTCATTGTTTTTCTCATTGTTCACCAGACATGAAAGTTAAAATAGGATTAAGATCAGGGAGATCCACTCCTTATTTAATCCATTGTTGGCTCATTCTGTTTTTTCATATAACTTTGATTATTTTAATACTATTTTGTACAGCTTCTCAGTAATGAAAAAGTTTGTAAAATGGCTTTTATGGAGCTTCAGCGCTTAATCACTTGAATACAAGTTCGAAAATGCAAAGAAACACAGAGAAAACAAACTAATTGAGTGATGCTAAAATCTCAGCTGCAAGAGAAGAGTTAAGAGGATGCAAGTTCTGCTGTTTCCTTGGGCGGCCTCCTCGTTTCTCCATTGCCTCTTTTTTTTTTTCTCCCCTTGTCTTATTTAATCAATATAGTTTTCAGCTTACTGCTTCTTTATATTTGGTTCCTTACCAAAATGTCACCAGCCTAGCAGTGCTTCAGGTTACAATCTGTATCACATCAGCTGCCTAAAACCGGAACTGGTGTTTGCTCGTACCTGCCCAACATGGCTATTTAATAATAGATTTGTAAAAAGCAGTGAGCTTGATATGGACACATTTACTATGTTTTCATGATTTATTTTTTTCCCCAAAAACTGTGGAAGCTTGGTGGAATAATAGTTTTATTTGAATGAGAAATCATTAGAGTAAGATTCTTGGAGACACAATTTCAGCAAAGGGGGGGTCATGTGTAATAAAGTTGAGAACTGTGGAACACCATAGTTTATGAAAACTTTTTTGAAAGGAGTAAAGAGTAGTAAAGCTTCCCATCAAATACTCTTAATTGAAAGCATCTGCTTTTCCGTGGAGGCACATGAACACTTCTATACAAACATGGAAGGCAAATACAAATATGAAGAATTCGTATTTGAATTTCTCATTTGTTGTGTTGATGCTGTTTGCTGGAGTCTTCATGCTGTGTCAACAGTTGCATATCTGGGAAGATCTGTACAGCTGACTCAGGTGAAGAATTCAAGAAAGGACAAAGACATGCCAATGCTGCAGAACATAAAAATCTTTCTCTGGGGATCCAGTGGAGGTTCCATGTTTTCTTAGGTAGCCAGGGTTGTTTTCACTTTACAAAGAGGTAAAACTTACTCGTGAAGCTTGAATTTATCCAATTACTTACATAGCACATATTTTCATTACCTTTTCCGGTTAATAATTGAGGAAGTTTGTATTTAAAATTGTAAAGATAAATTGTGAATGGATTGGTTCCATGCTTCCACTTTGCCTGAGTAGTGACACCTCTAGATGAATCTGAAAGTGAGTTTTATAACATGACAGGAAAGCAACTTGAAAAAAATTAGCAAAACCCAGTTTGGATTATAACTTCCTTTTTCAGATTTGGATTTCGGCTCCTTTTCTGCCCTGAAACCTTGTTTTCTATATGTGTATGCAGACTTCTCTTTACCATTTTGCCCAAATTATCTTCTCCTTCCTAAGCCCTACTGTATAAAGACACTCCTCAGAACAAGGCCAAATTTCTTCTATTTTCACCTACAGTGAGGAAAATGGGAATTTTCAGTTCTGCAGGTTAGTGGCAATTCTCCGTTCTGCTGGTGTCTGTGCTAAAAGTGCACATTTCTCAGAATATTTGTTGTCTTGAAGGTTCATTTCAATTCAAATATGTGATCATGAACAAAGATTATTATGCATTAAATTACCACACATTAACTGTAGAAGCCTGCCTCTTACCTCATTTTCCTGAGTCATGGTTTTTATTTTGTGCTTTGAAGCGTATAACAAATGCAACTGCAAACCTCTCGGTATGATTGCTAATAAGTTGTGTAAGTGTTGCTCAGCTCCAGGGGTAAAATAACCAAGGTGTTGGGTTCACAGTGGTGCTTTCTGCTGGTTCACGCAGGCCTTGCCCACATCTTTGTGAGGGGTGACAGTCCAGCTGTGACTGCTCCAGGACTCCACTGACATTAGGATGAAAAGGCATCATTTCTCTGTAAAGGCACTTTGCCCCTGCTTTTAAAGATGATTTGTGTGGTGTGTGCCTTTGGCTTATCTCAGAGGTGGTGTGTGATGGTACTTTGAGTCATGAAGTTTCTCTTAAATAGAGATAAAAAAAGCCTTAATGGGTTCTACACTTCATATGCTTCAGTCATTTGTCTTGATTTCTTGGGGTTTTATTCAGTTTTGAGTCTGCAACTAAAAACCTGTCTTAACTGTCAGTGTGTATTTAAAGACATTTCTATTTACATTGTCTCTGATATAAACAATATGCAGAAGCATCCTTTCAGTTTCCTTTTAGCACAGCCTGTTGATAAAGACTGGGTTGTTAAGACAGGCACTTATTTTTCTCAATTTTCCTTTTTTTTTTTTTTTTTTTTTGCTGGAGAGAGACAACCACTGCTGTCCCCCCTGCCCTGCACCCCTTCTCTGTATTTCAGTATGAACATATTTACAGAGTATTTGTGACAAACTTTGGAGGAAACCTTGAGGCTCAAGGATGGTCATTGATAATCCTGAGCATGCCAGAGAGGCTTCTTGGTTGTCATTAGTCACTGAAAGATGCATCTTCCTCAGCATGCACCTTCCTGCACCTTCCTCCCATCCCCGATAGTGTTGTTGTCTCAGTTTGAAGTGTCCCTTCTGGTAGGTCCTGTGTGTTACCAGGCGGGATCAATACAAACACCTAACTGAGGCTAATCTGTTTAGCTCATTATTCTACATTTGAGGCAAAGCACAGAAAGAATTGGCATGATACCTGTGTGAGAGTACTGCGGTGAGGGGGGAAGAGATTCATGTGTCTTTCCATAGTACAAGAAGGAAGGAGTGCTGTATGGAAAAGGGTCAGAGGAAACGAAAGTTTCACTGTTTTTCTTCAGCACACGACTGACCAGTGGAGCACCTTGCCCAGAGAGGCTGCAGATGCCCAGAGTTTGCAGTATTTTCAGGAAGCAACTGGACAAGTGGGGTAAGTGAAGTCCTAGACTCCACTCTAGTTCAGAAGGTTTCTTAGCTACAGGTAATGCCAGATTCCAGCTGTCTTGTAGGCTTTGGGTGCCTGTGATCCACACCTGGAAATGAGACCCCAGAATAGACAGACACTTCAGCCCTTATGGGACTTATGTGTTCTTTGCTGGATCAAACTTGTCTCTCACACTTGGAATGGGAACACACTTGGGTTCTTATTTATAATGCTTTCAATTTTGTCAGCTCACAGGTTTGAGTGAACTTGTAAAGAAGATGCTGAAGTTGTTTGCAGAGTTCTTACTGGAGTAATTCTCAGGTGATAGTTGCAGTGATGCTACAGATCATGGGGAGATAATAGTGAAGAGAGAGCCTGTTAGCAGTGAATGTTTTCTCACTTTGCTGGGTGAGCTGAATTACAAGGTTGATGGGTGTGCTTGGATGTTGTGTTTAGAGTGCCTCTGAAAAACTGGCTGGTTCCTTGGCAGTTTTATCTCCATACCAAAAGTAACAACTTTGGACTTAAGGAATAACCTTCAGGTTTGCTATTATAACACTTCTGTGTGTTTCAGTAGTAACATATAGCCCTACTGTAGATAGCATTACTTTTTAAATTTGCAAAATGCTGGATGCTTTTTGATTACAAGAGCAACTTGTACTGTCTTTTTGCGTTCTGTAACTTGCTTGTCATCGATGAACCTGTGAGCTTGATATCAAGCATGAGCTAAATGCTGGGGAACGTAATATTAATTTTTTTTATTTCTTTGTGTTCTGGAGCAGTTTAGGTAAAAGTGGAGGTGACAGCTCTAGGTTGTCTTTTTTGGCATGTTCTCTTTCTCTGTTGAATGTTGAAGGAATAATGTCTGTAGCCACTTGACATAGAAGTCAAATCCAAATAATTACCTGCTGCTCTGCAACAGATTGTTGTGAAGACTTCACTACAGGCAGAAGCCAACTTGTGAAGACAAAATATCTTCTTAGGTCTGGAAATGTCCTTACACTTTGTGTTTATGTGTCATACAGAAAAAAATGGTGTTTCTGAAAAGGGGAAGAGTAACAGCAAAACTGAACACCTGAGCAAGCAGGCAAGGACTTCAACCAGTATTGCAGAAAGGCAAGGGGGGAAAATCAGCATGGAGCTGATGATCTGTACAGGCCTGCTGAGCCAGTCTGTTTTTTTCCTTGTCTTTGTTGGGGTTTTTCCTTCTGGCCTTTTTTTTTTTTTAATTGCTTGCTGTGAAGTTGAAATCTCAAAGCAAGAAATGTTTTTTCAGAATGATTTGGGAGCACTGCAGCGTAACCAGATCATGATGAAGCCTTCTTAGAACTGCAGTAATATAAATATTGTATTAAGGTTGGTTATTAAACTGTAAAAAGGGACAGAGCAGTTTTTTGAAAACTGCAATTACTTAGTTTATTGCCAAGCTGGAATGAAGTTAGTTGTTTTGCCAATAACCAAAAGATGGAATATGAGAAGTATGAACAGTGGCATAAAACCTGTGAATGCCCACTGTTTTGCTATTAAAAATTTATTGTCCTGTCCATCTTAAATGTGTTGAGAATTATTTTTATTGCCAGTGACTCATTCACTCTCTCAAGGTGCCACTGAAAAATTAGATGTTGCAAAATAATTGCTTTGTGAATGTGGGATAAATAGGATAAGCAAAGAGTTAAGGAAAAGTTTTATTTCAACTTTGTAAGACACATTCTGTTTTTTATTATGAGTTCATTATCAGAAATCAGTTCAATCTGTCAGTTTGGTGCTTTATGTGAACTTTTCCAATGGCAACCAGAAAAAATTTTTTCCCGTTGTATATAAATCATTAAATCTGTCAAAGTCTGCCTTCAGCCTGGCTGTTCATCCATATGCTGCAGAACACTGAAAGAACGGGAATGCAGCTATTTCTTAGACAGAACTATTTCACTGTGCTCTGGAATGCTAGATGTGGAAGCTAATTAGCATTTTTTTGAAATTTCTTTGTAGTTTATTACTCAGTGCAAACTTTCACCTGGGTATATGCAAACAAGTTCATATTTATCTTGGCAGGGTGGTATGATGTCTGAGTGGCAACGGCTCACAATGAAAAACAGGATGGATTCATTTCCTCTCATCTTATAAAACAGTTTCTCTAAGCAATTTAACCTTTTCTGTGTGAAGCAGTCACTGGGGAACCTTATGTATAATTCTACATTATAATAGGTTCTTACACATAAACCAACTGTATGCTGCAGAGGTTCGGTAGTTTGTTTTTAAACTGAGCCAAAATAACCTTAACAGCTCTTTGTATGTTTAGAAACCAGATGTCAAGATTCCCTGCAATGTCTAGCTGCCCTAATACTCGTATTTGAAGTTCTATTGGTGCAGATGTGAACTGTGATGGATTAGCAGGTCATCTGGTTCTATAAAGTTATTTTGCAGCTATCATATTGGAAATTTATATGTTAAAATAATCCAGCTTTTTATGGCCATGTACATTCTAGTGAGAATCTAGGATGATGACTTTAAGGAAACAATTTTGGACCACCAGAAGAATAAACCTGAATGTGGGTGAAAACCGTATTTTCTGTTAGACAGCTCACACATATTTTGTTTCCTCTCAGTGCTCTGAATTTGCTGCACTGTAACATTTGCCATCATGTCCAGGAGACCTGGTGATTTTAAGGCACTAGGAAAAGGAAATCTGTCAGTGTATACACCTAAATGAATGCATCCTACAATGCGCCACTACTAAAGCTATTTACACTTAATACAAGTAATGAAATTCCACTGACTAGATTGTTTTTTCTCCTCAGAATGGAAAGTGTTCTTTTCACTTTTCTGTGTTTCTTATAATCAAAACAACATATGTTGTAAGTGCTGGTTTCTTGATGAATTCACAATAATAATCATGGACTGTTAGTTGTTTTCTTTTGCTTGATGCAGGAACATGGATGTTGTCTTGAAAGATATTACCAATATACACGTAAGGATTAGGTTTTATGGAATGTGTTTAGTATATTCAGTGAAGCTCTGTAGTACAGGCAGAATAGGGTTATAATCCAAGATTTTTGCATCAGTCATCAGAAAAAACCTGACAGATAGTTCTTTTTCCCAATAGTAGATGTAGTTTTCAGGAGACCCTTCTTTCTCTTCCCTGCCATTTTCTGTCTTTGTCACTGTCCAGTGTTTTAATCTTGATTGGTTTGATCTCAGTTCATGGGCCTCTTTCTTGTACTTGGTGCGAAGCTTATGGCAGTGGCCAACAAAAGCAGCACATGTATCTCCACTAGCAAGCAACTACTAATTTTTCTTCAAATTAGCTTTGGTTCTTTACATTTTATCTGCTTTTCTGGGTGATTGTTTTTTGTTTGCTTGGTTTTTTTGTTAAGGCCAGGCTCCTAATTCATGTGTAATTTTGGAGCCATCAGGTATTGACGTTGATGTCAACTTTTCCATTTCAGTCTGATAATATTTTTCTGAGGAGAAATAACACATCAGCAGAGGGCTGCCTCAGCAGCCTGATACTAGAGGAAAAATGGGAAAATAAGTAAAAAGAGCTTCCATGAAAGAACACATCTTGTACTTCAGAAGTATTTTGGCATAGCTAAGCCATCTGCTGCACAGAACTGAAAAATTTTGAAGGCAATGTCTGCCTGTGTTGGTTCCAGGCAACACTTTGCCCTTGCAGAATTAATCTCTTTATTTTGTAGTCATGGTCTGGCGTGGGGCTGGGCAGCCTTTTTCTTGCAGAGGTGTAGTGTCTTAGGATGTGACTTCTCAAAACTAGAGCAGATTCTTAATGCCCAGCTCTCAGGGGAACGTGTTATGATTTGCCTGTACCAAACTTTGTTTTTCCTCCGGACTACTTGGCATTTTGCTTTTTCCTCTCTTCCTGGGGTGCTGTGGCTGCTTATGCCTAAGTGAAATTTTTCTTGGCATGAGCTGACAGACAAACCTAAGAAATAGTCTGAAAAAACTGCTTCTTTTGACTCTCTTCCCAGCTAGCAACTGCACTGATTTTATGAATGGGGAAAAAACTCCTCAGAGCATGGTTATTCCAGTCTAGGTGGAGTTTCTGCCTAGGCTGACTATGGGGCTAGAAACCTCTGAATGGGCTCAGTAAGTCATGTGGGAATATGACTCAATGAACTACCAGCTTAGGAGACCCAAACAGATTTAGTTTCTCACTACCAAGAATGTGTATTCATATGTCTTCAAAGTATATAAAAGAATATTAGTGTCAGAGATGGTAAATTAGTGGTAGTCTGTGATTGAGAACTAAGAGCTATGTAGGGCTTTGAATCCAGACTTTCTTTTGGTTTATGGGGAAGGGGCACCCCATGTTCTTTAAATAACCAAGGTATAGATACTAAAATTTTAACAATACATTGTCCACTATTCTGTCAGTAATGCTCTGACATGTATAATGTATCTCTCTCAATGAACATGTTATTTATCAGTTCCTGTATAATGTCACATGTATTTAATGGAAGGCCACTTTTTTGAGTATGTAATGTTTTGATTAGATTTTATTTTGTGGGATTATACAAGCTGCTGTCTTTGCTTAGGGCTGCGTCTCCCTTGAGAGTCAACTCATGCCTCACTTGTTTGTTTGTTTTGAGCCTTTCTAGTAATTTTGAAATAACTGGATTTAATGATACAAAGCTTGATAAAACCATATGTAGTGACATGTGATGGAAAATGAAGAGAACTGTACTAGATTTTGTTTTGTTTGGGGTTTTTTAAATTGCAAATTGTTGTGTTTCATCCAGCAAAAACATTGCCAGGGCCTTAGACCAACTCATGTTGCTGACGTCTTACCATGATACCAGACTTGTCTGTCTTTGCTGAAGTGCATCCTGGTATGAGAAATGATTTGAACTAAGTGTGTGTGCTTGCTGTAGGATTTCCAGTCCCCAGCTGTGGGCTGGCAAGGAAAGGGTTATATGCAATAAGTACATACCTTATGCACAAATGCAGTTCTCATAATCAGATACAGAATACCATGTTTTGTTATGGTTTTGTTGCTAGACATGCTAGAAACAAAACAGCCTTGGGGATAATAGCAGGTTTTTGGGTGAATATTCTGAACTTGGCTGGGTGACTGGGAATACAGAACATTAGCTTTGAGTAAAATTCTAGGTTTTGGCCTGATTTTTGAAAACAGACACAGAGAAAATACATGTTTGAAATTAGTTCTGGTGTGAAGTGCCTTAATTGCCATAAGTTTGTCTTACTCCCTCTGACAGAAATCTGATGTTCTGGGTCCCATCCTCAGTTGGCATGTTGTTTTTCATGCACTGTTGCTGTCATAATAAGGACTGCTTAAATGACTTACCCCCAACAAAAAAGGAGTATTCCTGTGTATTTTACATCATCAAATCCTTTACAGCACTAAAGCCGAGGCTCTTTGATGAGGAGCAGCGTGCTTTGTATTGGCAGGGTGAGGAAGGTTGGGAAACGAAGAGGAATGCTGGAGAAAGGCTTGGAGGTACAGTGCAGGCAGATGCACTTCATACACATGGGGAGAGATGGTTCAGGGAGCAAGGTGAGCCAGTCTGCCAAAAGAAGTGTGTATGTGCTACAGCTGCACATAAACTGTCTAGTTTTATCTGGCTTCTGGCAGCCTGAGAGACACTTCGGGGTGTTCCAGTGAGTGAGTGAAAAGCTTGCTTTGTCTAATTTCAGCTGGTTCGCTCTTACTTATGTTACTGTTAAGCAGTATGTTTTCATGATAACAATATTTTTACTCCCGTGTATGTTTGGAAGTTGACATTGAGTGGCTTAGTTAAGGGTAACGTCAGTTCTCAAAGTGCATTCTCCTGTATTGAGTGGTGCTTGTGGTGAGGTGCACTAAAGCAAGGCTTTATTGTGGCATCATCCTTTGCAAGTCAGAGTAAATTCCTCAGCTCATGAAATGAAATGTATGAGAGTCATCTTGTCTTCCACAATTTATTGCTGAAGTGTGTAACTGTGCTCTGCTGAAGAGTTTTCCCATCTGTTGCAGAGGACAATATGTGGAGAGGAATTGTGAATCAGTCTTGGCCTGAGCAGAATGAAGATTAAAGGAATTTTTCTCTTTGATTTCTAATTTTCTTTTTTCAGGGTTTTTTTCCCTACAGTATATCTTACTCTGTGCTGCACATGTTTTTATGTGACAGTGTGTCCAGAGAGAAATTATGTGTGTTGGGGAAAGTTCTCCCATTTGTTCCCTTTTGGGAATCACAAGGCTTTGTTGGGCTGCCTGGAATACTGGGCTGAGTGCGGGTCCAGGGGGCAGGAGCACAGAACCACGTATGTACTGCAGGAGAGGAACAAATTGGCACCCTGGTGATGGTGGGGTGGCAGAACACAGCCCCATTAGGCTCCTTTGCAGAAACTTGTGGAGTATAAGACAGATTCTCCCTGTGCCCGTTCGCTCTTAACAAGTGCTAACAACTTTGTGGTAAGAAACATATATAATAATTAGAAAGTCTAGCAGTCTCCTGGTTTGTTTGGCATAACGAAATTATTTCTTGGGACATAAAGATGTTTGTAATAGCTCTTCTGGTAATTTGGCAGGCTTCACTTCATAAGTAATTTAGGTTTTCCTTCATAGAATAAAATAACTTCATAGCTTTCTTTAAATTTTCCTTTACTAATACAATTTTATATGTACAAGAGCTGTTAATGTAATTTTCGTAATTCAAGTTGCCTCACTTTCAGAATCACAGAATAGTTAGGGCTGGAAGGGACCTGCGGAGATCATCCAGTCCAACCCATCTGCCAAGGCAGAGTCACCAAGAGCAGGTGACACAAGAATGCATCCAAGTGGATTTGGAATGCCTCCAGAGAGGGAGACCATGACCATGACCTCCTTGGGCAGCCTGTTCAGTGCCCTGCCACCCTCAAAGTAAAGCTTTTCCTCATATTGAGGTGGAGTTTCTTGCAGTTTATAGCCATTTCTCATCTTCTGTCACTGGGCCCCAATGAAAAGAGTCTGGCACTCTAGGATTTATTCTGTTAGAAGGCCTACATTTGTCATAGCTTTAAAATTTGGCTTTATGATTTGATGCACAGAAATTACCAGTGAGGACAAAGGCTGAATTTACTATGGAACTTCAAGAAGCATTTCAAACAAGAAAAGCTTGTATTGGGCTTATAAAACCGTATCTTGTATCTTTGTTTCCCGTATCTGCCGCCTTCTCAACACTGGTACTGGGTTTAGCCTCTGTCTTAGCCCTAGTGCTTCTGTTTGTGCTTTTTTTGTATCCTGTACTTCAGATTTTTTTGCCTTCCTCATTGCAGCACTTAAGCATTCAGCAAGGTGTTAAACAGTGACCACTGCATTTCACATGTGGATTTTCTATAATTTAAATGCAGAGCTGCCTGTCTCAAACTGGTCTTTTTGAAACAATCTGCATTCACAAACCACCTGGGATTTTTTGCCATCATCTTTTGACAGATTATTTTGCTGAATATGGAATAAATATATAAATGCATATCCCCAGAATGAGTCATCGTGTTGTAATCAGTCAGTAATTTTGCCATCTTACTGGAATTACACACACTTGCCCCCCTATAGGTAATGCCCTTTCTTTGTCTTAGATTGTACTGGGACATGACTAAGTCCTTAGGCTGTGGTTGATACTCACATGAACAATCAAGCAGTAGCTGCTTGGAGTGTAGAAGTATAATGCGAGCTTGATTTACATTTCTCTTTTCAGTCTGTTTCAAAACCACACTTTTGTTTTGCTGAATATAATTAATCTTTGATGCCCATTTGAAATACATGCATATCCCCAGACTTCATCAGTTCCAACTTATATTCTTTTGCCTATTACCTCCAATTGATAAATTCTGGGCTTCCTTTTTCTCTCAAATAAAAAAGTAAATGAGTAAAATTGTTTCTCAACACATGCTCTAATTATGGATATTAGTCATGATTTTGAATGGTGTTTGTATTCACAGAGCAGTTTTGGGATGTGGTAGCATCATCTCTGAAGTTAATGTGTCTTCCTGAACAGAGCCTTTAATTGGATGTATTCAATTTTAACCTAACTTGTAATGATTTTCTGTGTATATCATTGATAATTACAAATAATATAAAAGTTATATCAAGGAAAAGAAATAGCAGGTACCAAAAAATCTGAGTTAGAGTATTAGAGTATACATATTGGTATGTATATTTTTAGTTTTAAAAACTCTCTATCAGCCTTCACAAAATTTTCTTTGGAAGGATATGCTGTACTTCACCTATAGCTTGGTAAGGAAAAGCAGTGTAGCTTTCGAAGTTGTAAAATATTCAGTATACAAGGAAAAGGTTGCCTGACTAGATAAGGTAACTGCTTGGAGGAATAAATGAAAACATTTTACTGTAAGACTTTTCAATTAATTGCTTTGACTGTGTTTGCAAGTTGCAACAAAAGTGTAAAATATGGGTCTCCTTTAAGTACTTCTTCACAGTTGCTTGGGTCATGTATATTAAAAAGCAGGGGCTTTAGGTTTTAATAATGCATTGAGATTTTTCTAGATCATTATTGGTAGTCTCTGAAGCTCTGCAGGCATTTTGTCTACAGGCTTGCCTGTGTCATACACATTGGGTTTTGAAAATTAAAGCAGAGCTGTGGCTCAGGTGTGGTGTAAGTGCTGCTGGAGGGAGCAAAACTGGAAAGGCTACGGGTGCTGGAGCTAAATTCAGTTCAAGGCAGTTTGTCTCTAAGGTAGCAAGTAAGGGCAAAAAAGATTTTTATTTCAGGAGGTTTGAACTGATGTCTCTTGCCTTCAGAAGAAAGTTGTACCATTATGCTCCTGGCAAATCTAGGGGGGTCTGGAGGTCTTATCTTTGAACTTTTGAATAGAACTACAAAGTACTGATTGGGCTGGAGAGAGACTTGTCTGGTTTAGTCAAGACTGCAGCAGGAAACTGCTTCCAAGTTCTGACCTCCACTTGCATTTGTTACACAAAACAGAAGGGATAGAGCAGGGTGAAACTGAGGGATTTATTGAGAGGCAAACTGCCAGTGGTTATTCTTGCCTGTTTTGAAGCAAATTCCTGTGTTTTAGGCAAGTGATGTGATCATGTGATGGTAGGGTAGACAGCGGTACAAGTCAAGCTGTACAAGCCTGTCTAAGTTAGGCTGCAACTGTTGTCACCTGTTTTTGGAGCAGTCTTGAAATTAATGGGAATAATTAAGAACCTGGATTTCAAATATGTCAGGAAACTTTTGTCACTTTGATTTGATGTTGATTGTTCAGAGAAAAATATTTACTGTTTCGCAATTGAAAAGCAATTAATAGCTTTGGTCCAAGATTCACGTATGCTGAACCTTCTGTCAAATGCAGTATTCACAGTGAAACCAACTGAATGCTTGAACCTGTTATGTGATTAAAATATAAGCTAGAGCTACTCCAGCAGCTCTTCTTCCTAAAGGCTTTGGAAGCACTGGAAACTTTTCCCCATTCCGTGTGAGAAATCACAAGTCTTCTCCTGCTTTTGGTATGGTCCCTAGTTAGTGTTCATTTCTGGAGCCTGACTGGGGTGCTGAGCAGGGGTGGTAGAGAAGATGGTTCAGCTGAGCTAGAAAGTAAAGGTTATTACTGTCTGCTGGTAAAGGCCTGTGGTAGGTGTTCACATTGAAATTGAAGTGAATTATACTTGTGTGAGTTAATATTTTTGCATTACTTAGGCATGCTTCATTTTTCAAACAACACATTTCTTTCTTTCCAGTGTTGTGTTGCTTTTCGATACTATTATCAAGCATAACAAAGGAAAACTAGTTTGAATCATATTCTTGGCAAAGCATTGTAAATATTACAGTAAGTGTTGCTGGTAATGCATTTCCTTGCTTTTAACAGCAGCTCTGCAATTAATGCCTTTGCCTCTTTTTGGTTTTTAGCATACTATAGAAATACTTGGCAACCAGAAGTTTTCAGAATGCATCTGGGGAGAGCCTGAACATGTAGTTATAATGTAAGAGTGCTGATCAATAAAGTGTAATAGGCAATAGGGTGTACATGTAATAGCTTTTCTCAAAGCTGTCATTGGAAATATGGGAAAAGTCCCCATTCATTAAATAGGTGGTGGCATAATTATATTGTTTATTTATATTTACCTAAACAGGCAGCAAACAGGTCTGAGAAACTTAATCTTGCCAAAAGAAACAGTATGTGACTTTTAAATCCTTGTATGAATCACTAATATGCAATGACTAGAGGGCCTTGGGGGTATTTTGTGTTCTGTTGGTGTTTTTTGGCTCATTTTTCCTCTCAATAAATGAATAGAACTGTTCGTCTTAGGCAAATGTAAACCAGAAAAGCATTCATGGCTGTATGTAACTTCTGCCTAGTTTTTGTGCATTCTGTGACTGTGATTTAAAATGAAGAGGCTGGGGGTGGGGAATAGCTGAAGTCTGATAGAGTTTATCCAGCATGCATGCTGATGAGGAGAAATGGTCAAACTCAAACTGTATGCTGAGCTAGCACAGAAAACAGGAATAGCTGTACAAACCCATTTGTCTCCCAGGAGAGGCTTTCTCTGTGACCAGGAGACCAAGGACAGACCTTGAGGATATTGTCTGAAAAGACCTGGGAATGCCTAATTGAGCAAAAAATATTTGATTCAGCAGATGGTGGGAGCAGGGATGCATGGGAGCCTTTTGCCATGCACTGTCATCTACTCAGTTTCTGTCATCCAGCAAATATATGCTTTTCCTGTACTGGAATATATTTTATTGTTGTACTGTGTCAAAAGTTTTACACATGGTTTAAAACCCCCTGTGGTCCTGCTGTTGGTTTGTCTGGTGCCTTTCCGCTTCCTCTCTTCTTGCTCATGTTTTGGTCATTTTCAAAGGCACTATTTGTGCTCAAGTGTGCTTGGAAAAAGGATACTAATCACGTTATCAGGTCATCAAAAGCAATGAAGTTCCTTAAAGTTCCCTAAAATTTCAGGTAGGTCTCTACCTGAAAGGAGATGGTGGCTTTGTGCAAAGAGAGATGATGTTAAATGCTTGAAATCAAGGACTGTCTAGAGTGTGTTCCTTATTAGACCTGAATGAATCCCCACAGATGGGTGCTGTGGTAAGCATGGGACAAAGATCCACTGAAGCTTGCTGTTATCTGGAAAACAGAGTGGGAAACATAGTTTGACTGATGACAGCCCTTGGAAAGCTACTTGTTTCTGTGATTTAGCTGAAATAGTGGAAATAACATCAAAAGATTGTTATGCAAACATGCATTTGAAGTTTTTGTCTGAAGACAGAAGCTGGGAAAAGTTTGTGGTGAGGGCTCTAGGAGCAGTTTCTTTCATCACTGGGTTTGAACAGATGCATTTCAGAACAAAGTTTTGATGAAATCTTCGTGTTGCAATGATTGATTGTTCTAGTGGTATGATGCCAAGGTAGTTAAATCCTGGACATCTGGAAAGGTGTTCAGCCTGAGCTTATTGAAAGCCTCCTACAAGGCAGATAAGGTTTTGTATAAGCAATTTTGCACAAATGAGCCTGCTTTTATTAAAATATGAAGTGGGGCAGCTCAGACTTACTGTAAGTAAGTTTGCTGAGGCAAAGAAAAATAAAGATGCACTGTGACTGTGAGAAAACCTTAGGAATGTGCTATGCCTGTTGGTACCTGAGAAAGACTATGGAGCAACTCTTGTGCAGTCAGCAGGCTTGAACTTGCTGGATCAGGTTTCTCACTTGTTAGAGTTTTGTCTGTGCCCTGATTAACTGAGACATTTATTTTATGATCCTGAAGTAGGATGCTGTATATGGCAGATTGTTCAAAATGGGTTGGTGCTGAACAGCAAGGCAAAATTGGTGTTTTACAAGGTCTCCTAAGCATGAGCAAAATACTGGAACTCCAGGCCTGGGAGGGAAAAAATACTTTAGGAATGTGCATACTAAAAGACGACAGAACCAAAAAGAGTCTTCAAAACAGTCCTTTAACTACATAAAGTGTTTATTTGAGGTTTGTTGGGGGATTTTATTTTCTTGGGGTTTGTTGAGTTGTTTTAGAATAAAAGTCTGATTCTGAAAGGGAACAAGGTTATAGCAGAGTAACAACTAGAGAGAAATTAACATGGAAGACATGTCCAAGAAGGTCATTGTTTGCCCAAATGCTTAGGAGTTGTTGTAAGTATTTAGACACATGCATTAAACATGGTATAACGTAACTAGAGTGGGTTAAAAGTCCTCTAATACAGAGTTGTGAAGACATGTAGTGTAGCAAGATGGTTTGCATTGCTGGAGGAAAAATAGCTGGGTGCCAATTGCAAATGCCACACGATTCCTCTGTGTAAGGGAGGGGCTGTAGGTCTGGAATTGAACATAATCAATCAACAAGCCCAGGGAGCTAAATTGGCTTTTTTCCTCTTGATAGGTAACAAATCACTAAAAGCACTGCAGAATCTTATTTTGTTTGAAGAGATGCTTAGTGTAATGTTCAAATACAAAAATCTAGACAAATCTGAAGCAAACTGCATAAAAGCTTTTAAAAAAACCATATAAAGAGTGATTTGTACATTTCAATATGTATCCTGAGAAGCTGAATTTGCTGTTTCTGAGTAAATATTTATTCTTTAAACTTGATGTTCTTGCAGCATCTGAGAATGAAATGTGATTATCTTAAAGTCAGACTCTGAGATAATAGCTGCCTGGAGGAGGCTTTTGGTAGGTGTTTAAGTTCAGTGGGGTGGGTTGACCTTGGCTGGCTCTCAGGTGCCCACCTGGCCACTCTCCCTTCACAACAGGGCAGGGGAAGAAATAGGATGAAAAAGCTTGTGGCTCAGGATAAAGACAGGGAAATCACTCACCAGTTGCCATCACAAGCAAAACAGACGCAATTTGGGGAAGGTTAATTTCTTGCTAATTAAAAATAGCCTGCCATAGACTGGACAAGGAGGCAGCCTTGCAGGCTACCTACTCTTCACATGGAAAAAGTGGCTGCTCCATGACTTCCCTACAGCAAAACCCCTTTCTCTCCTGCAGTCTTTCTTTCCTGGAAATCGAAGCTGTGGTTCAGCTGCAGGGCACTCCTATTCCACAAAGTAGATGTCCAAAAGCTTCACTAATATGTATGCAGCTTATGTTTATGTGCTTCCCCCAGAAAATATGGATTTGAGCACATGCTTTTCTAGATTAGTATTATGAACACTCAAAAATAGAAACTCTGTACACTGACTTAATCTATCATGAGTGAAAACTGACTGCATGACAGTCTCAAATATTTGGTATTTTAGTTCACCATAACCATTATCAGATTTTCCTTTTTGGGGGGTTGGAATGATACCCAGTGTAAGGGAAATTGGAAAAACTCATCTGCCTGATTTTTGCTGTCCAATAAATTCATTATCTCACAGAGTTTTTTGGTGGGATTTTTTTTCCTATTGTTTTGTTTTTGCTTAGGTGCTGCTACCATTTTACAGTGTTAACAAGCTGTTCACCTGCCTTTCTTGCCTGTGTAATGATATTCTGTAGATAAACACAGAGCAGCTGGCAAAGCTTTAAGCAGGCTGTAGCTTTTTTCACAGTGCTTGTTTTTTTACATATCCTTGGGAACAATTACCAATTGTTGTCTTTGTCTCTGAATCTTTTTTTATGCATGTGCAACACCAGTTTAAGACCTCATTACATTGTACAAAATATGACTGTTGAGGGAATTTTTTTCCTTTGTTTTTCTCTAACAGATAGTACTTCAGATAGTAGATTAAAAGGATGTCTTAGTTCACGGAAGAACTAAGATATCTATGTTGGCCAAGAAATAATCCCTCTCCTTTAAATTTAGAAAACAGAACTTTAATTAGGAAAA
>JAWWMP010000132.1:65416634-65570396 GCA_035047865.1 Dendrocincla tyrannina
TGTCTTTGTTCTGGCTGGAATGATAGTCTATGTACATCATACAAATGGGGGAAGTAAGTTTCGACACACATACAAAGTGATGATTTCAAGTCTGTGGACAATGTTCTCCAGCAGTATGGGAAATTCTGTGCTGGCTGTAGATACACAGGATAACCCAGGCCATTTGTTGGGGTGAATCCTCTTGAATGTTAGATGGGGAATATAAAGGTGTTAGGCAGAAGGAATGCAGAGTGTATTTATAGAATGAGACTCCTGCCTGGGTAGGTCATACTCAGGAGGGTGGTGGGATGGTAACAGGCAACAATATCCCCACATACAAAAAGTCTCCATGCAACCCCACGAGAACTCTCCCCCCACATCCCCAAACCATACCTGTAGCCTATGGTGGGGATGTGGTTAAAGGAGCTACTGCAGTCAGGGCATACAGAAATAGGAGGTAATGCAAGTACTTGATGGTGTAGTTGAAAAAGGTAAAATGAGCAGTATGTAGAAGTTTAATCCAGCAAAGGAAAACAAGAAATTAGATGCATTAATTTGATGTTAAATGTGTTTATTTCCTGAAACAAGTGGTAGGTTCTCTGTTAAGTGTCTTTCTATTAATTTTGAGCAACTAAGGATGGGAATTTCTAATTCTTACTCTGTCAAAGAATAGTGAGCAATTTGGATGAAATTATTTGAACTGTATTTTGCATAAGCTGAAAGTAAAAATTGGCACTGAACATGGTGCTATCTCCTATTTTCTGCTACCAATTGGATTAAATTGAATTTATGAAGTTGTGGTTATTTGCTTTAAATGGCCCCCTGTGAAGAGATTTAGTTTCATGACGTTTCAGGTTGCCAGGGACCACATACGATTGACACAATTAATCAAAGATCATGCTACTAATCCACACCAAACATAACAGTTGAGGGAACTCAATTAAAACTTTTGTTCTTCCAGTTGAAAAAATCACCCACGTGGGAGCTAAGTATCTCAGGCTTACTTGTTTTGCTTGAGACCAGGCTTAATAAATTGCCTTATTTTGCTTCTGCAGTGCAATTTATGTGCTTATAAATCAGCAGTCATGCTTTGCCACAGTTCCACACACAAACTCCTGCATCTTTGGTTAATAAACTTGTATAGAAGGTTTCAATGGTTGTGGACAACTGATGAAGAAAAATGTATAAATCAGAAATAGTAAAAATAATTGGGTAGGGAATGTTTAAAGAAATGCTTTAGGCATTAATGCCTGACTTTATAAATACAGAAATTTAGAAGTAAACAACATTAAATTTAGTAGTTCAGCTTTAGACTCTCGCTCTTATTAGCATTCACTTTGAATTTTGTTTGTTTCCCTGACCATGTATCATAAGCTTTATCCTTCTCCCTGGGCACCTTTATACCAAGGCTATAGTGAAGACATTATTCAAGACTGTAGATTTCTGACAGCTTACACTTAGGGTACTGAAACTGCTTGATAAAAGACAATGTTGAAAGGATTAAGAGGAAGAAGCTTGAGTGAAAAGGCTCTCTATTTTTTTAGCAAGTGGCTGATCAAAGAACAAAATAAAAAAAAAAACCAAACCCTACCACTTTGTTGCTGGATTTCAACTGCCTGAAAAGGTGTTTGATTTGTGATTTGCCTCAGAATTTAAGGGGTGTAAAGTAGTGGTGTAGCAAGCTGCCAGGCAGTGTGAGGGCTCACGGCAGTGTTAAAGGTGTGAATTCTCTATATTCCTGTACAAATAAGGCATACAGGAGCAGGCATGGCTGCCTCTCTTGTCAGGGAGGGTCGTTGTTGTCTCATTAAATCGCTGACTGAGAACCAGTTCAGCTCATAATACTGAGGGCATGTGTAGCATCGCTTATAAGACTAAAGCTTTTTCCAGAGTCTTACAGCAGTAAAATGCTTGCATTGATTAACTCCTTGATCCTGTCAAGTGTGGAGGATATTTACTGTTCTCTTCAAAAGGTCCTTTTCAGGGACTTACTAGCTTTGCAGGTTTAAATTCTTATGTACTGTGAAGGCCTGAAAGGATTCTTCTACAGGGACATGTATTCTGGAATGTAAAATATGAAAGTTAACAATGTGTTGTGTTTCAGATTGAAAAGATTATGGTTCACAACATATACATTGTCATTTTACCCTGTGGTGTTGTCCTTTGCCATTTGTTGCACTTGATGATGGTGCTTTTTCAAGTGATGTTATCTTCTGTCTAGCTGTTGACTAATTTCTTCACTGTACTGCACTTGTTTCTGTTGGCACATATTGTGTTCTGATTTGCTTATCTTGTAAATCTTCACTAGTTGTCATTTAAAATGTGTTGCTTCTTGGTAATTGCTATGCTTTTTCAATTTATTTTTATTATTCTTTATCTGGAAGTTTTTCATTATGTTATTTTTTCCCCCCAATATTTGAGTCACTGAATTGTTTTCATGCAGCTTGATCTTTGTTTTTACTGCTTCTATATGTAGGGTAGTCTGTCTTAAAAGCATTCTTGAGTTGTTTCAGTCTTCAGTGCATTAAGAATCAATTTCAGATACTTTGCAGCTGCTTGGTTTTTTTGTAGTATCAGGCATTTTTTTCTTTCATCTACAGACAACTAGTTCTAATTCCCAGTCTACAGTTAGCATAGTCTTAATGTTTCTTACACTGTGATTAAAGCAACTGTTTTCCTTTTATACACGTCCCACAAATCTTGTGTATGTTGTACCGACTACTTCTTTGGAATAATAAGAGGTTGTGTTTATCGGAGCCCATGAATCTTTCACCAAGTTGGTAGCATCTACAAAAAGCTACTCCCTCTCTCCTCCCACTTCTATCTCTACTTTCTTTAAACAGTCAAAATTCTTATCTCCTCCTTTCACACAGACTAATCCCTTATTTTTTAAATAGTTTGGTGAAAGCTTTCATAAACATCAGAATTCCCAGCTGTTAAAATTAAAAAAAATCCTTCTGTGGTGTAAACCATTAATAATAATGTTTCTCAATATTTTTGAGGAGGCATTCCTTTATTCTTCTGTTCTTTCAATTTTAATTGCTGTTTTGTCTTAGTGTGGCCAAAACCCCATTTTGATAATTCTGTTCTTTACCACTTGAAAGACTTGCAGCATAGTTTTTTCTCTGTAATGCCTTGTTTAGTCATATTATTGTTTTGTGAAGTCTTTACATCTATTTGGCCCTGGTAGATTCAGTATCTTTCTTTTCTGTGGCTTCTTTCTTGTGATCCCCAAAGTGAGGATTCTGACCTGACAGCTCTGTGCATCGTTCTGCAAAGGTTACTACAGTGCTTGAGAGATTATTCCATTACTTGGTAGATTTGGGGGGGGGGGAATTGGTTGGTTCATTTGTTTTAAGTTGGATAGAAACTGAAATCAACTTTTGTTTAATAAACAAAACTTGTGATTCAGTTGTTTTCTCCTCCAGATAGTTATGCCACAAGTAGTGAGAACGCCAGGGTGGTTCTGGAGATAACAAACCTGGGACATGACTCAGCTACAGTTACGTGAGAGGTGGTTTTGGTTTTGTTTTCTTCAACGTAGAAAAAAATTTCAAAGTGTGTGTGAATATCTCAAGATGATTGTTCTCCATGCTGCCACAATAATTATCTGACTTAAATGTTTAAAAAAAAAAAATCACAATAAATACAGCTAGCTGAAGTGGGTGGGGTTTTTTGTAAAACTAATGCAATATTGCCTATGTCTCCAATGCAGAGAACAGACCCGCAGCTCCTTGCTCAGTTCTACTATGCTGATGAGGAACTAAATCAAGTAGCAGCTGAACTGGACAGTTTGGATGGAAGAAAAGACCCACAGAGATGTACACTGCTGGTCAACCAGTTTCGCTCTTGTCAGGTAACCAAAATGGCACCTTCCTAATTTTGTTGAGATTTTTATGTACATTTAATATATTACATTAGTATTATTGTATTAAATAGTTTTTATTAAATGAACCTTTGCTAGATACATGCTTTTCCTTACTTTAAAGGGTATATTTTTGAAAACGCTGTCCATAAATGAAATTTACTGCATCTCATTTGAGAGTGTTGATGCTTTCCCTGAGTAAGAACACACATGAAAAACTTTGTTTCCTTTGTATAAAATAAGCATACAGAGCTTACTAGGACATGAGAAATATTTCAAAATTTCAAGCAGCAAAAAACAGCAGTGTCATTTGTAGCTGCTCAGCTTTCATATCTCACTAATCTGGTAGTTTTCCATTAATAAATGAACTACATTAAGACAGCTGGTAGATTTGCTGTTATTTTGGAAAGAATAGTCTCTGCTTCATGTAAATAGTATTGAACATCAGAAGAACCACTGAGAAACCAAAGAGAAGAGGGGGTTTATCTGTACATTACTACAAAAGGATGAATCTCTCAAAATTCCCACTGCATAATACCTAAGAAAAAAATTCCTGAGAGCACTTGCTGAAATATGGCTATGCTTTCAGGCAGACTCGAGGGGAGAAGAACCAGAGACTGCAAAGACCAGTTCTGCCAAGTCTAGCTCTCCTAAATAATTTCATGGTTTTGTGATGGATTTGTGTCTCTGTTTTGGCTGGGATAGAGTTCATATTCTTCCCAGTAGCTGCTACAGTGCTGTGTTTTGGATTTAGGTGAGAATAGTGTTGATAACACACTCATCTTCTGGTTGTTGCTAAGCAGTGGTCAAGGACTCTTCACCTTCTCATGCTGCCTTGCTAGTGTGTAGGCTGGGAGGTGGGGCACAAGAATTTGGGAGGGGACACAGCCAGGACAGCTGACCCGAAGTGGCCAGAGGGATATCCCAGACCATATGGCATCATGCTCAATATGTAAACTTAGGGAGAAAGCTGGCTGGAGCTGCTGCACAGGAATTGGCTGGGATGCTGAGCAATTGCGTTGTTTTGTTTATTTTCATTATCTCTCCTCTTCTATCCTGTTAAACTGTCTTTATCTCAACCCATGAATTCTTTTTTTTGCCAGTTCCCTCCCCCATCCTCTTGGGGCGGAGGGAGTGATCAATGGACCATGTGGTGTTTAGCTGCTTCCCAGGTTAAACCATGACAACTTCCTAAGAAAAAGAATTCAGAATCTGAAGAGTTATTGAGAAAATATAACTGTATGCTGTTCTACATCAAGTTTTTCAGTAATAAAATTCAGTTTTTTGGAGGTAGAAACTACTCTTGTGGTACACTTTGTAATTTGCACGACTGCTTTGATATTTTCTCTGCCAGTCACATCCAAGACAAACCCTTTAAACCAAAGTAGGTTCAAGTCCAGAATACACCATGCCCAGGTCCTAGGAGGATTTATGTAACAAAAGTGAACGTTTGCAGTCAGCTCAGGACAATTGTAAGTGGAAAGACCATAGCAATAAAGATTCATTAACATCTCTAGCAAGGCAAAAACTGTGCAGTCAAGTGTAAAGAATGTATTTTCATTCACCCTTGCTAGAATTTCTTCCTGTTATTACTAATAAAACGTACCAAACTTCATTATGTGGAAAAATCTCATCACTAATCATGTTAAGGTGAGTTTCAGGAAAAGTGCCCTGATCATTGTAGGAAATGTTCACCTTGAGTTAGCCGAGTCTGGTGAAAAGAAAAATAATCAGGTACTATGTGCTTGCTTGGAAGAAAACTAAATTTTAGAAGTGTGGCTTTTTGAAGAGCACTTACAGAGAAAGAGTTGGCAAGTCAAAGTATTGTTATGTCAGAAACAATTTTAATACTTCTCTCTATTGTGAATATCTTCACAGTTTCCTACTGTACTGTCCTTAGGGAAAAATGTGGAGTTTAATGGTTTACCAAAGTGGAAGCAGTTTAGTAAGAGTCAAAATGCAGTGACTTGCAGGGGAAAAAAATACGTGTGAGAGTGACCTTGAAAGGTCATTGACTTGAGTCTTCTGTGTGATGGATCAGTTGTATATATATGACCCTTCACAAATATTTATGTGACTTGTTCTTAGAAACCTCCAGTAATGGACATTCCACAAACTTTCTAGCAATATTCTTTTCAAACTGGCTTTTTCAGGAAAGGTTTTCTTTTCTCCTCTTAAGGGTGGATGAAAAATATCCTACAAGGCAATCTCCTTGTTGGTTGTTTTATCCCTGGTGATGACAATTTATTCCCTGTTCCCCTGTAGATGCACAGGCTTTCAGATTTTTTTTTCTTGTAGTATAGGCAGACTTGAGGAGCTGTTCTGTTCAAAAAGTAGCTTCTCTGAATGTTTCACGTGTAGGAATGCAAGAAATGCAGACTCTGAGAGCTCCTTGGTCAGTTTGCATGGCTTGTTCTATAGTGACTCACCACCTTGTGACTCTTAATACTTCTTATGTCTGGTAATTTCTTTTGTCAAACAGATTGCTGTTACTAAAACAATCTGTTGCTAAAGCCAAAAGAAAAGATGTTGAGGTTTTTTCATGTAGCTATTTTTGTAATTTGTAATTTTCAAAGTTCTGCAGAATAGGTCAGATCATCATCAAATGTCATGTCAAAACCAACTTCACTAATTAGGACTTAGTAAGTACTTTGTGTAAAAGCCATGGGTTGGGGGGGGGGGGCGTTGTTTAGGAATTTGTCCTGTAAATGCCAAACAAGACCAGGAACAGTATTTTAATAAGGATTCAGAATGTAGGTATTTGCTTATCAAATACTGCATGTTAGGAGGAAAAATTGGTTTTAGCCTAAAGCATGGTGAGTTTTGAGAACAGTGGGGAGGCAACAGCCAGCCCTGGGGTCAGGATGGTTGTGGTGGGAGGTTGTGCATGTGAAAGTAGAGTGGCAGCTGCATTCATTGTGCAAGAACGGGGATATCTGCAACAACAGCCAGGCAATTCTGAGACCTGGTATTTAGAAATGTGCATTTCCTCACTCTTCAAGCAAAGCTTCTGAAAAGTAGTTTGTGACCACAGAACACAGTTAACCAGACTCCTAGTCTTTGTATGACTTTTTTTCTCCTATTTTGTCCTTGTTTTGCCATGTATTATTAAGCTTTCCAGATAATTCCTAATTTTTACCTCTATAAAGTTGAGTGTCATAATATTTCTGTCAGATTTTAGTGTTTTCTAAGGACCAAGGTTTCTAAAATCCCATGTGCTTCTGTCTTTGCATCTGGTTTTGAAATTCATTGTTCCTGGGTTGCATATTTTCAGGTGATTTACTGATAGTGTCTACTGGATTAACAGATGATGATGTTTGAAATTTCATTTTATCAACTACAGAAAGGAAATGTCTTTAAATTAGTGTGAGGTGTTTTTTGGTTTTTTTAAAGATCAACAAGTCTTAAAAACTGATTCTTTTTGGGGAGAGGTTGGATATTGTGCTAAATCTAAATCATATCTGAAGAGCTGAGTTCTATAACTTTACCTCTATTTTCAGCTACTAAAGGTCTCCAAATTTATTACTATGTGCGAAGAGACTCAGGCAAAGCAGAAGGTCTGTGCCTGAAGAATGTAATGCTTTATAGTGGACATATTTAATGTATTCTGTCTTAACAAAACTGGCAGTATTGGTCAAGGCAAGTTGAAGGTATGGTGCATTGTGGTATTACCATGGGGTATGTAGAGAACTCCAGTCTCCAAAATGATACTTCCTTAGTAAAAAGCTTGCAGTTCTAAATGTTGTCTTACACTGTTCTTAGTACTGTTTTCTGATAAGAATCACACTGGTTACAGTAAATTAATATTTCAGAATTTCTGAAGATCTTGAAACTTGGATTTCAGATTCTGTGGGTTGACTGTCCAGCAGGATGCTGTGTAGCATGTATCTGTAAGAATCGGGTAATGGTTTTCAAAGCTTTTCTTTTCATTTTCACAATAATGTCACCTAACACAGTTTTCCACTTATGGTAACCTATTATAAAAATGACATCCCTCATTTTGCTTTGGTTTTTGCATGTCAGTGGTAAAATAGTGTAAGAGCATAACATACCTATCAATACAGTATCTTGCATTTGTTGTGTGGTTAATACCTATTCAGGAGAATAAAACACTTCTTTCTCTACTGGTTTCTATTAAAATTAGCAATAACTAAGTGTGCAAAGATGCATGATGAAAAGCTGTATAAGTTTTTCTTAAGTGAACAGAAGGGTAGGTAGAATGTCTACCAGTTTATTGAGCTTGATGGTAATAGAAGGAAAGCACTTCTTTTTTTCCTTTAGAAAAATATCTCTGCATTAGTGCATCTTGAGTAATACACAGTGCTGGTTCATCTGAGGGTTTTTATCCCTGCAATACAAATCATTGCAGTATTTTTGTATTAGTGATATAATAAGGTGTCCTTTCCAAACTTACTTACAACATCACACGATACTGAATTTCCTAAGAAGTGATGGTACTTCATGTACACTTTTGAATTATTTACTTATGCATTTGTGATCATTCTCTAAATTAATTTGCTCTGATCGTTGCAGTTTTCATATTGATTAATATTTTGTTAGTTGAGTTGATAAACTGGTTTGAAACAACTTCTCAGCTATTTAAATGATGTTAGGTTTATTGTTATTTATTACAGAACTTCATTGGTTTTGTTTAAGAGTAAAGAGGAAAACAACACTCCCTTTGTTTCTAGCTCAGAGATTTGTCAGGACTTGATAGTTAACAAACCTGTGCATAAGTATTCCCCATTGTAAAGCTGTTTTCAGAATCACAGTGCTTGCTTGCTGCTTCAGTACATTGAGAATTCCTTCTCTGTGTACAGTAGTGAGGTCTCAGAATAGCATATGAGCCAGTTCCCAGCAAGCTTTACCAACATTATTCCTGCAGATTGTATCTCAGCAATGTGTGACTTGATCAGCTGAAGTGCACTAAGGAAGGAATTTGCCCCATCAGGGCACTGATCTGAAGGAAACTGTAGGCTTTCCTGGCTGTGCTGCCCATTGCACTGTACCACAGAATGGTGAAATGGGGCTTTATAGTATTTGTGAAACATGAGTGTTTCTGACTCACTGGTGGGGTGATGGACGCTGCATTGACTTGTAGCATATTATACTGACTTCTCACTCCTTTCCTGTTACTTGCTTGCTTGGGAAGCACCTCTTGAATTACTGCAATTGGCAGCCCAGCATTTTCAAGTCAGCTATTAGCAGTTTCAGTTTGCTTTAACATTAGGCTTTAAAATGTAGCATTTAGTGGTCTGCTTCTTGTATAGGTCTCTCCTTCACATAGTGGTGAAAAGCAGACGCTTGCAATTCTAAACCTCATTATCTATCATTGCACAAATAAATGATGCTGAGGAGTTGGAACCCTTAGAGAAAGCTACACATATCTGTGTTGTGTTATCACTTGTCTGTCTCGGTTTCTGTAGGGATATAAAATACATGGTGAATATTATCAAAAATGCTGTGTTTCATCCAGACTTTTCTCCACATTTCTCCAAGCTCAGTTTGACAACTGAAAGCATCACTATGAAATACAGTGAGATAAGAATGTCAATGGAAACAAAGCTTTGCCCTTACTGTAAAGGAATGTGTTAGACTGAAGGAGATGACTGTGGAGTGTGCAAAGAGGGTATAAACTGAATATGGGAAATAGTGAGTAAAGAGTAAAATGCTCCTGGGAGGCCACCTGGGAAAACTGCTTTGTTGCAGAGTGACATGCTGAAATCATAGAGTCATAGGGTGGTTTGGGTTAAAAGAAAACCTTAAAGATCTCCCAGTTCCAACCCCTCTGCCATGGGCCAGGAGTGCCCTTCACAAGATCAGGTTGCTCAAAGCCCCATCCAAGCCAGCCTTGAACACTTCCAGGGATGGGGCAGCTTATGTGGGCAACCTCTTCTAGTGTCTCACCACCATCCCAGTAAAGGATTTCTTCCTAATAATAACCTAAGCATGGCTTCATAAGGGCAAAGTCCTGCTTTTCAAATCTGATCTCCTTTGATGACAAGGTAACCCATTTAACTGATTAGGGGAAGCCAGTAGATGTCATCTTTTTGGATTTCAGTAAAGCTTTTGATATGTTCTCTCTCTGTCCTTCTGGACAAAATGTCCAGTCTGCAGCTGGATAAACACATCATGTGGTGGGTGAACAGTTGGCTCACAGGTCAAGCATGGAAGGTAATAGTGAATGGGATGACATCAGACTGGTGACCTGTCCCTTGTGAGGTTCCACAGGGCTCCATCTCGGGCCCTGTGCTCTTCAGCATCTTCATAAATAACTTGGATGCAGGACTGGAAGGGATACTAAGCAAGTTTGCAGATGGCACAAAACTGGGAGGAGCTGTTGACTCCCTCAGGGACAGGGAGACCCTGCAGAGAGACCTAGACAAATTAGAGAGATGGGCCAGTTACCAACCATGTGAAGTTCAACAAGGGAAGTCCTGGATTCTGCACCTGGGATGGGGCAACCCTGAATGTATGGACAGACTGGGGAATGAGGTGCTGGAAAGCAGTGCCATGGAAAGGGGCCTGGGGTCCTGGTCTGTGGCAAGTTGGATATGGGTCAGCAGTGCCCTGGCAGCCAGGAGGGCCAACCATGTCCTGGGGGCATCAGGCAAAGCATCACCAACCGGGCAAGGGAGGGGATTGTCCCACTCTGCTCTGCACTGGGGTGGCCTCACCTTGAATGTTGTGTGTAGTTTTGGGCACCGTGATATAAGAAAGATATTAAGCTGTTATAGAGTGTCCAAATGGAGCCGATGAAGATGGTGAAAGGAGTGGAGGAGGAGCCAGACAAGGAATGGCTGAGGGCACTTGATCTGTTCAGCCTGGAGGAGACTGAAGGGAGACCTCTTCACAGTCTGCAGCTTCCTCCTGAGCGGAGGTGGAGGGGCAGGCACTGATCTCTTCTTCTCTCTGGTGGCCAGTGACAGGACCTGAGGGAATGGCCTGAAGCTGTGTCAGGGGAGGTTTAGGTTAGCTATTAGGGGAAGGTTCTTCCCCCAGGTGGTGGCTGGGCACTGGAAAAGGCTCCCCAGGGCAATGAACACAGCACCAAGTGAGACAGAGTTCAAGAAGCATTTGGACAATGCTCTCAGGTACATGGCGTGACTCTCGGGAATGTTCTGTGCAGGGCCAAGAGCTGGAGTCGACGGTCCTTTTGGGTACCTGCCAAGTCAGAGTAGTGTGTGAGTCTGTAAAACTATCCTGTTTTATTTTAAAGCTGTTACCCCTCATCCTGTCACTGCACTCCCTCTCCAAACATCCTGTAGGCCCTTTTTAAATAACAGAAAGTGGGAGTTCACCAGAGGGAGGAAAATCACCTCCCTTGACCTGCTGGCCACGTTTCTCTGGAGGCTTTCTGGGCTTCTTGGGCACATTGCTGGCCCAGTTTTTCATCCACCAATACCCCCAAGTGCTGTTCTTCAGGACTGGTCTCAATCCGCTCATTGCCCAGTCCACATTGATATCGAGGTTTTCCCCAACATGGTGCAGGACCTTGCTCTTGGCCTTGTTCAATCAAAATCAAAATTTTCATGTAAAAAAAGAATATACTAGTCTCCTTTGAAATATGCCTTTTTTTGTGTCTTAAAAGCTTAGAAATGTTATTTGCTTTCTGAAGAAGGTGATGGGTAAATAAGTCTAAAAGAGGGGTGAAGTTCTTCATCTGATACTGTTTAATGTTTCATTGAAGCAATGATAATGTTTGATAATGGTTCACTTCAGGAGGTGGTTACCAATTTCAGCCTGGTACTGGGAAAGCAGTCCAGTTGACTTTCACCTCAGCTTGCACCATGTGTGTGGGCCGCTCTGTACAGGTTTTCTCTCTCATTAAAAAAATTCCTAACAGAAAAACCAGAAGAAACCTAACCCCAAGCAAACAAACCCCCCAAAACAACACCACCACATACAGCACTGAAGTTGTTGCAGGGTTTACAAAAGGCCAAGTAACATTTTCAGAGTGGAGAACCATGACTGAGCTGCAGTGAATTCTGTCATAGCATATGTGTGCATTTCTCTGTAATGGGAAGTGGAAAGGGTCTTCAGGGTGTGACATTTGAATTTTTCTATTATATAAATTTAAAAATAAATAAAGATTGATGTAGCATGAAATGACAACACAGGTGGTAATCAATAATGCACAAGGGTGAAACTGAAGCTAGATTGACAAGTCACTAAATAATGAAAGGGAACTTATCTTTGTATACAAAACACAATTAATTTTTTATCATTGAAAAAAGGGATGTGATTATATTATGTTAAATGGTGCATGCTGGGGAAGCCAAAGGTTGTTGTTAAAGCGACTGTGATGCAGGGTTAAACTGTACTATCTGCTTGTGATCACCACATTCATTGCATGCAAAGTCCTATGGAAAACCACTGTCTTTGGTGGAAAATAGTCATCCATACAAAACATGAAGTGAGAACAGGAAAGCAAAATTCAATATTTTATCTGTACTTCAGTTAGATCAGTATTTTTTTTTTGTCACAAGTTTTATTTAAATTAAAAAATACAGCATTTTCTTTGTGAAAGAGAACCCAGCTATGGAAGACTTAATTTCTGACGTTTAGAAGTCTTCTAGCATTCTGGTTTAAAGCATAAGGTGATGTTTCAATTCTTAATCCATGATTACCTGCCCTAGATCATACTTTTTATATTAAGAACAACTGACATGTTGGTACCTTGATTCAATGTTGACACAGTGGACCTGAGACACACTGGTGTAATTCCTAAGGCATTTGAAGGCTAAATGAGGGCAATGGAGCCCAGGTCATTTTAGGCCTAACTTTTCTCAGCATTTGTGAAGTATAAGGCTCTACTAGATCCAGTTCTGTAGGAATAAACATAATGTGACATGTTTGACTATCAGGGGCTTTCACGTTCTTCAGCAGTGCCATCAGAGGATTGCTGTCAGCTCTGCTATAGTGGGATTTGCTACATTTTAATTATTTTTTTTATTTTTTTTTTTTACTGTTGCAAAGGATGAATTCTAGTTTCAGCCACTGAATTGTTTATGTAGTCTTATGACTTAAATGTGCTGCTATTTGCCTTCTTTCCTCCCTATGCACGTGGTAGCACCACGTTAGCAAGATTAACAATACTTGCAAATTATTTATTTGGTGATGTTTCTGTACTTGGGGATTAAGTCTATTTTCTTTTAAAAGCTTTTTCACTTAATCATATAAGAAATTCCCTTGTATTTTTTTCTTTAATGCTGGAGAAGTATGATAAGGAAGACAAGAAAGCAAGTTATTAATTTTATAAGACAGTTCTTAGCAGTGGAATTTAATTTTCATTGTGACCTTACCATACTTGAAAGTTAAAGGCTGGGGTTTTTTTAATATGAAATTATTCGTTTCATAGTGCATTATTATGAAGAACATTTTGTGGAATATTGTGCAACATTGTTTTCTCATGTGTCAGGTTGTCATAAGTTTTCAATAAACAAAATCATAGGATCATGGAATAGAATATCCTGGGTTGGAAAGGACCGACAAGAATCATCCAAGTCCAACTCCTGGCCCTGCACAGCAGAGCTCCAACAATCCCACCCTGTGCCTGAGACTGTTGTCCAAATGCTTCTTGAACTCCGTTGTCAGGCTTGGTGCTGTGAGCATTTCCCTGGGGAGCCTTTTCCAGTGCTCAGACACCCTCTGGGTGAAAAATGTTTTCCTAACACCCAGCCTAAACCTCCCCTACCTCAGCTTCATGCTGTTCTCTCTGGTTCCATCCCTGGTGAGTGCCTACCCCTCCGCTTCCCCATGTGAGGAAGCTGTAGACCACAATGAGGTCTCCCCTCAGTCTCCTCCTCCCAGGACAACATCCACTTCATTTGTTTGTCCCTTAATCCTTTCCCAAAGGCTCTCAACTATGCTATTGCCAACTGCAAGCTTCATGCATTCCAGCCCCTCCATCACATACAATGCCACCCCTGCCTCACCTGCCCTGTCTGCCCCTCCTGGAGAGCCTGTAACCATCCATCATGGCACACCAGTCACTGAAATTGTCCTGCAACACTTTGCTTATGCCAGTGATGTTTTACCTCTGGGACTGGGCAAAGGCTTTGAGCTCCTCTTTGATGGTTCCTCATGAAGGTGAAACCTTTAGATGTTTATCTGCATATATGGAATATCAGACACAACCAGAACTTCTGCATATTAGGAGGAGGGATTATGAAATATTAGGAGTTTGAGAGAATAGATTAATTTCAGACTGCCCTATTGATACTGTTAGCGTATAATTTAACAATGAACTACTAATCAAATGGCTGGAGTTCAAGGTGATGAGAGGAAAATAAATTTTTACCCTTTAGGATAGCTTGTTCAGTCATTGGAACTTCTTAATTAGACAGAGAGGAGGAGATGCTTAAATAGTTCAGTCGTAACTCCCAAGTTCCTCTTCTGATGTAAAGATGCACTGGCTCTCTTCTGCCTCCAACTTATGCTTTGGAAAGAATTTGTGTTAGCTCATTGCTGCACAACATTCTTGGTGAAAAATAATGCAGACTTTAAGGCAGTAAATAAAAAAATGACTCACTTTTGAAAGTATTACATGCACTAGCAATCTAGTATTGCTTCGAAGAAGTTGGAAATGATTGATAGGAAAGCAGCTTGTGATAAGGACAAGTTTGATGTTGGAGAGCGGGCTTCAGATGGTGCCACTGCCCGCTTTGGCACTACTTGCACACATGAAAACTTCCCATTTTAAAGGCTTAGGGAAGTACGTACTTATGTGGAATGAATTATGCAGAAAGTGTGCTGCTGGTTAAGAAGGCTTACCTTTTTGCTTATACCACCTGTTCTGTTCGGCTGGATTTCCATTTTTTACAGACCAGTGCTATTTTTTCAACACTTCTAAAGGCAGTGCTGAGATGAACAGCAACAGTATAACCCCAAGTGCAAGTTCTTCGTACTGCAAAGCAAATAAAGTAACTACTTCTTATATGCTGACACTGCTCCTTGTTATGTATTTCAGAAAAAGGCCCAGAATTTAATTAAAACGATGTAGTGCTCTTGATACTACCATACTATGTATACAATACAAACTCTTGCCCTGAGAACGCATCTTCTGTTCTCTAGAGTTCTCAAGGTTTCTGTGCCTGAAGATTACTTGCACAAATACCAAGCAGCAGATGTTTGTATTCTTTGATTTCTCAATTGCCCCGGGGTATCTGTAACTACCGTTAAAGTTGTTGCTCTTCCACTTACATGGTGCTCATAATAAAACAGGGTAATAGTTCATGTAGAAGTGTTATGTGATGATCATCTTCAGGCTGCAGAGCTTGTTGAACTGATTTGTGCAACTGAGGCACTGAGCTGAACTGCCTTCTTGATGTAAGCTCTTGTCATTTTCGCTTTAGAATTGTTCTGATGCTGTGACAAGGTCTTTTTTGTTGGTTTTTTTTTGTCTTTTTTCTCTTTAGGTCTGATGCGGACATAAATAAACAAGGATGAGTACTAGCAGGCTTGCAGAGTCATGTCTACTTTTGATTTATGTGGTAACTGGGATTAAAAAGTATTTTTCATTTTCAGGCATTGGTATGAACCTCTGGCCTCAGTGGTAGCCTTGTTTATTATTTGTACTATTGTTCTCCATGGGGGTTTTGCAAATCTGACTGTAAAATAAATTAACCCTGTAGCTGGAATGTGGAGAGTTTTCTCAGTAGATCTAATTAATATATTTGTGATTGTCTGGCCTATTCTGCAATGCAAATAAGAAGCTAAAAGGAAATTATATTTTATGATAGAAGAAAATTATGAGGGGATTCCTCAACAAGGAGAGCAGCATTATCTTGATAACAATTTTTGGGAAAACCTTAAATCATTCATTTTAAATACAGAGACAGTAGAAGTAATTTGAAGCTTGAACAATCATAGAATAGAAGTCTCCAAAGATTTGGGCTCTGCAGTTTTGAGTTGAACTATTGTTGGATATAATTGGTGGTATAATTTCACATTGGCTTTTCTTTGTCTTTTGTTTACAGCTGCAGAATTTCAGTGTAAATTAATTCTGTAATCAGTGAAATCATCTTTTTCATTTGTATTTAGTGCTAAGTGTATTCTTTCTTTCCTAGTAGGTAAAGGCTTTTAAATCTACTAGTGCTGTGCATTACCCATGCTGGATTTTATAGCAGTATTAATGGAAATGCACAGAGTGATTTCAGAAGAAAATATGTAAATTTGAGTGGTTATGATCAGAGTCCTGTGATAGCTTTAGCGGTGGTGCATGTGGAGTGCCCAGTCTTTGATTCAAGCAAGCCCTTGGGCACTCAGTAGAAGTGTTATAAACATTTTAGTTTCAGTAAATAACTTTATTGCTTGGATATGTAGTTGAGTGTGAGCAAACAAGATATATCTACGTTGATTTTATTTAAAAAAAAAATCAATGTTCAAATGTGTATTTTTGTGTTATCGCACACAGTTCCTTGGGCATTATTCCATGGTCCATTGGCAGTGTCAATTTAAGAGTTTTCTGTTCCAAATTTACTTTATTCTTGTTCCTATCCCCACACTTAAGCGTGGCATCCCTCGAAGCACAGCTCTGTGAGAGCAGTGGGTTTATAGATCCTTATCTGTGGCCAGTTGAAGCTGTTCAGCTTTGTACCTCTGGGAGACACTTCAGCTGTACTGATGCGCATATTTGCTGTACTGATGCATGTGTTTGCAGAGTCATTCTGTGAACCTGAGCAGTGAAATGGCCTGGGTTCCTGTGGATCACTGCACTGAAACCATTCACATGTGCCCCTGTACAAGTAAGCTCAGAGTGCTGGTGACACAGGCTGTGACAGCCCGGAGGTGGGGACAGAAGCTGCAAAGTCGGTGAGATAAGGGGCTGAGTTCTCAGATTGGCCTTGCTGCCAAATCCTGACACTGCAGAATGGCCTGACGCCTGCCTGTCTGAGATGAAAGGTGGCTTTCTGTTTCAGGTGTAAAAGAAACTTATCTGAAGGTGTCTCCTATTATCTGATAAGTTTAAGTGGTATGAGAATAAGGAGTCCCTAGGGGGAAATAATATGCCCTTTCATTCTCTGCTTTATCTGGATTGTATCCCTGCTGAAGAGAAGCAATTTTTACAAAGAAAGTCTGCATCGATGGGCATCCCTTGATGAAAAAGGTGTCTATGAAGAGCTGTTAAAGAACTCGGAGGACAGTGCTGTAGTGTATTGGCAGTGAGTTATCTAAGAAATACTAATTGTATCATTAACATTCTTGACAAGAGCAAACTGGGAGTATGTACCATAATCACCGTGAACAATGAGGCAGTTCAGAGGTGCGATGTTTCCATGTTTGATTGCATCTGTCCATTGAGGAACACTTTCTGGTAGAATTAGGCAGAAATAGATCTCATTAAAGGAGACAAATTAGCCAAAACTGTAAGAAACTCCTTGCTGGATTCTGAAACCTAACGATTGGTTAGAAGTTAGCAAGAGTCTATTCCTGATGTTATTTTGTTAATTGATATAGAGGTTAAACAGTGTGGATTGAACCAGGAGTACTTTTAGCTAAAGTAGTGGCCAAGTCTTTCCTGACTGATTAATTTGCATCCCTTGAGACATTATGTTAGTTGTGTTAGTGGAGGTCAGTGAAGGAGACAGCAGGGTAATTATTGAGATCCAGGGAAGAAGTTGACTGAAAGAAACTTTCATTTTCCCAAAGTAAACTTTACTTTGAAACTGTAGTAGACAAAGCTCTTATTTAGCAGTAGAGGGAAGAAATAAGAACCAAAACCAGACTCCCCAACCCATTCAGTTTTATTGGTATGCTTGGGCATTACTCATTGATCTGTGGTGAGGAGGGATTCATGCCTATTTTCTCTGATGCTTTTTCTGAAATAGAACTGGTGGACTCTAGAAAAATTCTCATTAGCTCTATATTTAAGAGACTTGATACAGATGTAGGAAAACCAGAAATTTGTGCCAGAAGGACTATGCAGCTGACTGAAGGGAGAGTGATCTAAGTCTTATTCAAAGAAATTATCCTCTTTTGTACAATGTCTTCTAATGAAGGTGGAGACAGGGCCAGTTTAATAAAGGAAGTGAAACCGAGTAAAGCCTTTTTGAAGTGATAATATCAAGGTTAAGCTTAAATCTGAAGCAGTGCACGTTTCTACTGTACATTTTATCTGTCATGACAGAGCTTGTAAACTTGGGTGTTTTTTCTCTAGAATTTCATCTCCAGTTCACTTGTTTTATAACTGATTGCACCATTTGTCATTTCATTACCCCTAGCAATGAATTACTTGTGTGAGTTGCACTGCTCCAACAGATGTCCTCTCTGTGCTGCCTGACATCTTCAGAGAGTTTGTGTCAGGTACCTGTTTGCTATTTGGGTGTGACATTGAGTGAAAGCTGGTAATGTTGTTTCGCAAACAGGCAGATTTGTCAACACTTTCATTATGTTTTCACCGTACTTCACTGTGTTTGAAGGACATGAATTAGAGTATAATTGTTCTAAATACACTAAATAATGTAAATACTAGAAGAGTTGATTTTTGTCTGTTGGACTTGGGCCACAGATACAGATTTTAAATTTACCTTCTTCCCCCTGGTAATGGCAAGTAATCAGTGGAATGTTATAGTTGAGCAGAAAACAAATGTGCATAGTTAAACACTTCTAATCAGTAAATAAAATAATTCATTTTGTCTTTTTAAATCATGTCTGTTTAACAGATTTTCTTCATCATTGGAAAACTTTTGGTCTCTACAGAATAATTGGCATGAAGGCTAGAAAATATAAATGCTTGACTGTAAATGTGCCAGCTAACAGGAATTTTATTTCCTTTCTGTGTTTCATATTTGATCTTACGTGGGGAGTAATTAATATTCTAAGATATGTTTTCTTTGAAAAAAAAAGATCCCAGTAGTTTAGTACTGTAGTCTTAAATTGTATTTTCCCATGTTAACAAGCTTTTTCATGTGTTTCCTGTTGCTCATATGGATCAAATAGGTCATTCTGAGAAACTGCCTGTTATCTAAGGCTGTGGACAGAGTGGAATGAAAATGCTGTGCACTGCAGGTCAGGGAATTAATTTGCAGCAGAGAACCATAGGGAAGAAAACTGGCTCTGTGCCAGCTCAGCACTGAATGTTTTGAGGATGCAGGATGTTTTCACTTTGCAGCAAGGGAAGGCAAGGCAAAGATGGCAGCAATTTGTGATTACATCTCCTCCATTCTGCCCTGTGTGGATGGGGATTCCTCTTTCATTTACTGAGAGTTGTTTTTTCTAGGCTGGGGCACTACAGGATTTAAATTGCTGGAGGTCAAAGATGCCTTTTCATGGTGAATTTTGGTACTACTCAGGAGTGAGCTACATTAAACTAGGAGCTACTTCCCAAAGTTCATACATAATAAAATCCTAAGTTACTTTTAGAAAGTGGAACATCAAGAGCTGCACCCTCGGTAAGTTTGCAGATGACACCAAGTGGAGTGGGAGTGTTGATCTGCTGGAGGGCAGGAAGGCTCTGCAAAGGGATGTGGACAGGCTGGATCGATGGGCTGAGGCCAGTGGTCTGAGGTTCAGCAAGGCCAAGTGCCGGGTCCTGCCCTTGGGTCCCAACAACCCCCTGCAGTGATACAGCCTGGGGGCAGAGGGATTGGGAACTGCCTGGTGGGAAAGGACCTGGGGGTGCTGATTGGCAGTGACTGAACAAGAGCCAGAAGCATGTCCAGGTGGCCAAGAAGGGCAGTGGCATCCTGGTGTGTGCCAGAAATAGTGTGGCTGAGCACAGGGTTTATGAGGAGTGGCTGCAGGCGCTGGGGTGTTCAGCCTGGAGAACAGGAGACTAGGGGGGACCTTACAACTACCTGACAGGAGGCTGTAGTGAGATGGGATCAGTCTCTTCTGCCAAGTAACAAGCCAACAGGATGAGAGGAAACGGCCTCAAGTTGCACCAGGGAGGTTTAGATTGGATGTTAGGAAAGCTTCCGTCACAGAAAGGGATGTGAAGCATTGGAACAGGCTGCCCAGGGCAGTGGCTGAGTCACCAGCCCTGGAGGTATTTAAAAGACATGTACGTGGGGCATTTGGGGACATGATTTAGTGGTGGACTTGGCAGTGCTGGGGTAACAGTTGGACTTGATGATTTGAAGGTTGTTTCCAACCTACACAATTCTATGGTGCTGTGTTGGCAGTGGGAAAAGTCAATTAGCTGATGAAGCAAAAAGAGTCTGAAATGACCTTTGGGATCTGTGCGGGATGGTCTGGAGGGAAAGCCATACAACTCTGCTGTTTGGAGAGACACTGCAGAACTCTGATGTGGAATAGCTGTCTGGAGAGACCCTGCTGGGTTCTGAAGTCAGGACTTTCGTATGTCCTTTGAAATTCTATTTGTTACGTCAGAGTAGGACAGCTCATTACGGGTTTTTTCTGTTAATGAAAGTAGCCTACAAAAACCTGGATACTGGCTAATTGCTTTAAGTACAGAATCTTCCTTTATATTTGGCATTAATTTGTGTTCATCAGTGGCTTCTGTTTGTTATAATGGGATATTGAAGGAGTTCTGCAAGAAAAAATATGAAGGACATTTAAACAAAGTGGCTAAAATACCATCTCTTAATTAAGCTCATGGAGATACTGTCCCAGACAGTGTTGCCTTGGCTGGATATTACTGAGAATTCAAAAAATGGATATTAAAGAGGTACTGAACGGTACAGGAAGTTATATCCCTTTGAAGAAAACTTGCAAAAGACCTCAGAAAAGTCATATTAAATTTAATTGTGTGGAAGAGTAGCATAAATTTTATCAAGGACGTATACAAAAGGGTAGATAAGTCTGCCTTTTGTTGCTCTAAACATCCGTTTTATAGTATAAATAGGATGAATTTATTGGCATATTTTGGTACCTATTCTGGAAGCTGATGCAGCAGTTGATGTTAGCTTTATGCTCTGATAATTGAGTGTATGGCCAATTACTGCCGGGCCAAAAATAACCCAACTTTTTGTCCTCTGCTGTGGCTAACTACGTACAGTGTCTCACTACCACTCATTATCCTTCCTACCTAAATGAAATATAAGTGCTCTCTGGTATGTGAAACACGGAGTTGTGTTTTCCAGGAAATGAGGAGGCTGGAGTAAATCCCAAAGCCGAATCCTTGCCTGTTGTGTTGCTGTAAAGCCTCAGCAGAGCATCTGAACCAAAACTGTACATATCCCGGTATGCAAATAAACCAAAAGAGAACAGATAAAGCCACCAAAGGATACATTAAAATCCGGAGGCTTTTATGTAGAAAGATGGATCAAGTGAAAGATTTACTACTTCAATTCCAAGAAATTGATTTCTGTTGCTTAAATTAGAGCAAAATTTCAGTGTTACCATATATCCAAACCCATTTGTTATTAGCTTACAAAGCAGAATGCTGTAATTAAATAAATTGAATGTTTCTTAAAGCTCTTCTAAAGAAAAGACTAATTTGCTTATAATGCTTTGGATAGTCTGTCTAAATTGTCTGGCATCTTTCCAGCTTCAAAGCAGCTGAAATTTGAAATTATAATAGAAGCAAATATTCCCGATTTCTTATTTAAGTTACTCTGCTCTGAGTGTCATAAGAAGAGGGAAGAAAAGTGTTGGAGAATTGCTGGGTTTTGGGTTTTTTTCCTGTATGAGGATAAAATAAACCCTGTAGAACAAGAGGGCACTTGGGAACTTGCATGTTTTGAAACAGCAAAACCAATTCACCTTGTAGAAATCTCTAAGCATTCATACACTACGTAGCAAAGTTCCATCAACTGTTTGTTCCTTGATCTTCCAGTATCCCCACTAGGCTGTGCAGGAAAAGATGGGCATCTTTTTAATTGGCTTTTTCACATAGCTTTCTGACAGGATGACCCATGTGAGGCCAGGTCTTTACAAACAGCTGGTGCTAGAGATGGAGCCGTTGGGTTGGGATTTATCTCCATTGGGAAGTGTATATAAAAATTTTAATTACCTATGATTTAAATTACTAGTGCTGAACATGCTAAAAATAGTTTTATAAAAAAAAAAAACCTGACTCAAAGTTTGACAATTATGTAGATGTGTTGGTAGATCCTGGATGCTCTGGAGCAGAGGCATCTAGAGATTATAGGAATGTTGAAGAAATGACGAAGAATATTGAATGTCATTTAGGTGGTAAACAAATGATATACTGAAAATTTAGTATTATAAAAAGTTGAATGATCTTCATTATATCCTGTTGCCTTTAGTTGCAATATTTAAGTGCATTAAGATATAAAATGTCATTATGTTTGTAATAATTATCTCTTGCATTTAGGAAGCATCTTAGTACTTTTTAAAAGGTATAATGATTAGAAAAATGGAACAAAAACATAGAACAGTTGCTTACTGGATATGAGTCCTCTTGCTTTACTCCATTTCCAGAAAATGTTCTTTGATATATCAGGAATTTTGAGGATATGTGTAGGTGATTATGAAAGGGGAATTTAATCTGTCTTGTAACTATTGTCAAATAAGATTGCATTTAAAAAATAACCCATTAAAGTAAAATAGAATGTAGGGAGCAAAGCTTTTCAATATAGCTTTCTATCCTATTCTGCATAGCTTTTTAGAAAAAAAGCAAGAGGAAAATTGCATTCCCCCATATTGAAGTTTGGTAGCAAGTAAAAAAAATTGGAATATCATGTCCTAAAATGAAATGTAATTGGGTTATTTAAAATCTGATATATATAAAATCAGATTGTAATAGAATTTTTCTCACAGTTCCCTACCTTAGTATTTCTTGATATTTCCTGAAGCTTTTATAAAATTTTAACTATTAGTATTACTTTTTAGCGCTGTATCTCTTCAATGCTGAAAGGTCTTCTCAAACTTTTGTTAATTCTCTGAAAACAGGAATCTGGCTTTTTCATCCTAATGAAAAAGACCAACCTGCTCTGGTGATAAAGTGGGAGCTGCAGGCAAAGCATCTGGTCTTAAAATAGATCAGTAATAACTGATTTAAAGTACATCATGAGTGACTCATGCCCTTCTACAATTTAAATGTGCTTTATCTTCTGTCTCATTCTTTGCTCTGTAACTGTGGGTAGAAGCTAAGTAATTCAGGAATTGTTTTTCTTAGGGGACCTGCTTTCAAAATATTTTTGTTTCCCAGCTAGACCTGGCTAAATAATGGTGAGAGAAGTATAGTTCATACCACCAGTTAAGAAATGGAAGGAAGGAGAATTTGATTTTCAGATTTGTTTCTAGAGGAGATGGTTGAATATTACATGTACCAGTGTGTTTTAAATATATGGGGTGTTGTTTGGTTGGTTGGTTGGTTGGTTGTTTTTAACGGCACAATTGAAGTGAAACGTTATCTCATTACAGCCTTGCGAAAAATACTTCAGTATAAAAATGTTTTAACTGTTAACACATCAAGTACTATATACCAGTGTGTAATAAATATTGCCAGTGGTTAATTTATTCATTTATTTTGGTTGAAGACAACTGTGATTACAGCATTAATGTTTAGATTATTTTGTAGCAACAGCAGCTGCAGCAGTCAGCGCAGAAATTACAGAAAATGCAAATAATTTCTTGTAGTTAAGTAGGTTTTGTCTTTCTCCATGGGGAACATACTAACAAGGCAGGTTTCTTCAAAATTCCTGTCTTCTATTATTCTTTACGTGCAGAGGAAAATAAAACTGTGGAGTGTAGACTTAAAGCAATTCTGTTTGCTCAACAGTTTTGTACAGACAGATTTGATTGTATTTGCTTGAAAAATATTTTAACTAGAACATGAGTTCTGTAAATAGTGGAAGAAGCATGAGACAGACAAAACATCTTTAATGAAAGCACTCAGCCTTTTTCATGCTCTCAATCTACCTTTATTATGGTAATCAAATTCCATGCAGTTCCCAGCAGGGGTATGTGAAAATTATCTTTTCAAATAAATGAATACAGATTATTTACTGCATATCAAGAAACTGGTTATAGGTCTTTGATCATTGTCCTGGTGCAGATGTAGAGCAGAGCAGTTATTAACATTCCAGCTTGTGCAGTGTCCCCTTACCCTGCTGGATGTCTGGGTGATGAGGTGGCAGGTACATGTGCCAGCCCTTGTCCCCTGGGTACTCTGCCTGCTTTGGATTCCCAGGACGTGTTTAAGTCAATTCAGCCACAATGGTCCCAATATAACTCAATTTCTAGCAACTTCAGGGGACTCTGTCAGGTGCTCTTTCTGGGATAATGAAGTGCATATCATTGGGGCTGGTGAGGGGAAATGGAAGAATTATAATTTACCTGTACTTCTGTTTTATTTACTGATAGTTTGCAGATAAATGGCTGGAGGTAACGAGTTCTTCAAGTCATGCCTCCTCATCAGAAGTCCCAGTAAAGCAGACAAAGTTCAATTAATCTGAGAAACAGTTTCTAGGAAAATTAGAATGATTGAAGTTTGCTACTCTTCTTTCTGTGCAATATTTTCCCCCTCTTTCCTCTGTGTGTATGAAGTCTATGAGAGTTAAATGCTACCTTTTCTGTCTATCTTAATTGGTGCCTCACTAATAAATTCTATTAAAAGTTAAAAATGTTATGGGTTTTCTGTGGGAACAATATACATGCTGTCCTATATTTTGCTTCAGGATAATGTTTTGAATATCATAAATCAGATTATGGATGAGTGCATCCCACACGAACGGGCCAACCGAGACTTTTGTGTGAAGTTTCCTGAGGAAATACGCCATGACAACCTTGCGGGACAGCTTTGGTTTGGAGCAGAGGTGAGTCTGTCATATTTCTGTTGCTTGGAGTTAATAAATGCTTTTTTTATGGTGGCAGGAAGTACCAAGTGCATCTTGAGACTTTTCTGAAAATAGTAGGTATAACTGCAGAGCAAAGTAAACATCTGTGAGAATTTGCTCTGGGTGCTCAGTGGAAAGGGAGTCTTTAAGGTTTTGGCTTTGGTTGGGCTAACAGCACACCAGTTTATTTTCGTAATCATTTGCTGTCATTATGGCCACTCTTTTGTAAGTTAGCATCTGATGAGTATCCTTGGGTTTTATTTTTTTTATCCTAATGGACAATTTTCTGTCTCATGTTTTGAAAATCTTAAAAGCAAATAAAAGAATACTAGGGAGTTTTGTCGGGATAAAAGTTCATCCCCAACAAATACAAGTGCATTATGTCACTTTATTTTAATGGCTTATGTTATGCTATAACTTGGACTAAATATATATAACTTTGAGTGTCATTTGTTGCACATAACTTGCTTGTGTCATGTGTATGCTAAAAATATAATGGTTCCTGTGCAAAACACTGAAGTCCATTTCTCTTAACAAGTTTTTCTGAAAGACTTGATTCTACAGCAACCTGTAGGAGCAAGGCATTGCTGTAGTGAATAAGCTTTAATTATTTTAACCAATGGAAGTCTGAAGTGTCAGAAAAAAGGATGTGTTATGCAAGATATTTATTCATTAGTACTGATGTCTGTTGGCTAAAAAGAATAAATCATTGTGGCATTTTTAGTGATAAACTGAATGTTTTCCTTTCTGCTGACTTGAGAGAGACTTGAGGCATTGTGAATTTTTGAGACTTAGGCGGGAGCAGTCTAGACATCCCACCACACAACAGCACATTGTGGTGCTGGTTTCAGCTTTGCCTCTCCTGTATTTGAAACTATCCTTGAGCTCCTGTTATTATCTATTCTTTTCTCTAGCAGTTCCTTTTTTCTTTTTCAAGTGCACATTCCCCATGAAAAGTTCATGTCTTGTTCGGTCCAGTGTGCCTCCTTATGTTCTGCTTCTGAAACTTGCTTTGACAGTTGTTAATTAGGCTACTCTGAGTCAGGGAAGTCTCAGATAGAATTTACGAAATGAATTTAATATGTCAATGATTTGCAATCCTGTCCTCAGCAAAACCCACAGCAGTTTTTCTTCTCATTACCATGTCAGTCCCTGCCATGATCCAGGTTGACACATGCTGTGTTTTAAACTGATGAGAGTCTATAGTGTTGGCTGGGCTCACTCTTTCTACAACCATCCATTATAAATCCCTGTGAATCCCATCACTTTTTCTTACTCTAAGGGACTAACAAACTGGGATTACAGCAGCAAACACACAGGGAAAGGTGCCAGCCAGTGTAGTGGCTTCTTGCATATTGTGGAAAATGCTTGAGGGAATCACTGAGGCAGTGTTTTCTGACAGGAAAAAACACCCTTTATTTATTCACTGTGTTACATCAGCTAATGCCTTCACTCTTTCCAAATCAAACTTTCACTGTCTCCAAATCCAACCATCAAGCTGGAGACACCTGTTGGTTTCAGAGAAAGTAACATAGGCAGTGATGATGTAATGCTAACTCCTACTGCTGTAGGCACTGACCGCCTGTAAATTCATGTAGCAAGAAGGCTCTGTGAACTTTGAGAATACACTTGTGTCCTTGTCAGTGCCACCAGTGAGTTGCAGACTGAGAGTGCCTACCAACAGGTAAGACTTGCCTTGTCCATACCTTCCCACAAATACTGATTTGGTTCATAAGAAGTAAGAATATGATCTCCTCTGAGTGCCCTTAAAACACAAATCAATGCATCAGGCTGCTGAGAGAGGGCTGGGATTGCAGGTCCCCCATATAGAGCTGCAGAAATGCCTCCCATCCACAGTGGTGCAGGGGAAAGGGGAGGGATACAGCTGCAAATGGAGATTAAAATAGGTGGGATCTCTGAGACTAGAACACTAAAAGAAAGTTGTATATTTTCAGTTAATAAAAATATTTTCATCAATACAGAAAATATGATTTATAGCAGGACTCATTGTCTTCCAGAAGTATCCAGAAAGGAGTAAAGCCAGCAGTTGTTTTTAACAGCAACTTCTTTTTTTGAGAGTTTTACTAATGTGTTACAGTAAAAATCTACTTTTAATGTCTTTATCAGCTGGTCAAAGGGAGTCCATGTATAATGCCTAAGGCGAGAAGTCTCTTAAATAGCTGCTTTCCAGACACTCGAAGGAAAGAATCGCTCGGTGACCTGGTTTTTGTATTCTTTCCCATAAAAGGGCATCACAATTGCAGAATTTTGTGTCTTTTGTTTTACAATTACATTTATTTTGCAAAATCAAGCAGTCCAGTCTGAACTAAAACAGTCCATGGACTGTAATTTTGCTGGATTCACATCCCTCTTAGGCAGGCAGTCCTTGTGCACACAGAGTATGTATCCTACACATGCTTATTGCCTAACTATGAGAGAATAGCTTTAAATTCTTCTGTCACCACTTCTTGCGTTTGAGCCTCCCCCTATTCTCGTGTTTCCTGGCTGAGCTGCTCCCTAACCCTGTACGTGAAAGCGTATGATGCTTGACATACCAGTCTTAAATCTTCCACTTGTTTCATAATTTGTAACCAGCTGGGGCTAAGTACTGCGCTTGTTCAAAATATTAAATGGCACATCCTGTGCTTTGTTTTTAAATATAAAAGAAACTTTGTAAAAACTAGTATTTTTATCTCTTCATATATTTCATAGTGTTTGGCTGCTGGTTCTATTATCATGAATCGTGAAATTGAGAGTATGGCGATGAGGCCGTTGGCCAAGGATCTGACCCGGAGCCTGGAGGAAGTCAGGAACATCATTCGTGACCAGGCCTTAAGGGATTTGAACCTCTACACAGAAAAAATGAAAGACTCACTCAAGCATTTTGATGTCCTTTTTGCTGAGTTTGAATTAAGGTAAAAGAGCTGAAGTAAGTGGGTTGTGAGCATTGGCTTGGCTGCTGCAGCTGTGGTGTGGTTTGTTGTTTTTTTTTTGGAAATTGGCTGTTCTGTTTTTGCTTAATGAAAAAAAGTATGTAATTTTTTATCATGGTATTTGGGTTCTCTGGTAATTTGTAGTATTGTTAGATTTTTTCTTTTCAATGTAGCAATAATGAGAAGAAAACTAAATAGCTTTTTAGCAATCAACATTTGCTCTCGCCAACTAAACGATAATCTTCAATTTGCATACTGGCATATGGCATTTGAGGGAGAATTTCCAAGGCACAAAAGGAAACCATAAATCTCTTCTCTTAATGTGTTCTTTGTTGTAGAAAAGGCAACAAATACGAGATGTTTGAAAAGAAAAGAATGATAACAAATATTCTAGAGACTATGAGGTTTTGTTCTCTTGTGCTTAGAGATATAGGCAAGATGCACCCAGTGAATTTAACTAGGCAAATTGAATTCTGCTGAAGGAAGTGCTTTTACACAAGCCATAATTAAACACAGGAACTCATTGATTTGGAAACTTCTAATTGAAAAATGGCTCAGAGGTTTTATAGCAAAAATAAAAATAACTGCTTCTGGGGTGAGAAAAGTAACTGCTTTTTACATCAAAGGTCACATTGACCAAGTCTTGCGTTGTCCTTCAGAGTCTAAGCCAGCTACCTGCATGTGTTTTAGATGCTTGCGGTGCTGGCCATGGACAAGATAATGGGCAAGATTATTTATGGACCTAATATAATGCAGTCATTCCAGCCCTCAGCAGAACATGTTTCTTAGAACTGAGTAGGCTTTTAAATTTTCTTGGGAATAGAAGACTGTCTTGCTTCCCATTACTGTTTGCACTTCCTGAATATACATATTTCCTTGTATTATTTTATTCAGGTAAGCAGTTTTTTCTGGTTAGAAAAAAGCATCATTATTCTGCTACATTGAAAACAATTTTAATTGAAAACATTGCCTAAAAATGTGCTTTTAAGTGTGGTTTTGAGTACTGGTACCAATGGCAATCTGGTTCTCGGCAGTGCCTGTGCAATTTCTGACTTGCCAATATCAACTCTACATACATCATTTTTCTTTACCATTGTTCTGCAAACACCTTCTTTCCTCTTTCTGTGTTACTTGTAGTCTGCAAATGACCAATAAGTAGTACAGTGATAGAAACCCACTTAACTTTTACCAGTGTGTCTTACCTTGTTGAATTAGTGCTTTTGCAAGTAATTCCACATAGAAATGAGGCCAAACCTTAAGTGTCATAAATTGCGTCCTCTGGGTAACTGAAATTTCACTAATCTGATTTCAGGTAAAGCCTTTCTAGATAAAATGTTTGGCTTAGGCAGTTTCGTAAGGAAATGCAGAGTAAAGTACTCTGTCTTCGAGGTGTGGCCATAAAGATCCTTCTAGGACCAACCTCTCTGTGCCACACGGTATAGAGTTCTGAGAGCTAAATATGTGTAATTATGTTGCTGAATTACTACTGAGTTCCACTTCCTCTTTCTGGAATTAGTAGTTTGGCTGTATTTCTAATAGATTCTTATGATGGTTTTGTAGTGAGTGCTGTCAGAATAAATACAAAATGCTGCAGGAAAGGTTAAGTTTCTTAGAAGATTTGTCCTAGGTTTGCTTTTATTTATAATCTTACTTGTTAAGGCATATAAAACAGTGGTATGTTCTTTTATAATGTTTGTAGTTATGTGTCGGCCATGGTACCTGTGAAGTCTCCAAAAGAATACTATGTCCAGCAAGAGGTAATCGTACTGTTCTGTGAAACTGTGGAGAGGTAAGTTAAGGACTAGATCTGAGCTTTTGTAGATATACTGTAATTGTAGTCCTGAAGAAAAATAAAAACACCTGGTATTTTGCTTTTCTAGTAAGTATTGCGGTACAAAGTGGAAAAATTAGGCATACTTGCCTGGCACAAGCCTATGCTTTTATGTTTTCTAGACAAAAATAACCCCAAACCCAACAGAAGTTAGTAATTCAACAATAACTATTATTGGTATGCCTAATTACAAACATGTACACGAAGACTAAGCATTTAAATAAGTGAGGTCTGTTTAAAGCATTAAGACTTATTTTGTGCAAGAGTATGTGGGGAGATGACTCAAATCATCTGTGAACCTCTAGAGATTATAATAAAGAACTGGTAAAAGCTCTTTAAAGTGTTACAGGACTGGAGCTTGACTCTATGTATGCAGAGATGATGGAAAAAATCAAGTAGTCCAGCAATTCATAAGTTCTTTTAGAAGCACAAGGTGCAAAGAGAAGCGTGAATGTGGAATGTACTGTGTTGAACAACTTCTTTTTCTTCCCTCTTGTGGCAGATTAATTAGCCTAGCAGGTGGGCAGTGGAGAGGGGAACAGCAGGTGAAATACTCAGCTTTAGTGGTGTTTTAAACAGTGCAACACTGTTCTTAAAAGGAAGCTAGTGAACCTTATTCTAAGTGTAATTATCAAACACCAATTAACTGTAAAACACCCTTGGAGTAAGTGTTTTACTGTCATATGAGGAGAACTTGTGAAGCAGACCCTGGGTCTGGTGTGGTCAGCCCTTTCATTAAGGGATGAAGGAGTACAGGGCACACTGCCACTTTCTGTAGGTGATACCGAGATCAGAGGTGTTTCAGGTGTTTTAAAAGACAGGATTACAACTCAAAAAAGGTCACAAGTAGGAGGAATTACCTTCCATCAGTCAGAGTGCTGCTACATATACACATATTCAGCTACTGAATACACATGTCAGGCAGAGGCCACAAAGATGACAAGGGGTCTGGAGCATCTCTTATGCTGTGGGTACCATGAGGGCTTGCTTTGTGGTTGTGCTCTGTCCATGACCAGCAGTAGTGGCCAGAGTGCTGACAAGGAATAAGAAAAGGTTATTTCTGTTCTTTTGGGGGCCAAAAGCAGGACTAGTGTGCAGTTTTAAGTGTTATCTTAAGCACTGATAGAGACAAATTGGAGAAGAAAATTGAGGGTGTTATGAAAATTGAGGAAATCGGGAAGTTGTGCAGAAAGCTGCAAAGCATAGCCAAGTAAAAAAATCTAAACAGATTGGGTTTTAGTCTAAAAGGGCTAAAACCCTTTAGACATTTGACATTTAAGACATTTGAGAAGCTATTTGAGGACAATAAATTCTCCCCCAAATATTAAATCATAGAATACTTTGAGTTGGAAGGGATCCACGAGGATCAATCCAACTCTTAAATGAATGGCCCACACAGGGATTGAACCCACAGCAAATCCTTAGACTTCAACAACAGTCACTGTGTAGAACTGTGTTGAGGTTTTTTTTGTCAGTTTGGGGGAGTTGGCCTCGATGATTAGAACAATTTGTATTTGAAAGTGAAACCAAATACTTTCCCCTATTACTTTAAAAATGTTTCTTTTAGTTGAAAAACTCTTAGTAGTTGTTTTTAGTAACAAGCTGAAGCTTGATGTGAAATAGTAAATAAAAAGGGAACATGGCATAAAACTAAATTTGGAGTTAGGTTACTGTAAAAGCTTTAAGTGTTTAAAGGTTTTCTTTTTCTTACCTGAATTATATTGTGTTATGCTGGTTTTTTGAAGCACAGACTAAAGCAGTCAGTAATATACATAGTGGTTTAGATTGTACAAAAATAGTTCATGAGTTAAATACTGTCAGTTTGGTTTTGCTTGTAACAATTTTTTCAGTTTTTTCCTAGTGAAATGTATTCTGTGAGAGTTTGAGCTCTTACTAAATAATTTTATTCTTCTGCTTAGAGCCTTAAGGCTTGGATACCTCACTCAAGATATGATAGATGACTATGAACCAGCTTTAATGTTTACAATTCCAAGATTAGCCATTGTATGGTAAGTAATTTTTTTAACTGCACTCCACTCTGCCTCATTTAAAGGTTTATTTAAGATTTGAAATAACGTGTTCAGAATTTTGACTTTTTTTTTTTCACCTGAGTTTGCTTGTGCTTTGTTAAAAAAAATTAAAGAGGATGATTATGTTATAAATTAATATAAATCATTACCAGTTTAATGTAGAATATCAAGACAAAAAAAAAGGTATGTTAGATCCCTAAATAGAAAAGGCAGGAACAATTGCAGACATCCTCCAGCAAAATTTAAAAATTAGGAACACCAGTCTTTGAAATGTCATGTTGTCAGAAATGTTTTTTGAAAGCACATATTTTGTGTCACTCAAAAATAGTATGACTTAAGGATACAAGTCTTGAAAACCAAAAGTATTCAGTAAGATTTGTGCATTTTTCTCAATGATTCTGGATTCCAAAGTAATTATCATGGTAAACTGCATTGCAGCCAGTGAGTTAGGCTTGATTCTCTTCAAGGAAAGTATGAACATGCGTAGCTTTTGTGTAGATTTGTGTCCTGTATTGACCACTCAAGACAACTAAATTATAACAGTGGTTTTGCTTCATACGGTTTTTGCAAGATTGAACAAATCAGATGCATTTTTCCTAATGAGTCTTCATGATTTAGTAAGACAGCAGCTTCTCTGGAGTAAAGCCAGCATATTTTTAATATTTTACCATTGTGAATGTTTTAAAGTCAGCTAATATAAGTAGTATAATTGAGGGAAATAAGAAACCTCAAATCCCGAGTGTAATACGCTTCTCCTCAGGAAATCCCTGTGGTCTGTTGTTCCTGTTAAATAGGATATTGTCTGTAACTGTCATTCTAAAAATAATAACAGTAATAATCTGATCATTGAAAGTCAACAGGAATGTGAGAACTCAGTTTGAAGCTGCTGGAAGACACAGTGAACAGGAACACATCACGATTAAATGGAAACCAAGGGCTCTCTGGATAATAGATCATGTCTATCCCAAATTACAAAGAAGGAGAGATAAGGAGGAAAGAAAAACTTTAACTGCTCCTAATTATCCAGTGATTTGAAAATAAGTCACATAAAACACTGCCATGTGAAGTTCCACAGCAAAACTGCACCATCCAGAATCAGTGTTATTTGGTCTGTGGAAGGAGAAACATTTAAATCCAAAACAGATGCAAGGCACAATTGTCAGGCTGTGGCTCTGTGTCTTCATGAGACGGATGGGCCTGGGCAAGGTGAAGTGCCAGATCCTCTCAGTCCTTTAAGGGTCACTTTTGTCTAAGGTTTCTTTACAGGCATCATTTTATCATATATACGTTATACAGTGCACATTGTCTGGTACCTCAACAGGTGTCAGTGAACTTTGAACCTCGTAGGAACTATAGAGACGTTCTTTCCATGCTGCAGCTGTTTTCAGACTTTGCTTCAGAACTCTTTCAAATGTTACACAGAAGCCATTTCATAGCTTTTTTTTTTCAGTCCTCTAGCCAACTTCTGTCTTTTTTAATTTCTTCTGAGAATTAAGCTCTGTGGAAAGCAAACCATACCTGAAAGCCAAAGGAACAGTGACTTTTCATCAGGTAGGAGTTGGGTGAGAGCAGCCTCGAGCTTCCACTGAGCAAAGCAGTAATATTTGTTTAGGCAGAACATAAGACATGAGTCAGCAATAACTGCTTCACTTCGTGGCAGCCTGCTTGTTGAAGCTTGGAAAACAGATTAAAAAAAATACACATCCCTAGTAACAGGATAATTGGTCTTCAGCCATGAAAAGAAAAAGTGACTTGCAAAAAAAAGCAACTTTTCTCTCTCTCATTCCTTCTTCCCCTGCTCTTGCCCTCAAACCCCTAATCCCTTTGTCTTTTTTTTTTTTTTTTTTTTAATACTTCATTGGAATTCATTTAAGTGGTGACATCAGCTTTGCTGCTGTGTCTCAGAGAACCTTTGATGGTCACACAGGGTGGTTGCTCAGGAAAGGAACATGCATTTGGAATACCTGGAGTAACAAAGCACTGACTCTACGGGCAGGAAGGGGAAGATGGCCTGGGAAAAAGAAAACATGTAATCTGGAATGTGAGAACGTGTGATCCATTTGCCTTTGAGAAACAGACGTTGTTTTTGCAGTGGGCAGAGGATTGAACAGTTTTAGGCAGAGTGGTTCCTGGTGTGGGCGGAATGGGCTCTCAGACACAGTTTGGTGTGATGCTGCAGATACGGTGGAGAAGGTGAATTTTGTCTAATCCCTGAAACACAGGCTGGTTTGGGCAGTAGTGATTTGGTCAGGAGGAGCTGCTGAGGTAACTACAGTGAGGTACATGGAGGCTCTCAGGGTTGTAAACTAACCTCTTTTCAGGGTAATTCTACAAGTACTGAGTTGATTTAGAAGCATTGTGTTGTCAAAATGTGTTGTATGTGATTTAGCAAATCTGGTGGGTTTTTTTGTGTGTGTGTGTTTTTTTTTTTTAATTATACATCAATATCAGGTTATATTTACCTCAGAGGTAGAAAAATAGGAGCTTAGGAGTCTTGTCTAGAAATTATTTAGACTGGAAAGCAAAAGCCATATGCAGTCTATCAAATCAGTGGACTTTCCCCAACTTACTTGATAATAGGTTTCTTTTAGGTTTTGTTAATTAGTCAGCTGCAGCAATAAAATCAATGTATGCTCTTCCACTGCTTTTTCTCCCATGTTACTTTAAATACAATCTAATTCTAACTGTGGGTGGATAAGACAAAAAGAAGATAACAAGGTGTAACTTAATTATAGTTCTAATGTTTATGTACAGTTGCTTTTCTGACTCTTTGTTCAGTGGTTGCCCTGTGTAATGAAATTTTCATTTTTGTGTGTGTTCATGCATGTGTTTGAATTACAGTGGCCTTGTTGTCTACTCTGAGGGACCATTAAACTTGGACCATAAACCAGAAGATATGTCTGAACTCTTCAGACCTTTTCACACTTTGCTAAGAAAAATAAGGCAAGTAATAAAAGATAGTTGTAACTACTTCTCTTCTGAATTGAAAATCAGAGGCCTGAAAAAAACCTTATAAATGCTTAGAAAAGTAGTTTTGTTTGCTGTTAACCATAAACTGTATTTTCCTCTCATCAGCCTGGTACACCCCTGAAATAACTAAAGCTGGTTTTTCATTTCACGGTAGTTTTCTGAACTTTTAGTCTCTGTGATGGTTTCTTTTTTTCTGAGCATCATTTTTTTGCATTTCAGATTTTCTATGGTTGGATGACATCTGAAATAGTGAAGTTGCAATTTATTTTTGGGAGATTCTGTTTCTAATTAGCATCAACGTTTTTGTTAAGTAGGCTTATTACATTTTCTCATTATGTTATGATGCAATACTCACGTAGTTCTTAACTTAATAGAAATGACTCAGTTTTTCATATTGTGGATCTGTTTTTACAGGATGGATCACTTTATACATACCTCTTTCCACAGTGCTTCAGTCTTGGTTACCATTGGAGATATGGGCTTTGGCTCAAGAGTATTAATATATTTTTCTTTTTAGTTGAGATCTTTAGAAGACTGATTTGTTACTTTGGAGAAATCAACCTGAATCTTCAATGCATCTCTACATCCTGTTTTTTTTACATTGATCCTTCAGGTATTTTATCTGGGTGTTAGAAAAAGTTTTCTAAATCCATAAGCCCTATTATTTTCTTAGAATTCAAATTTATAAACCAACTTCAAATTTGGTTCCTAGAAATCTCAAGAGATGATTTGACAGGGTTGTTTTTGTTTTACTTTACCCTGTGTCCAATTTTCACCTGTTTATCACTTCCCCTGGATATCATGATGGCAGTATGATGCCAAGAATAGTTTTCACATAGTTTATCCAGATTAATGTCCTCTCCTCCATTAGAGGTGAGGCATCTCCTGAGGGAGAACCTAAGCTCTGTCAGGGGTGGTTCAGAGGGGAGCTATTTCTGAAGTTAGCTTTTATGAGCATCCAAACCACATCCTCTTGTGTCCCTCGAAGATTTCTTAGTATTTGTGTCTTGAAGTCTCATTTTTAGGTGCAGTAGCGATACTCATATTGAACTCTGAGAATTAAAATAGACAAATCATGTTTGGTTTGTTGTGGTTTTTTGAGTGATTATGATTTGATAAAGCATTGAGTAAATAACAACAACATGAATTGAGGAGCAAAACATAAGTTAGAATGGAAAAAAACTTCTTTGGTACCAAAGCTTAAAAAGTCCATGAAGTTTACATTAAAATACCTTATTCCCAATGTATGGCTATCACAGATATTTTCACCAGCATTCCACTGACTGACTAAAGCCAAAAGGATATTTAAAAGCTAATATACTTCTAATCTCTACTTTCTGCTTACTCCTTATATTTCACATCATGGAAAATGAAAATCAATGGAGTCAGTTTATTGCTCAGTCCATTTAATTTTCAGTTACTGTGAACTTCGTTCTGGGATTGAAAACAGATTAGTAAAATGCTTGTTTGTTCAATAACTGCAATTTTCAATGCAAACTTTAAAAATTGAAAAGGCTCTTTCATACTCATTTTTGGAAAAACTTCTGATATACTTTAAGACATATTTATTCTGTCAAGGGAACGTTAAGAAATGTGATTTCAGTTGTCTAGGAGACAAAGTTTGCAAAGTGTTCTTAGTGAGATAGCATCTATCAGAGCAAAAATTCAAGCAAGAAGTAATGAGGAATTCCATCTCTGGCAGTCTCTGAAATGAAGGAAGTCAAATATTGGCAAGAACAGGGCTCAGAAAGTTATATATAAATATAAAACTATATTCCTTTAGTAATATTCTTGAATGAAAAATACATTGAATGAAAATAACAATGAGATACAAGTGTGCTGTTCCTATAGGGTAATTGAATTACTTTTAAGGGTACCTGAGCTGTCTAGATTTTTTTTTTTTTTTTTTCTTATCCCATGTGTTCTTTAACTCATCGGGCTGCAATTCCTACTCTGTGAGAATGTTCACAGAAACCTATGAAAGAAGATGAAATGAGATACATGATACCAGTATTTCTGCTCTCCAGTAAAGAAGGAATGTTTTTTCCTGAAGTCTTTCTCCAGTCCCCATCACCAATAGTCAAAGGCATGAAAGTATATTCTATAGTTGTCGGTTAAAATAGTTGCATCTTTTACTTCAGTTGTGTGCCTGTTGTAAGAATACAGAACAACATCGTACTGCAGAATATGATCACATCCCAGTGAATTTCTCTGTGAAGTTCTATAGCTTTTTAGCCAACTAAAGATTTTAACTCACAGAGTAACATCAAATACAGGGCTGATTATTTTGTAGGATTACAGGTAATTAATTTTCAACTGTATTATCCTAAAATATCCGCAAGGCAAAGATAAGTACTGCATTTAATTATGTGGATGCACATAATTAAATCAGGACTAGCAGAGAAAAATACATATTAGCTAGGAAAATTTTTGGTGTCCTATTGGTGGCTGACAACTTTGAAAACAATAGAGATTATTGAGACTCTCTGAGCAAAAGCAGTTCTTGCTTAGATTTTGGTAAGGTCGAGCAGCAAATTACAGCTTTGAATGCTTTAATTAATATCTAAGCCAGGTGCTTTTGTTGACTTCTATTTTGGATGTAAAACATTTTATATGTGTACCAATGCATAATTATAGAGTAGTGTTATCTCTGTTCCTTTGAAACTGAGACATTTGAACCATTTTTGCTGAATTACTGCAATCTTCTAAGGAAGCATGCAAAGTATATAATCTGCTGTGTGCTTAGATATTTAATGCCTGTGGCACTGCACATTCTTGTGATGAAGTATTACCTATACTGCATATACATGTGAGGCACTGTATAGAGTTTTGCAGAGGGAATTTTACAGTACTTCTTAATTCTGCCCTATTTCCGAGTTCTTTGCTTGCCTGGTGCTTGATTCTGGACCATTACAAGTGATGGCAGGGCCCCTATGGATTTTGGTGGTGCAGAATCAAGCAGATTGCAGATCAAGTGGTGCAGAATCAGAGGATCATATCATTCTAAGTACATTGAGGCCTTTCAGTATCATGGACTAGAAATCAAATGCTATATGCATGCTGTGTTAAAGGATTGAGTGGGGGCAGCATGGAATTTGTATTCTTTTGAAGCGTGCACAGTGATTTGAGGAAAATGGGTTAGGTTTTTCAAGGTGGATGTGTTCAGAACCTTTATTTGATTTAAAACTTTTGCAGTAAAGGAATACGAGTGCTATTTGTTACATATCAGTGTTGGTTTCTCACTGTTGATTTACCTGATCAGATCTGCAGACTTTGGTGTGTGGAAGCAGGAGGGTGAGTGTGGCATCCCTGTACCTGCATCATGCACTTGCAGTGGCAGCTCCATAAAGGCAGCTGGCTGTGCTCTGTTCAGAGCAAGAGCTGAGGCACAGGCTGGCATTAACAATGATGCTGTTCTCTGAAAACAAGACAATTTAAAATCCTTGTCAGAATAGGAGCAAAGTTAATGGAGGAGGCTTGAGGAATGTGCAAGACCAGGGGTGTTGTGTCCCTGTCCTCTGTTTAGAAAAATTTATCTTTAAATGGACATCTGGCCTCAGATCTTTGAAGAAGTAATTTCTGCACCCTGGATATTGGGAGTAGAGTAAAATATGTTCATTGGTTTTGCAACAGGCAAAGTAAATTTCTACTACTGCTTGTAACAAGCAGGGCACGTCTGAAGAACTTGCTTTGTTTTTCTGCCAGTAGCTGTAACCACTGAAAGAAAAATGTTTTCCATGTTTTGAAAGCTAGATTGCCTTCCTGTGATACGATGCCAAAAAGAGTAAAAGCAGGTGAAACCTCAACATGCTCTGTTTTAAATTCGGTGTTTTCTAAAGACTCTCTGAGAAGAAAGCACGCTGCTGCTGTCAGGAAGAATCTTTACCTGTGGCTTCTGTATAATGAAAACAGAGGGAGAAATTCTTTTTTTGCATGAGCACAATGATTTAAAGGTGCTTCAGCAGAAAGGAAATGAACTGTTAAGTAGCTACAATTTAATTAAACTTACAGTTTACTAATGATGCCTGATATTTAGTATTTTAATAGTGAGATTTCATATTTCTTCCTATATACTGGTTGACATCTGTTTTGTTCTCAATATCTACACACGCAATTTGAAACATGGCATGTTCCTAGTGTTGGCAGTGAATTGTGTATAATCAAATATATAGTGTATCTGAAAGGCAACTGTTGATCAAACGTTTGTCACCTTTAAAACTGGTTGGTGAATCTAGGGAATTTTTAACCAGAGAAGTGAAGATAATTGCCTGAACCTCTTATAGAACAAGCTATATTTGTTAATAACAAAGTTTCCAGTGTTTGAATTGGGAAAATAAGCATATTTCCTTTGAATTTAAAACAGGATTACTTCTCTACTGAAATTGCAGGGATGGTAGACTACCACATATAATTCAACTGGTTATGTTACTCTTGCAAGTCAGTACGGATCTGACTCACCTAAAAAGACCTGAGGACTGTCAACTGATTTCATTATTACTTTTTTTATTTAGGTTTTATTTACTGTTCTCAAAACTGAACACACTTATTCTTAAATTTTGAGGTGTTTTTATTGGCAGAAATAGAGTTCATCACTCAAGTCCATGAATCTAGCCAGTATAAAGCAAATCTGTGTTTCCAGGGTTTATTCTCCAGTAAATGTATGAAACCTGTATTGGATAGGTCTGAGCAGTCTTTTGAAAGGAAGCAGAGCAGCTCTGGGCACACAGACATCCAGGAATCCTGGGTGCTGCCAGGTGGTGCTCTGGAGACTGAGCAGAACCCCAGACTAGATGCTGAAAGTCAGAAGATTCAATCTTAGATTTTCCCTGGGCCCATTTCATCATTCCTGGTTATGCTAATGAGTTTGGATGGAAATCAAGTTCCTTTGAATACTGCTGTTATAGTCTGTTTGTAGAAGTTGCTCATTCTTATCTCATGTTTTGGGAAGGCTGTGTGGCTGTGGAGAAGTGTAGCCAGTGTTTCAGGAGCTGACTGTTGGTCAGTTCCTGACACACACCTTCTAATCCGTGCAAGGAAAGTTCTCTGGAAATTATGGAACACAAGGATGCCACCTTGGTTCAGAAATCCCTGAGCTACAGGCTGCTGGCAGCCAGTGGGATGCACTCAGCAGAAATCACAGAGTGCCTGTCCTGTGCTTGTGCTCTTCCTTAGGACCTGTGATCAGAGCCAGGCTTCTCTGCTTCTTGGACCTTGCCTGGCCCAGAACTATCCTGTGTTTTTAATATCATTGCATAGGTGAGGGGCAAGCTTAAACCCTTCACTGTTACATTTGTGTGCTTACTCATTGCAGGTTTTTTTTAAATCTAAAAACCCAACTTTTTAAAATCCCACATTACTTAGTTTATGCATATAACATCCTACATCACAGTGTTTCTGTAAAAACTAACAAAGTGAAAATTCATAATACAAGACCTCATGGCAGCAATCATGTTATTTGTCTTTATTCGTTCTATTGGTATAGTTATTTGAAAAAGACATATTAATCTGCTATTTTTATGTTGACCTTAAACCATTCTGTCAGTTTGTTTTTAAGGTGATGTTAAAGTACTTAGTCTCTTAAAGACACTGATTGCTGTTTAAATACAAGATGTCAGTAATCATTACATACTGTTTAGACAAAAGAAAGGAATGTATAGGTATTTAAAATGTTCTAGTGTGCCAGATAGCAATACTGGTTTATAGCTGTATTAGGTAAGTGGGTTGTTTTTGGTTTGCCTTTTTTTTAAGGGGAGGGTATAATGTTGCAACTGTTCTTATAAGGTACTTCTTCTGGAGGCTTAGAATTTTTTCAAGATCATAATACTCATATAAAGCAAGATTTAAAAAACAAATATGTTAATTGTGTGGGATGTATATAACCATAAATTTATTCTGACTTAAGCATGCTTATCTAAACTGTTAGATTTTTTTTTTTTTTACATTGTAGGTAGCTGATATACAAGTGAGATATTAGTGATGTATTTTCTGAGCTATTTGAAAAACTGATAGTACTTGCAAAAAATTTGGTCTTTGAGTTAAGAAATTAAGAATGCAAACCGTTGGCTGGAGATCAAGATGTGAAATGTGTTTCTTTTGAATGTTTCTTTTGATGTTTCTTTTGGTTTTTTGGTCCTCTTGTTTAGACTGATTTCTTCTAATATGTACATATTGTTATTATTGTGATGCCAGCTGTATGTCACCTGCTAGCAAGTGATTCCTAAACACATGGAATAATGGACTCCTACCCTCTGTTGAATAGGTCTTGCTTTTCCCATCCACTCATTTATGCGAAAATGCACTTACTGGTCTTTGAGAATGTTGACAGCAATTCTTGACAGAGGATATATTTATATGTGGCTTCTAATTGAGAAGGATAGCGTAAATGAAATTAAAATCTAAAATTAAATGCTGCTGGGTCAATGAATTTGTTTTAAAGTTATAAAGCACTTATAACACTTTGTTTTCAGGTGTTCATAGTCCTAAACTGCAATACTGAGGACACTGGGTAACACTGGAGATGCTGCATGTTTCTTGAAAACACAAGTTTACTAAATAGCTAAATGTTTGCTTCTTGACCTGCCCCATTCTTAACAACATGCAGAAGCTCAGCTCTGCAATGACAGACTGTTGTGGTTTAACCCCAGCTGACAACTCAGCCCCACACAGCCACTCACCCCTCCAGTGGGAGAGAATCAGAAGAGTAAAAGTGAGAGAACTCGTGGGCTGAGATAAAAGACAGTTTAGTGGGTAAAGCAAAAGCCTCACACACAAGCAAAGCAGAACAAGGAATTTATTCACCCCCTCCCACAGACAGGCTGATGTTCAGCCATCCCCAGGACAGCAGGGCTCCATCACACATAATGGTGACTTGGGAAGACAAATACCATCACTCCAAACATCCCCCCTTCCTCCTTCTTCCCTCAGCTTTATGTACTGAGCATGATGCCCTGTGGTCTGGGACATCCCTGGGTCAGTTGGGGTCAGCTGTCCCAGCTGTGTCCCCTCTCAGTTTCTCCTGCACCCCCAGCCTCCTCAGTGGTGGGTCAGTAAGGGAAGCAGAAAGGCTTTGGCTCTCTGTGAGCCCTGCTCAGCAATAACAAAACCATCCCTGGATTATCAGACTGTTTTCATCCCAAGTCCAAAGCACAGCCCCACAGTAGCCACTGTTGAGAAAATTAACTCTATCCCAGCCAAAACCGGAACACTAAGTTAAGTGTCCAAGTCAGGAGGGAGCCAATTTTCAATCCTTGTTTCTGTGAACAGGCTTTCAGATATCAGTGTTGCATAAGTGATATTACTATTTTTAATGAATTCTTTTATCTGACAGTATAATGCTGTGAAACTTCTGCAGTACTCCTCTGCAGAATAATTTTCAGAATCTAGTTGAAGGATGGCAAATTGGTTTGCTAATTAAAGTCAAATTTGTGAATTAAAAAATTGAAATGACCAAACATATCTAATTCTGGGTGACATTTTCACTGCAAGTAGATGGGGAGGGGGCAAGTTCCATTTTTGTGTGTGTTGGTTTATTTTGGGGCTTCACTGCAAGCATGTTTATAATTTGATACCCTGTGTTTGCATGACTAATCTCAAATTCAGGCAGTAGCAGTCACGTGTTCTGAATATGAATGCCAAATGCACTTCGAGTTGCACAGTTGAAAGTACTCTGTGTCCTCAAGTTCTGGATTTCTGCACTAACAGTGAAAGCTTTCTTAAAATCTGTACCATCAGTGCCTCCTATGATTGTAAATGCCAAGTGATTTGTGCATTTCTTCATTTTCAGGGATCTACTTCAGACACTAACTGAGGATGAACTGCACACGCTGGAACGTAACCTTTGCATCTCTCAAGATGTAGATTTTCCTGTCAGAGCAGATCCTGAAGTACCCTCTGTCATTACACCAGGCTTAACTGCGACTTTGCCTCCAAAGGAACTTTCGGCAAAAGCCGAGAACACAGAGGCTGAGCTGGCTTGTTCAATGCAGTATGATGAACAGGAGCTGGAACAGCTGAACAGGATGGTACATAGAGTCGGAGATGAAATGTCTTCTCTGCTTTCCCCTCCAAGCATCTGTCAGTCTCCAGCTCACAGACCTACCCTAAGAAATAGTTCTAGCACAGAAGCTTCACCAACAAGACACCATCTTGACAACTTAACTGATGAAGAGGACAGAGTGTTTTTTATGGATGACCTAGATGGAGCAGGAGAAGCTCTTGCTGGGTTGGATTCAGTAAGTGATACTTTTGCTTGGGTGAATAACCCTTGCCACGATTCAAAACAGAACCTGCAATATAGAGATGCTTTGCTGTATGAGAATGGCCATCAGACAGAGGAAGCTTTGCTTTTAAAAGATGCTGAAAGTGACTTAAGCAATAATAACAATGTTGAAGAAGGAAAGCAGATGTCTGGCATTTCAGTTCCAAATTCGTGCAGCTGCCTGGAAGGTCCGGACTCACAGTTATACCTCAATGGCTGGGATGCCTACGGGGATGACGCAGAAACGGCAGAAGTGATTGCTCACAGGACAGGGGGGATGAAAATATCTGCTACTGTAATATTCAACCCTAAGTCTCCCTCCAGCTCAGAATCCCCAGTAACAACTCCAGAAGCAGCTATTAGTTGTGTTCCTGGATCTGCTAATCCATTAGCAAATGAGGAGGAGGATGAGTCCCATAAACTCAGTATAGCTACCACAAACTGTCTAATTAATTCCTGTGTGTGTTGTGGCAGCTGTGAAGACAGCAGGGAGGACGGTGTTGAAGGTTTAAAGACTAAACATTCTGCAGGAGGTGTTGTAAATGCTTCGTACACATTAATAAAGTCTAAGGAACTGGACCATGTAGATAACTTGGACAATTCAGTCCCTGCACAGGAAACATTAAAACCTGAAACTTCTGCTTTGTTAGCAGAAAGGGACTTTGGCAGTGAAGAGCAAAAACTGCCAATCTCCTCTAAGTGCCTGGCACATTCCTCAGGTTCACAGGTAGGAGCAGAAAGTGATTCACAGGGAGAAGGAGAAAGCATCTCAAATCAGCAGAAGTGGGAGAAGAGAAAACAACTATGTGAGAAAAAAATGGACTACAATGAAGATGCTAGTAGTGAAAGGACAGCAAAGGAAGATGTAAAGTCAAGATCTAGTTCAAGGTAAGAGCAACCTGCTGTCTTGGTAGCAGTTTGCATGTACAGAAGTTGCTGTTATCCTTGTACTGTAGCAATTGGTGTATCAATAACGTTGATTTTAAGGACAATAGGGTGTTGCAGGATTAAGGAATTTGCCCATATTTTTTTTTTTTAATGCAAATAGCTTTTTACTGGACTTCAGCTTTTCTGCAAAACATTTGGAGATCATCTGAATTTTAGTCTAATGTCTCTATATCATTGAAATCAATGTTGCATAACCTGCTTAATGTATCCAAGAGGGCATTGCTGCTAAATGGTACCTGGGTAATTATTTCCATTGTACTTTGCTGTTTTACAGGAAAAGTGTGTCTGGCAGATACTAAAAAGTTAACTTCTGCGTCACTGCACAGGGTTAAATTGGAATCTAAACACATTTTACCTTAGCTTCATTTGAGAGAACAGAGCTGATCATGTTGCCTGAGGGCATGAGTGTATTTGTGATTGTCCGTGTGCTGAAGGAGCCCAACAGAGTGCAGAAGAGCCTTTTAAACCTATTGGACCATTTCAGCCAAAGTTCAGAGAAGGATAGCGGTCATGGATTAGGGTTCCGCATCTTTAATGACAATAAGGAACTCGATAACAAGGAGATAACATAATAATACTTGTATTAAAGAAAATGCCATGCTTCAGCTCAACTTTGATTAGACATTAGGGATCTTACACACATCAGTGGAAAACCTGACTTCATTTGGTTTACTGTTTAATAGAGGATAACCTGTTTTGTATGAGTAATGTCCTCAGTTTCCCTGAAGTATTAATATCATGAAGCAGAGGAAAGAAAGTAGACATAAATTATTGTTGTTTCCTGTACTTCTGTGACAGCTTTTTTGTGTGTGTGTGTTGTAGGATCTCTCGTGTTACATTTGTAGAGTTCAGGATAACACAGTGGAGGTAGCTTGAATCACGACGTGTAACCACAGTATAAAGGCTGCAAAAATAAGCATTTGTTTAATAATACACGTGTTGAATTGTAAGATATGTTACTGGTAATGGAAATAGAATCAAGAGTTCTTTGGCCTGGAGTTAATTCCTTTTACAGGTAAAATACAATTGGTGTGCACAAAACTCAACTTTTGAGAGGGTAATTTTGTCTTTCTCATTATTCTGGGTATTTGCTGTTACAAAACTCAGACAATTTGTCTACTAATTTTTGCCTTTGGTAGGATACTAAATGAAATTTGTGAGAACAAGTCTGTAAAATATAATGAAATTATATATATTTAAGCTACTTTTTCAGCCTTCCATGTTTTGTGAATGTGATCACTTCTTCACCAATTTGTCCAGCTTCTATTAATACTGTTTGTAAACTTTATCTGATAGTTGTCCTTTTACAGAGAGTTTTGTAAGTCTATGTTCCTCTGTGTCCTTTGGTTCGCTTCTGGTTCCTGTCTGGCCTGTCACAGGTGGTGTGATTTTGTAGAACCTAAGTCACAGTTTGTCTATGTGGTTACTTTTTCAGGTTGGAAAAGTCACAGCCTGCTTAATCAGAAGTTGTCCAGACATTGACCATACTTTTGATCACGCCTTTTCCCTTGCTCTAAACCTTTGTCAGTGATATGATTTCCTCTTAGCAATAAGTGAATCAGAGCTTCACGTATTGAAGATACGAGCAAACGATGGATGTGCACAGTGGCATAATTATATTCTGTTCTTTTTCAATGGCTCCCACTATATGACTTCAGGGTTTTTTTGCCAAGTGGTGTGCTGATGTTCTTTTTGAAGTTGTCTGGTAAAGCCCCAAGATGTTGTCTGTGATCTGTATCTGATGCTAAAATGGTTCTCCATGTGCTTACCAGTTGAGTATTGGCATTTTATTACCTATCGTTCAGACTTTCAGATCCTGCCTTGGTAGCAACCTTTCAGACCTCATTGCTCTGCAGACTGTACATCAAAACAAAACAAAACCAGGGTGCTGAAGAATTCAGTGCTGACATCTTACTCTCCTGAGAAGTGATTGTGTAGCAGCTTCTCCATATTTGTGGATAAGAATCTTTTACCCATTTGGGACCCTTCCCTCTTATGCTGTAGCTCCTTAGTTTTCTTAAAACCCTTTAAAGCCTTTAGTGAAGTATTTTGACAGAACCTATTTGGAAATCCAAGGATTTGACAGCTGAATCACCATTCCTCACAATCCTTGACCCATTCAGAGAGCTCCCAAGAGGTTCCCTCTGCAGAAGTCACATTACTTCTTCCCAAACTGATCTTCATATTGTTGTCTACTAATTTTTGCTTTTGATATATTCTGTTAAGTTGCTTGGTATGAACATCAGGATCACAGAACTAGAGTTGTTCGAATCCCCATGGAGTCCTTTTTATTTTTAGAGATTGCCACCTTTAGACTCTAGGCATCAGGAATGTTTTAAAAGGGAGGTTAATAATTCATCTCATTCATTCTTGAGTTCTCCTAAAACTGTTGGATGAATATGTCTGAATATTTTGTTAACAAGTTAGTAGGATTTGTATGTTTTCACCATAGCCTCTACCACAGTTACTTTGTTGATTACTTCTAATAATCTGTATTTGTTACTGAGACTACAGTACATCTATTATTAATTGGCAAGTATTCCACCTTTGCAGCAGTAAAGAATTAGGGATGAAGGTGTTTGGTTACTAGACTGTTGATGCTTTATTTGGAAGCATTCTAATATAAACTCCTTTGGTACATTCTGTGAAAGATGGAGATGGTGGGGATCTACTGAGTATTGGATTTAAAAATTGTATATGTATCGATCTTAGATTTTTCTTACAGATATCTATATATAGATTTGGTTCTTGCCTCTGAATCACTAGTCACTTTATCAGCAAAAGAGAAAATTCAGTTACAAAATAGAACTTTGTGGACCTTTCCTTACTCATGCTGCTTGGGCAGTGACTAATCACTGCTTTTTGAGGGTATTTTTAAATTGGAAGTTCACATTAGGCTTCTGCCACTGCTCCCTGTTAAATGCTTATGAATGCCAACTTAACCATAGGGGAAATGTTGGAGACAGTAGATTATTTTCAGAATGATGGACCCATTAGCTAGAACAATAAGCAATCTCATTCACATGAAATAGCTGTAGGATAGGCTCATTCATCAAACTAATAAATGTATTTACTTTCTAGTTACTGTAAATCCCCAGCTAGGAGAAGAACATTTTCTTTACCTTGTTTGAATCAAGCTGCTGTCAAATGCGTATGTTGTGACACCAACTGTTTGTTTTAGTCAATCAGTCCTTATACAGACAGGTTTATCATAATAATCCTTATATCTGAAATAGCTGGTATTTCAGGCTTCTTTGTCTAGCCTCAGAATTTAGTGGAGTTTAAAATAGCATCCATGGCTTCTCTGGGGTGAGTGCCACCACCTCACAGTAAAGAATTTCTTTCTCACATCCCGTCAAAGCCTACCCTATTTCAGTTTGAAGGCATTCCCCCTTATCCTCTCACTCCAGGCCCTTATAAAAAGTCTCTCTCCATCTTTCTTGTGGCTCCCTTCAGGTACTGGAAGGCCACAATTAAGTCACCCAGAAGCCTTTTCTTCTCCAGTGTGAATAATCCCAATTCTCTCAGCTTTTCCTCATAGGAGAGGTACTCCATCCCTCTGGTGGTCTTGGTGATTCTCCTCTGGATTTGCTTCAGCAGATTGATGTCCTTCCTGTGCAGAGCTGGATGCAGGACTCCAGGTGGGGTCTCACCATAGTGGAGCAGAATCCCCTCCCTCACCTGCTGCCCACACTGCCTTAAATACAGCCCAGGACACATTTGGTTTTCTGGGCTGCAAGAGCACATTGCTGTCTCTTGTCCAGTCTTCAATCCACCAGCACCCCCAAGTCCTTCTTGGCAGGGCTGCTCTCAATCTCTTCATCCCCCAGCCTGGATTGATACTGGGGGTTGCCCCGACTCAGGTGCAGCACCTTGCACTTGGTCTTGTTAAAACTCCTGAGATTCCCATGGGCCATTTTCTCGAGCCTGTCCAGGCCCCTCTGGATGGCATTCCATCCTTCAGGAGTGTCAAAAGCACCCCTCAGCTTGGTGTCATCAGCAAGTATGCTGAGGGTGCACTCAGTCCCTTGGTCTGTGTCATTGATGAAGACATTAAATAACACTGGTCCCAACACGGACCCCTGGGGGACATCACTTGTCACTGATGTCCATCAAGACTCTGACTCATTGACCACTGCCCTCTGGATTTGACTGTTCAGCCAGTTTTTTATCCATCTAACAGTCCATACATTGAATGCATCTCTCTCCAGTTTAGAGAGAAGGATGTTGTGGGGGACAGTGTCAAAGGCTTGACAGAAGTCCAGATAAATTACATCTGTAGCCCTTCCCTTGTCCACTGATGTAGTCACTATCATAGAATGCCATCATGTCTTCATTACTTTGGTTTATAAGTCATAGCTGACATTGTCTTTCTCTGTCATTTGCTTGTAAGTATCTGAAAGATAAAAAACACCAACAGCAGGAGAGTCCTGGGCAGCACCATTAATGAGATGCAAATAGGAGAAAAACACTAGCAAAAACTTAGTATTTATCTGCTGAAGGGACAATGTGATAAAGGCTGTCATGTAGCAAAACAAATTGTTACGGGGGAAAGTCATGTAAAAATACAATAGAAGGTGATAAAACTATGACAAAGCACCATTTGGTGTTTTGAGGTAAAAAAGGACATAACACCAAAACCGAGCTTTGAATCTGTATCTAGTATTCCTTGGGTTTCAACTGGAAGCAAGCTATACACACTTTGTTTTAAAATACCCATTCTGCCGTAGTGTTCCACCTGCTTTTTCCCAGGGAAAGAAAATTATGAGGAGTGGAGATTTCTTTTGGTGTTTTGTAAATATTTGGCTTTCTGTTCCTTCCGGAGTTGCAGAGTCTTTGTAAACCTAATGTTTTATGAAGTTTAGCAACTTGTGTCATATTGTCACAATGCTGGTGTTTCCATGTTTTAGTGTTAAATACCTGGTTCTGTTGCATGCTTGTTTATCTACCAGCTGACCTCAAAACAGATCTGAAATTAAAAACCCCAGATTATTAAGTGTAGTTTCTCTTTTCCACTGCAGGTCTATTGTGCCTAGCTTAAATTTTACAATTTTTTCTTTTCCATTTTTCTTGATCAGTTTGAATGTCCTCTTGATGAAGCCTTTTACAGAGCACCCGAGAACTGGCAAAAGGAGCTGAAATTGGGAGTGAGGAGAATTTCTCATCTTCACACTTCCTGCAAGCTCTGGCTGTGTCCATCAGCTGTTAGATGCTGTGCTGTTCACATTTACTTGTGGGGGCTTAAAAAATAGAATATTTTGCCATATGCTTTTGCAGCGTAAGGAGGAGGAATGAGGCATCCTTGCAAAAGCATGTTTTGCTATTTGTTGATCTGTTATTACCATTCTAAATAAGATGAATAATTTATTCTTCTCCAGCATGGTGTTCAAGTAGTCTCATTTCTTAGTCTTAGTTCTGTAATATTTAAATTGTATATATTGTACAATATTTATAGATTACAGTAGTCTGTATTGTAATATGTTTGAAATCTTATTTCCCCAGCATATTAGAATAACTGTGTAAAAAGATGAACACCTGTTGTTTCTAATTTTGATTTTTTTGGCCTGTATTTTATTTTCTTCAATCCTTGGCAACATGTGATATGTGCACATTTTCAGTACAGGGACTTTAAGATAAGTCATTCCACCATTGTAAATGCAGGGAAAAGAGCCTTTTGTATTTGGGGGATGGCTAGCATTTGTTAAAAACAAACAAACAAACAAACAAAAACACCACTAAAAAAGCCCCCACAAAACCAACAAAAAACCCCCCAAACAACAACAAAAAAACCCTAAATTCACAAGAATTACCTTTCTTGTCTTTTAGTTTCTAGTATTTGATTCTACAAGTACTCCTTTATTAAAACTCAGTTGGTATTTCCATGCAAAATAACATGATTAAATGTTTTAAATTCATGCTTTTCTAGAATACTCCCATCACAGTAAGACTTAGGAAAAGTTCACATAAACAAAAATGTCTGCTTAGTGTCCTGTACTGATTAGTGGTTTAAATGGGTGTTCAGGAGAAAGAAAACTTCTCATCAGCAAAAAGGAAATAGTAGTTGATTGGGAACCAAACATCAACCTTTCTACTGCAAAACTTCCCTTAAGCAATCATTTGTCTGGCTGTTGATTGAAATTCTTTGTTTCCCTTCTGGTATTTTGTTTTGTTTCTTTGTGCAACCAGCCAAATTCAGATGCAGCATAAATGAATTTTTTCCAGTCCCTCCTCCCCTTGTTTTTGACAATACAAGTCTCAAATTAGATGTGGCACTGTTTTCCCTTGTTGCTGAACACAGATTCTGTGCTGTCTGATAACATGACTGCTGTTAGGGAGCCTGAGTGTGCAAACAGAAGGTGTCAGTGTTCTATACCAGCTTCCCTTTTACTAGGTCCGTGTATCAGTTGAAGCAGCACTGAACCCTATTACCTCTCAACATGCAGGTTTCTGAAATAATTGCTAAAACAGAGTTTTTAAAGATACTTTTTGGCTTTGGTGCGACCTGTGAAGCTTTAGAGTTAGCCCTCATGTATTGAGCTAGTCAGAGAAGACCTCGGCCAATTAACTCTTGTAACATGGAATGTAATTGTAACTCATAATAGCTTTCATGAAGAAACCATCCCCTGAAACAACCAGAGCTGTAATTAAAGGTAATAGGCTAGAAATGCAGCCCAGTAGAAAAAAGCCCACAAACCAGGATAAAATAAAGGTGGCTTTCAGGTATATTGTGGTTTTTTTTTTTCTTAGCTTAGTTACAGAAAGGGGCCAACAGCTTTAAAATACAGGATTTGTTAGTTCAATCTGCTAATATTCCATAAAGAGGCAGCCATATCACCTCATCTCACTTTGCTCTCTTGCCTCAAATCTTCATTTTAATCAAAAGTACTGAGGAATTATGTTTTGATGAGCATGGATAGTGGTTTTATCCAGGGCTAGAATGTAATTTTTAAAATAGCAGTGTAGGCATTTAACACCTACAAATGAAACAAACTTTTTGCTGCCTTATGCAGTTCAAGCAGTCCTGTGAATCCCAACCCAACACAACATTAATTGCAAATGACTGTGATGTGGTGAAGTTCAGGTGGCCTGTGGGCTGATGTGGGAAGAAGGGGTTAGCTGCCCTCAGCTGCAGAACGTGGCTTTATGCAGGTGTCTTCTTTGATAATTGTGCTAATGAACGTGCATGCTGAGCTATCATCAGCTGATAATGGGAATCTTGAGTTGGGAAAAACAGGTCAATTCACCTCAGGATCTACCAGCATCTTAGAAAAGCTGAGAGAGTCTCCAGGCAGACACTAATAAGAAGAAAATTCTACAAAGCGTTATCCTGAGTCTGTGTGTACTGAGAGGAAGAGCAGTATGTCCAGGATATTTTTTATTTGCTTGGGGTTTGTTTGGGATTTAAAAAAAAAAACCTAGTTAGTATAACACTGAGAAAGTATAAGACAGTTATCATTATTGGATTCCCATCTCCTGGTACTAAATAAACACAGAATTTCTCATCTGAAGAGTTACAACCTGAATATGAACCAGAAATAAGCACTGTAAATCATAAATACTATTTCCTGTACAAAAATTCAATCTATATTGATACACAGGAGTGATAAAAATGTTTACATGTTGTAATTGCCTAAAGTACACATCGTTTATTACAACAAACTGAAGTCTTGTCGCTTGTGTCAAATGTGTGCAAGCAGTTTACATCTCCAAATGATGACTGACCAGGTGCATATCTAATCCTGATCCTGAGGATCCTCCAGCGTGGCCTGGTTTGTGCACCAAGTGAAAGATGGAGTAGTGGAAAATGAAGGCTTTATAAAGCAATTTAGAATGGCAAACTGTTAAGACAAGGCTTAAAAACAGCTGAGATGGTGGAGCTGATGAGAAGGTACAGTGATAGCAACTGGCTAGAGGTGAGAGAAGATTCAAATGAGAGGAAAAGAAGTATGGAGAAGAGATGAGGTAAGGCTTGTTATCTTTTCAGGAGACATCTGTGAAAGTGAAAATAAAGATAGCATTGAGGTTATTGATAATGCAGGCATTGTGGGCCATTATGTTCAGAGGTTACTCATTGAGTTTACTTACAATTAAGGTTTTTTATTTTTTTGCCTTCTGGCTCAGGCTTTCCATTCCACATGACAGTAGGAAGTGATTTCATGACTTGGGACAATATTCACAATAAATAGTATCTGCCCTTAACAGAGAGATGGTACTCTAAGGGTGGTGGTTGGTTTGGTTTATGTTTTGGCCTAGAACATTCAACTCCCCAAAGAAGTGTGAGAACTTCAAGTTCTTTGAAAAAATGTAAGCCTTTTGGGCTGTGTGTAAGAGCTGAAAACCTCAAATTTTTTAAAACAAAACAAAAAAAGGTAGAAAACTAGAACATAAGATTGAAGTTCTTAAATAGTTACTGTTGGTAACTGAGATATTTTGACTATTTCAAATATATCAGGCAGAGCTTCACAGAAAGCACTGAAGGACAGCAAAGCTGACATCTTTCAGCAAAAAATGTAACTCCCCAAATCAGCTGGCAGGATTGTTACCTTGGAAAAATCTGGAAGTGGCTGGGAGGTGAGAAAGCATAAGAGAAGGTGCTGAGTTTGTTAGTTGTTCTTGTTTCCTGGTTCTGCTGTTCAAAGATGACTATTCTGAATAATACATTTCATCTTTGCAAGACAGCTTCTCCCAATCTCTCAGAAATGAGTGATGTGCTTCACAAGACAGAAGCAACAGAATATATAAATGCTATTAGACAATGACTTAACAAAACTTGATGGCACATGTGACAGTGATTTAACAAGATTCAGTGGCAAGGTACATGTCAATATTCAGTGCACAGAGAACAGGGTCAGAGAGAACTGCCAGGGAGATCCTTTCCTTGAGTCATGAGGTTCAGAGAGGACTCTGGGTGCAGCTGGATGCAGATTTAGTCCTGGTCTTGGTCAATGATTTATGTCTAAAGGATTGTATATGTGCAGTCAGTCTTTTTATCACTTAGCAAATGTTTCAGTGTTTCTAAATGTGTAGTCCCAGTTTACTTACGGAGTATCTGATGTGATAAGGATTCTCTCAGCCTTGAGAAGTCATCTTGAGAGGCATCCCTACTCAGTGGGAGATCCTTGCTGCCATGCAGGATAGCTCAGGTCTGGACTGTCTGCTATTTATTGGCTAAGATGACTAATAGTCATATTTGCATTCCAGTTGTACTCTGGTTGGTGCATGCTCCACTACCCGTCAGCTGTTGAGAAGGATTTATGGTCCTTGGCTGCTGTGTTATCTGTCTCCCCAGAGCCCAGCTTGGGTGTAGCCACCATGACTGCCTTTTTGGCTACTGCTTAAACAGAAAAGGGGTGCGAGCACACCACCACACCTGCCCAATCATGGTGTGAAATTACATGCTAATGTTTTTTTAATATCATTTAGCCACCATAAAACAGATCGTAAAAGTACATTTTAGTAGCATGACCATATTGTAAGATTTGATGGGTAAAGGTGATGAGCTATAAAAGAGTAAGCCTTTGTTTAAATGCATATATCTCTTCATAATGAGCAGAATTAGCAAGGGAAATTACACAAAATGAATGAAAGTTAAATAGATTTTTGTTCAAGTCTGATAAAATTATTTTCCAGTTGTGAAGTCTCTCCTTTCAACTAAAGCATGGTACACTTGGGATTTATTTTCAAATTGGCAATCAGAAATGAGAAACATGAAGGGGTACATTTTCTGCATGATTAGTGGGAGGTATGCAAACAAATCCTATTTTTTCTTAGTGGGATTAGAGCACATACCTTCCATACACTGCTTTGGAGAATTCCCCTTAAGTATTCTTCCCGATTTCTAGCTGAAAAAATAGCTACAGTAGTAAATTTGGTAGAAGAGAAGAGTTTGGAATGTAGGTGGTTTACATATGCCTAAAAAGCAAAAAAAGCATAAAAAAATCTGCTAGTAATTGTGGAGAAGTAAGGTAAAATAACCCTGACCTATATAGCTACCTCTCTTAACTAAAGATGTTTCTTAGGTTTCTCTTTGCGTTGTCCACAGATATCTGTTGACTGAACATTGAGTTCAGCAGGCTTGAATGAACCTTCTGCACTGCCCAGAGCCAATACAGCTTTGATATCTTTGCTCAAGATTATGTATTTTCTTATCTAGTATAATTTTTTTCAGCTTGTGGAATTTCCAGTAGCTGAGCAGTAAATTGTTACTGAAACAAAAAATTGGTCTTTACAAGATAGTTTTGTAGTGCTTATGAAACTATTTTTAACCCTCTAATCATAGCTTATGTTTATAATATGATGTAAGATTGAAAATGATGTGTTATTTAAAGGCTTTTCATTAGTCCAGGGGTGCCAGAGACAAGTTGTGTAGCATTCATTTAAATTATTCATATCCTTTCACTTAGTAGCTAGTGAATTTCCCCTAATGAAGTGTCAGTGGTTTGCCATGGGACTGCTCCTTCCTGCTTATCTGTTGGCTCAAAGCACAAATTTTGATGTACATCATATGGCTGATTGAGCAAATTTAGGGTCAGGTAGGTATATTATCTTCAGTTCCATCACTGAAGTCAGCTTTCTGCTTTCTAACAGACTTTTTCCTTCCAATGGGAAGGAAGCATAGATCAAACTTGTCACAATATTCAGAAGTTTTTGAAGCGTATGGTTTAGTATATCTTGGCCTGAAACCCATGGTGACTGAGTTTTGTTATGTCTTCATTATAAGGTTATACAATGCTTAGCAGCATGGGCATGCTATTCCCTCCATCCCCGATGAAAGTGTAAGATCCTTGATTCTTTCCTGAATGTTTTAACTGTACGGCATGAATTAAATTGAAGATTTTTTTTAAGATGTGTGCCCACTGACTTTGCTGAATTGTCTGTCCCTTTGGGAAGAAAGCAGGATAGGTTTGTATCATTTTCTGAAGAGCAAAAAACACAACTACCAGTTTATTCTTATTTCTGTATAATCCATGACAAGCCATGACTTATCACAGTGCTGTTTTTTTGCCTTTGTTCGCTTCAGCAGTTCATTTTGTTTCCGTATGTTTTTTCAGTTCTCAGGATGGCTTACGTGATTCCCCCCTCAGCTCCATCTCCAGCAGTGACTATGAGAGTGTTTCTGTCACTACATGTAGTCTCTCCAGCATATACGCTCTGAGGTAATAACATCACTTCGCAGTCAGATTTGACGGATGGTACTGACTAATGCTTGGTTGAAAATTTTCATTGAATTAATCAAGTGACAGCAACACTTCTGAGTATTCTACCTTTTGGACAATAGGTGCTTTTTTTTGTTTTGATTTTACCTAGCAGCTTCCTTCAATGCTGTGACAATTGGGAGTCAACTATTTGTGGAAAAGTTTTATTGCATACAGGAATCATTTACATATGTCCATGACCTCACTTTTATTGGTCTATATAGCATTTCTTAGGAAGCACTTCAGGTTGTGGCTTGAAAGGTAACAAATGCTTCTCTTAGCTAGGCCTTGGCTTTCTAGAAAATATGTTTTTTCCATTTCGTTTTAGCTAGGAAAATGTGGGAGCGTTGCAGTTAATAATTTAACTTACACTGTGTTGTTGGCCAAAATTGTTAAGAATACTAGTTTGTATTCTTATCTTCTGAAACTGCATGAGAGTTTTAACTTTGGTTTTGTTCAAAGCACTTAACGAGAATAATAGAAGAATGAAGTTTAGGGCAGAAAAATGTAACTAAAGCGTAAATATCAGTTCTTTTTTCAGTGTTCTCGTAACACACATGTATGTGATATGTGGCATACACTGTATGCAATAATGTTTTTACTCTGGTACAGACTTCAGCTGTTATAGACCCTCCTCCACTGCCTTTTGTTCCCTCTTTTTAGCTCTGTTTCTCTACCCAGCACTTCATCTGAACTTTAGGAATTCCAAGTTCCGTCTGCATTTGGAGATAAAAAGAGAAGGTAAAGCGGCTTTTCTAAATAGTGGTAGATAAAATACTAAAAATGGTGTTTTTATAGGCTGTATCTGTCTTCACACTCAGGGGGTTTTTTTAGCTTCATAGTTTTGAAACAAGGGCAGAAAGATGCAACAAAAACTGTTTTTCATTGTTTTAATTTTGAAATACATTTCCTTTCAACTGTTCTTCAAACAAAACCCAATTTTACCTGCATGCAACAGCTGCCCTATTCTAGATACTGTATCCATCAAAAACTGTTTTACGCAGGGCTGTCAGATTGGGTAGCCTCAGTTACTCTTCAGGAACAACTGGCGCAGTGAGAATAAGTCTTCATTACGTGCACCACCTCCTCTCAAGGCCTTACTGTACTGCCTTCATATGTTAGTATTGCAGTTGGCACTCTGTTGATGCTTACGTAAATTAAAGTTTGATTTATAAGGCAGGATTTGTACATGTGCCTTTGTGCTCTTGTACACTGAACTATAGCATTGTATCATCCCTGGGTGGCTTGACAAAATTTATGTTGCCTGGTTTTCTGCACCTGATTGCTATTACTAGAGATCTAGCTATTGTAGTTTGTGGTCCAGTAAAAATAGCTAAGTATCTGCTTGGGTATAATGATAGGAGTTTCCCCTTTTGAAATACTTAGTTTAAGAAAAGTTTAAACTTCTTTTAATGACTTATTTTAATGACATAAAAGAAAGAAAAAAAAAAAAAGAAACCTATCTCCTTCACAGTAGTATGTTCCTAGACCTGTGTGCATGGAAATGCAATGTTCAGTACATGGATTTGCATTATATTTTAGAATATGTTATTTTTAAAGGGCTCCCCTCCTCTTTTATGTTGTGTTACCTGAAGAGTTTTACTGTCTATTAAACAACTTCTCTAGAGTTGCATTATTTGTTTACTGCAACAAGCATGTTCCTTGCAAAGACAGTCTCTAAAATATTCTTTTCTGACATAGCTAAGTTCTCCTTGATGGGTATTCAAAATAATACTGAAATTGGCTTTTTGGGGTTGTTTTTTTTCTCTTCTGAAATATGCGATTTTAATGTACTTAATGTTTTGCTGTTTTCACTTAACAACCATTAGAGATGATATATAACCTTGTCAGTTTTATCTGAAAAGTATTTGGCTAAACAAAGAATTCTTGAATTACATTTATGTGGCCTTTTAATTGCTAGTGAAACGTAAACAACACCTTTGTGCTAGTAAATAATCAGTATCCATTTTCCAGAGGAGAACCAGGGAGAAAATTCTCACTCTTTGGATCCCAGAGCACTGTTCAACCCATGGGTCATTGTTTTCCATTTTGGTTTTTATTGGGAGGAAAAAGCTGTCAAGACTGTAAGGAGCCCTCTGGGACCGGTTGAAGAGGCTATTTCAAGTCAGCTTGTGATTTACTGCCTTAGACATTTCTATCATCGGCCAACGCTGTGTAAATTCTTAGAGCTATATTCATCCCACCTAATTTTAGGCACGAAACTCCTAAATTTGGAGTTCCTGAAGGTTCCCCATTTAGTCATTGGAGAACAGTGGAAGTCTCGGTTAAGCATATAATTAATTTGTTGAAATGCGTCTGGGCTGAAGATTTTCAGTCGTAAATGGGGACTGTGGTCGCAATACTTTGCTGACTGTTCACAAAGTAATTTGAAAAACCCTTTAAAACTTTGCTAAATGTTGCTAGAGCACAAATTGGGGAAGAAATAAAGGTACAGAGGGCTTCTCAAATGGCTTTGCTAAGGTTGATTTCACTAGCACCTGATCTGTGTAGACGATTCCTCTTTCTAATCTCAAGAGGTCTGATGGTCAAGAAGTTAATAGTTCAGCCCAGTTCAGAAGATCACTTTTGGTAAAATGTTAATTAAGCAGTATCTGGACTTGAGATGCCCATACCAGTAATCAGCTTGCTCAGCAAAGAATAAATGTGTTCTGTGTATATCAGAAAGTTTCAGAGAAACTATGTTTTTATGTAAAGACTTCAAGAAGTTGTACATGATTGTGACTGCAAAGTAATACTGCTGACTTGAGTAAAAATTGCCTTACAGCAGGGATGTGGCAATTGACCCATTGATTATACCAGCTTCAGAAAAAAAATCCCCCCAATTTTTCCTTTTCAATGGTTCCTTTCCATATATGTTATTTTGAGAATCATTTTTAGTAGAACTATAACTTACTAAATCGTAAACAGGCACCTAATAAAATACATCTCTGAAATCTTATCCATTTCAGTGTTTGGAGTAGTAGTCATTTTTAAAAATAAATTGCAGGTGTTTGTCAGCTTTCAATGTGTTTGAATTATTTGACAAGATCCTAACAAAGCCATTAATTTGGATGGAAACCTAAGGGAAGCCTGTTGGACCTGGGAACAGAATGAGAGGATTTGATTTGCTTAAAGAATGGATCTAAGTTCTTTGAAAGACTGGAGCTCGAACATGCAGGAAAAGGGTTGCTTTGAGAGTGATGAGGAAAAGTAAGTGAGACAACAGAAGAACAAGGTAGTTACAATTACTTGATTTCACAACCTCATTGAAGTTTTTGGTGTAAAAGTGCAAGGGAGGAAGAAATACTGATGAATTCTGTATTCAAGCATTTGCCTGCTAGAGTAGGTGGTAAACGATGTTTCTTAATTTTAAGGTTATGACAAGCCAATAAATGACAACTTTAAATATAAATATTAACTTTTAAAACTAACATTAATGATACATTAGATGCCTTCTGCCATCAACAGGTATTTATTTAGATATGTCATTACAGTTTAAATATTGGTGTTTTGTGAAATTTTTTCCTACTGTTTTAGGCAGTAACAAAAACTCTGCCAAAACAGCGAGACTCTGCCAGCAATTAGAGTGGTACATTAATCTGGCTGTTTCAGTTCAAATATCTGTATTTGTGTACATGGGGGCAGATCCCAAGGTCATTGGCTTGCTCACACAGTTGAAGTGTATGGCTTACTGCATGCGTATTTTGAGTATATCCCTGTTAGGATAAAGACACATGTCAAACAAGACAGGGCATCATATTTAACAACTGAAATTTTCATTACCTGCTGCAGAAATAGAGGGTGTTTTGCAGGAGACTTCTTGAAGGTACCTTGCCAGTCTGTTCATGGAATCATAAAGCAGCCCGTGTTGGAAGGGACCTCAAAAGATCATCTGGTTCATCCTTGTGTGGGGAAATGAGCCTAGATGAGTTTATCTAGCACCTTGTTCAGTTATATCTTGAAAACCGTCAGCCATGAGGGCTCTACCATATCCCTAGGGAGTTTGTTTCAGTGATTGACTGTTCTTAGTGTAAAATATTTCTTTGTTATATCAAGATGAAACCTCTCGTGGTACAACTTTTCCTCTCCATGTGACTCCTTGTGAAGAGTCAGCTTCCATGCTCTTCATAGCCGCTCTACATACTGTGGTACTGTGATGAGGTCCCCTGTAGCCTTCTCTTCTCCAGGGAATAAAACACCTAACTCCTTCAGTCTCTTGCTGTAGGACAGGTTCTCCATCATCTTCATGGCCCTCCTTTGGATGCTGTCCAGTCTGTGTTTTCTTTAACTGCAGGGATGAGAACTGATCACAAGCAGTACTCCAGGTACAAGCGCTTGGTAGATTGGGATGGTCACATCTCTCATCTCCATTGATGATGCCCCTGTGGGTGCATCCCAGCATCTGATTTGCCTTCATTGATGCAGCAGCTACACCAGGACCCCCAGGTCCCTTTCAGCCAGGGATCCAGCCTGTACCAGGCTCTTTGGTGTCCTCACTGCTGCAGGATCTTGCACTTGTCCCTGTTAAGGTCCACGCTGTTCTTGCCAACTCAATCTTCCAGCCTGTCCTGGTCTGTGAGATTGCTTTTCCTTCTGGCACATCCACCTCACCACCCAGCGTGGTGTCATCAGCAAACCTGGTGATGAGTCTCATCATCCAGATGGTTTACAGTGGTGATGAACAGTGTGAGTCCCGATGTCCATCCCTGGGAACTCCCACTTGTGGCAGGCTGCCAGCCCGAGTATAGACCAGCACTCTGTAAGTGTGAGCTGTGAGCCAGTTTCTTGCCCATCTCGCAGAACAAGCAAAATTCTTATGGGTGGACGGTTTCTTACAAAAACAGGTTTTATCTCAGTGCTTAGAAAAGGATGCAAGAAGGAAAAAGAACTTGGGAATTCACCAGGACTGTGAATTACAGAGGGAGAATTGAGTTCTTTCCTCTCGTGGTACAGAACCTATGCTATGAAAACGGCAGCGAAAATTGCATGGCCATAGGTTTTAATAGAGATCACAACCACTCTGGGGATCTTGTAGACAATGGAGGACAACAAATTCATTAACAATGTATTTTAACTGAAGTGTCTCAAGCTCCATCTTCAGTCCTCCTGTCTTGCACTATCACCATTGTTAACCTGGTCAGGTTATATTGAAGCTATGCAAACTAACAGATTCATTCTGTATTAATATTGGGTATTGTCATTTTTGTTTTGATCAGTGCATTAATGTAGATATTCTTCCCCCCTTTTTTTTCTGTAGAGCTCTTCTTTATGGAGAGAGTGCTCGTAGCCAGAAAAAGGCTGTTAGTAATGGCTTTACATGTACTGTGGTGGAATAATGGAAATAAAGAGCTCAGTGAGAGGAGTTGTGGGAAGAGAAAGCGGGTTGTACCTTGAGCAAATCTGACTGACTTCCCACTATAGATGCTCTTCCTGCCTAATGATTTTGAACTGCAAACTGTCTGTGTATATCTTGGGCACTGAGAGTGTGTGCTGTTTGTACAGCTCTGTCGCTCAAGCAGTATGAGGGCACTATTAGCACAACCATAAACAGGCTGCTGCATACAGTCTTTTTGTTTTGCTGCTAAATCCCTTGCCCCAACAACCAGCTGAGCAGTACCAGCAAAACAAAAAAGTCAGCGCTGATGAGGTCTGTCAGCTTTTGCTTATGATTTTAGTCAGCGAGACATATGTGACTGAAGCAGATGTCTCTGGTTTTTCATGGCCAGGATTCTTCTTGATGTTTTTCATGCCTATCTTGTTCTTCACCCTGCAAGACAAAAAAAAAAAAAAAAGAAATCTCCAAATGGTGCAGCATTTTCTAAGCTACAGTGTTCCTTTCTAGGATATTCTACAGGGCATTTTATATTTTATGTATATCTTTGTCTTTAGTAACGAGTAACTAATGCAGATTTTGTTTTCTCAAGGAATAACCCAGGCACCTTGTTAACTTAACAAGTGCTTGTTACAGTGGGAAGGTGAAAATTCAGTTGCTTGAAGTTTTTTGGTCTTTCCCTATTAAAACAATAAACTTCATATTTTAGGGGTGTTAAAATGTTCAATGTGGTTGAAGTAAATATAGAATATATTGCTCTCTGTGTAAATCAAAATAGGACAACATTTTAAGCTGACTAGCATCAGTGGCAGAGGCAATAAGACTGTTCAAGCAAAATTGGTAGACACCCTAGAATTTGCCATGTGAGGGCTGTATTCCAAGTGGTGTATCAAGCATATTGTCTGGCTGGAGACTGACACAAAGTGATCATAATGGGCCTGTGTTCGTCTTTCTACAGAGCTCAGTTGTAATTTTCATTTTTAGTAATTTGGCCACAATTATAATCATGTTCATTTTAGTGATGTGTAAAAAATCTGTTGTTGAATGTCACTCAGTGTTCCCTGTGATACTACTAGAACAAAATTACTAGCTTTCAGAAATTAGATTTTATTTTACAGATTAGGATTTTCTTCCCCAGTAAAACCCTTAGAATAGCATGTTTGGGAGTTTTGAGATTATGTGTAATTAAAATCACTATGGTAACTGCAGCTTTTGCAGAGTTTTTGACAATGGCTACAGATACATTGTAAAATCACAATTAGATTGGAGGAAAAAAGAGGATTTCCTCATACTTAGAGTGGCTTTTCACTTCATACTGAAGGTGAAAAATCAAGAGAAAGCTTTCTTTTCTAATTAAACTTTTAAGGCTCCACCTAATACTTTAATTAGCTTTCCTGGACTTAGACTCTCACGTCTGGATATGGGATTCCTGTGGGATTCTCCTAGACCGTAGGATGCTTTAATGCTTCTGCTGCTTGTTCTGTATTGTTTTTTGACCGAACTGATGGAAGAAATATGAAAATGCTGTGCTAATAATTTTCCCTGTCCTCAGAGTTCCTCTTCCTTACTTACTTACTTACTGGTGAATGTTTTTCAAGGCTGCTTCTCCATCTCCGTTTCTGCTTCACACAGGAGTTGCAACTCAAGAGTGTATCTGCAGTAATTGGATGCTAAATTAATTCACTTGTTACAATGCCATGAAAAATAGTGGCTTGCATATCGCAGAGGATGTTGCTGAAGAGCTGTATGAAATTACTCTTTGCCCTTGGAAGTATTTGTATCAGGTATCCAGGTCCTGCCTGGCCCATGTCGAGTTCTGGATCAAGTGTAAAGGCTGGGACTGATGGGTTTCGATCCCTGTATCAGATACCAGAGCTGATATTCCATACCATTTCATCATAAGTGCTATACTATTTGTGATTTTCACTTTCGGTTTTTCCAGTTCAGGATATATTTTTGGAGTTTAAATAGTTCTTTGCTCTGATCTCATTTTATTTATCCTTTCGCAGTGTGAGTGAACATTTGAGAGCTTTAAATGCATGTTTGATTAGAAGGAAGTGTCAGAAAAAAAAATGTCAGGGTGGAATTGAAAAAATCATCGTAAAACCTAAGCAATATTATAACTTCTTGTTTTTTCAGTTATGTTTTTTTCTTCAATTTTACAATAACTTTAACTTTTATCCCTTTTTGGTTTAAAGTTTAAGAAAAGCAGTAAATGTGGTACCTTGCAGGTATCTAACATTAAATTTGATGGTTAGAAAGCAGCCCTGTTGATTACTAATGCTCTGAAGTTGCTTGTTCATATGCACACTTACAGAAGTTTTATCTATAAGGACCAAAGCAGCCATTTGGGAGAGAGCAGTGTTAAATCTGATAAATTCTGCACTGGTAATACTGTTTATTTTAATTCCCATTTGAAATACTGCACCTTTGCATTCATCTGACAATCCAGCCCAGAGAGATAATGAGTTTGAATAAAACACTTGTCTAGGCAGAGTTTCTTGTAGCGGATCTATTTAGCAAGATGCTGCTTTAACAGCTGTGGTTTTTGCAAAGTGCAAATGAGAATGCTCTGGAGTTGGAGGTTGGACAAGCTGAGAAAAGATTCAAGAAGATGTTCTTCCAACAGAGTGGGCAGCTGCAGAAGCTGCCAGGGTATGGAGCTGAAGTTGTTGCTGTTGATTTCGAATTCCGCAGTCTTCAATACTCAGGATTTTTTCCTGACCGAAGATACCACTTAGGACACATGGATAATCCTGTTAGCCGAATTCCTTATTCCAGTTAGCCAACCTCAGATTGCCCACAGGGGCAAAAGAAGCTAAGAATGGGCTTCTGCAAATCTTGCCCACAGGGGCAAAAGAAGCTAAGAATGGGCTTCTGCAAATCTTGCAATGTATGAAAAGTAATTCCCCCTACTGAGGAATTCAAAAGGTTGACAGCAGATGGGGCTTCTAGCACATGTCCTACTGTGAATAGAGCTGGGCATGGCTAATAATACATGTGATAATACTCTTGTCTAGTCTTTTGGTGACTTCCAGCTACAGGGATTTACATGCAGTTATGCTACTTGTTTCTCAAGACAAAGTTCTAAGGCCTTGGACATGCTTTAAGTGTGGGTTGGTTGGTAGGGTTGTTTTTCCCGCTCATTAGCCTTTTCTCTTAAAACAGAGAAAAAATACCTACAGGGTTACATTTTAAAACCCTATTGACTTAATAAAATACCAGAGTTTAAAAGTCAGGAAATAAGGTTCTGCATTAAAGCTTTTTTTAATCTGCTTTAAATATAGCTTCTGGAGTCACTCTGTAAAACCTAGTCTTTAGCTAAATAAGTATATGCTATTACCTCAAAAATAATATATGTTCTGGCTGGGGTTTAAATTACTCTAAAATGGATTTGAAGCCACCCCCTTCACTTAAAATAACTGTAAGAAGCCATTACTTTCACAGGGGTTTTTTTCCAACCATATCAAAACCAGCACATGTTAGAAACCAGCAGGTTTTGGCTTATTGTTTATTGTGTTTCTTGTGAGGTTCTCCAAAAAGAAGCACTAGAGGTACTGTACAAAACAGGATGGGAGGTAGTTCTGGGGTTTTTTCTTACTGCTACGGAGTTACATTTCTCTTACCGAAACCCATATAATTTTCCTCTTTTCATTCCTCATGTATGCAACCTTTGTCTTTTCCCAGCTATTGTGTTTGATCCTTTACATGACCTTTGAATTTTTGTTTGGTATTTTTAGCAAATTGGAACCCAGAGTTGATTACAGGCTTATGAAGTAGAAAAGTAAGAGTAATAGCTTGGTTGACAGGTTGGTGGTGAGATCTCCAGTTACAGCCTACACAAACATAAGTAGGAGCAATGTACCAGTTACTGAAGTAGGTTTAGAAATTCTGTGCAAGCAATAACACGGATTTGCCCGCAAACATTTTGAATTTTTTGTTTCTTTACCATAAGTACGAAAACATTCTAATGGGAGCAAACCTTAAAAGTCACAGATTGGATAAAAAGTGTTTGTTGCTGATACTGTTCACACAGCATAAGGTGGACCTTGTGCTAAGTTCTGTATGAGCAAAAATGAAAGCCAGGGAGATCATGATAATGTATCAAGAAATACTCTAAGAACTAGACTCTTCTAAATGTACTTAGGTATACAGGGAAATTCATGTACATGATATATCTATAGATGTATATACCTTAAGTTACTCAAAACATGTGGCATTGAATAATGGGAATGAGGGATTTGTTAAGACCAAGTAGTGCAAATGATGTCATTTAAGTCTAAGGACTTCACTGTCTCATACTTTGTAGGCAATCTCTCATCAATGTTTAAATGAACCCCTAATTAAGAGTTGGGCTACTGTGGTTTATAACTGTCATGTCCTTCTGTGTAGGACATCAGGAATGTGAAAAATCACAGAAAACCTGCAAAGTTTTGTTTTAGACATTTCCTTACTGGAGGAGGGGCCTCGCCTGCTGCTGTTTCTGAAGAGCAGTGTGGTCTCAAAATGCATCTCTGGGGGATCTTCTGCATTGCAGTAGTACCATTTAATATATATACATTTTTAATTCACTGTGACATAGATTCACAAGCTTTGATTTCACGCTAAAGCAGGAAGGTGTTACTTGTTTTGTTGTTAATAGTTGTGTCCTACTTCTTCCTGTGCTGTAGGTTGCTGCAGATTTGCAGAGCAAGTGAATAGGAATCACTGATGTCACGGGTATTTGTATAATATAAATGGCAAGGGTACTGGCTGAATTCTGTATTAACACTTTTCGAGTAAACATTTATAGTATTGTTCACAGAACTTCTAAGAGTTTTGGGTTTAGATGTGGTTGGAATGAGCTTGGCTGAAGCTTGAGCCCTCTCTTTTTAAAGGCACCACTGACAATCTTCTGAAATCTATTCCTGAAAATTATTTGTAATTGAAGACCTTGCCTGAAATCAGAGACTTAAAGGGTGGTCTTACTTTCCTTTTAAATTTGGTGACATAATTGTATCATAGATTTCTGCTGAAGCCAGATGACCTTTAAGGTCCCTTCAACCCTAGCCATTCTCTGATTCTATGGTGTGTAGTAGAATGAGTATGTTGAGTTTTCTCCTTTGCAAGTAGTAACCACCTACTGCTTTTGATCTAAGATTTTGAAAGACAAAGAAACAGAGGCAAACCACTTTTCTAAAAAATGGGGGGTTTAGAATTGTTTAAAATCATGATAATTCAGTTGATTTTTTTTTTTATTCAACATATTTGATACAGAGAGCTTTTAAATTCTTTTTGTCTGTCACTGCTATATGTTTAATGCATTATTAAGATACTCTGAGGGTTTGTTTGTGAGTGATGACAGTCTTTCAGAGGATCTCATACGTTCTGCGTTTGTTCAGAGCAGATTTCAGGTTTAAAGAACCAAATATTTCTAGACAAATTTGGAAGGAGACATCTGTGAGTGGTCGCAGATTTCCGCAGCTGTTGACTGTTTTTTGAGCACAAATGTAAAATACTTAAATTTGGACCAATTTTGAATCGATTTACTTTGGTTGTTCAGTTGTAGACTTTGCTGCTTTTACTGTTCTTGGATGATTGTCAGTGGCCAAAAAATGCAGCACAAAGCCTACCGTAGCAGAGACGGTTACCTAAAATGTCTGGATCCTTCTGAAAATGTCAGTCATAACCTTATTGTGCCACAGCCCTGTTTCCCTTTCTGTGTGGATACTACTGCTTAACCTGGCTCACAAGTATCCTTTGGAGTGCCAAAGCTGTAAAGCAGATTGTTTTCACTGGTGAAAAATGATGCTGTGTACAACTACATTATTGCTTGTACATATTTGATTACTTTTCACAGTCAAGCCTTGAGGCCAGGCAACCATTTTAGAGATACATCTTGAAAGTCTCGAAAGAGTCTTAATACTCTTTTAAATGTGAAAAAGGAAGCATAATTTTAAAATGGGTAGATGTTGACCAAGTTAAGCAAAAGGTTAATTCATTGTACATACCAAAGGGTTCCTTTTTAAGGTATAAGCTGGTTTACTGTTTGAAATCAATCTTTGATACAACATCTTACTTCTTTATATTCATCTTCAGATATGTTAACTTTGCAATTTTTTTACAGTCTGAAAAAGAAACACATGATAAGCATGGTGTATATGATAAACATTTCACAAGGGGAGTTCCATGCATATCTTGGTCTTACCTCTTCAATTCCTTGGGTAATTCAGGATTCCCTTCAAACCAAGAAATTGAGAGAATAAGGACTTGTCTCTAACAGCAGAATGGCTATTTGTATTCTGCAGATACTGGCTGTGAAACTTTCCAGATCTGACTGTAGTCTGATGTTAATGAAATGCTTCCTACACATCTGGTATCAGCTGGGAATGTTGAGCCAAATGATGCATGTTAGATAAGTCACATAGGAAGGGTATTCCTCATAGAAGTAAAACCCCTCCCAAAAAAAGTAAGCTGAACTCTGTAGATCAAATTTCACATTTCTTTTATGTAATCTTGATTAAAAAATTATGAGAATGTATTGCACAGATGCAATCATTGCTGTTTGGGATACTCTTACAAAAAATCCTGACTCTTCTGCTGTTTATCTGAAACAATTGCAATGTTTTTGTTGCTACAGTATTTCTGACTGGCTCTACAATATTAATTTTCTGGCTACATTCTTTAACAGTAAGATGTATTTTCAAGTAAAGAACAGATGGCCATTAGTCATTCTTTGAGAGTCACTCTTCTCTAAATCTGATTTGCTTGTTTTGGTAAAGGCAGAGTAATTGTTTCTAACTCTGTAGCAATTCTTAAGTCCAGTTTTAAATTATTCTGGAGTATTCACTTTGTTCTTTGCAGTGGCACAATTAATTTCTGGTACAAAATATCCTCTTTTCTGGATATTCTTTTTTCTGTGGATATTCTACTTTATTTGTGACTGTGCATATGAACACATATTATAAATGTAAGTGGGCATACATGCTGACCATCCATCTCACAGTGCCAAAGCAAATTGTGTGTGCTCTGTGCTGGGGATTTTGAGGACAAAACAGTTCCAGCCAGTCTTGTGGTGACATGACCAGTCTTAATGACACACCACAAAATCTAACACAATAGTCTGGCACAGGAGTAGGTAGAACTGCATTCCTCCCATTTGGAGGAGACTGGAAAAGGCAAACATTATAATTAAAATTGGTCAGAATGGGCCTTTCTTCCTTTCTGCAAAATGTGAAAGGACATAGTAGTTTATAGGCTTGAAAAGCACTCTTCACAGCTCTCTGCCCACTTAACACCTAGCTTCGAAATATTTCTTCAACTGTGATTTGGAGGGAAGAGTCATCCTTGAATCAGTCCCTGCTTTCCCCTGCACTAAGGTTTTTGTGTATTCAACGAGACCATTGTCCTGTGGTTATGTAACTACACAGACTGCATTTGGCTGTGTCAGGAGGTCCATGCAATTTATGGTGCAAATGTGTATACCACTAAGAAAAATTCTGTTAAAAAACCAAGAAAATTATAGAGCCTATTTGGCCGTGTTACAAGGAAAAGTCTGTTACCTGTATATGAGAGTATTTGTGTGAATAGGCAACCCTTTAACTGCACACCACTGTGAGTCAAGAATTGCTTCCTGGGCTTCCTGGCTCTCACTGCCTTTCAGTTTACTCCTTCATAAACCATGTTCTCACATGACCTTCTCATTATCTTGAACACAGACCCTTCCACACTGACAGGCTTGCTATTATAATATATATATTATATCCTCTGTGGAAAAGAAAAGGCAAAATAAAAAACGGAATTCTCACTAAGTTCTCAGTGTCTTAAATAAACTCCGTCAGTCATGGTGCTGCTGGAACCGTAAACATAGAAATAATATCTCTTTACAAGGATTTTCTTTTGTTAGTAGCAATAAGATACCACGAACAAAATGAGTCTCCTGCCAGCCTGCTCTTTACTCTGTGTCTGAAAGAGTGGGAAGCCAGTTCAGGTACTGGTGCCACATATCTGCCATTGATATTTCTATCAATAACTAATCTCCAGTACTTACTTATTTTCAGTTCTATTTCCAGTTTCCTAGGGCTTTTAAGATTGCATGGCCTAATAAATTCTTTTTTGCATTTCAAAGGATTACATGTGGGATCTACAGGTAGAATTTCAAAACTGTATTCTGTAGAATTTTATTATAAGTAATTATAAATCTTACCTATGTGTCTTATCCTGTTTGTGCATAGATATGGCATCTGCAAGGTGGTAAATGTTTTTGCATTCTGCAAAAAGCGGATTGCAATGTGTTAGAAATTACTTTCGTTATATATGCTATTTATGCAGTGAGTAATTTTTTTTTAACACAGTAGTTGTCTGCAAAGTAAGGAGTGGTGGAGTTTTGGACAGCAAAAATAGGACTATAAGTAAGATCGTCTACCTTTTTGTAATAATTGGCAATATGAATTTTTTTCAATATGTGCAGAAAAATGGTTTACTGTCGTAGGGTAAGAAGGCTCAGGTCTCCCTTGGTCAGTACAGTGAATCCTTAAGACTTCAGTGCAATTACATCCTGTTCTTTATTCCAATTTAAGGGTTTTTAAAGGCAAAGTGCTACTTTTCCCCTGAGTATTTCCTTTTTTTAAAGAAGACATCTCAATTTACAAATACTTTTATTCCTGATGTTTGAAGATTCCTGCCAAATCTTCCCTGTGGTCTCAGGTTCTTTCAAGCTTCTCCTCCATAAGAGGAATGTGGTGGGGGGACTGGTGGTGAAGGTTTGGGAATGGCTGCCATCTGGTTTCCAAAAGAAAATTTAAGTTTTGGGTAGATGTTTGGTGACAGATTTATCTCGTTAGAGTTCATGAGCCATTCTTTTACAATAGTTTGACATTTGAGCAGTTTCTGCTTTACATTGGTAAGGGGACTAATCTACCTCTGTGCTGTGTAAATTGTATTTTATCACTCTTCTTTCTTTTTTTTTTGGTAAGGTTATTTTTAGATTCTATTCTTGCTATTTTAAAGTAACATAATTCAGAATTTTCTTTTTTTCAAATTAATTTCCACACTAATAAATTTCTAAGTTGACTTCAGAACTGACCTTCACATTTTTAGGTGGATATTCCCCTTTAGGATTTTTGATGGAGTTATGTTCTCAGGACTGGGCTTTTAGAAGAAGCTAATGTGAAAAATGGCACAGCACTTTGTAATAGCTAAGAAAATGCAATAAAATACAGGCAAGTGATTTTATGCTTAAAATTTTTTTTGCAGCTGTGTCACAGAGTGAAAGTCAAATGTGGTGGTTGGTTGTGTGCTGATTAACTTCAACAAGAATTTACAGCAATTAGTTCCAGTTTGCTATAGAGTCTTGCCTGAGTCATAAATCCTTTAGGATTTGCTGAACATCCTGAACAACTGAGTGAAGATTTACATTACTTGCCTTTACATTATTTTTTTTCTCCAACAGCAGTTTAATGACAAGTTCTTGTTCTTCTGATGACATCGATCAGGAAGAAATCCAGCTGGCTCTTCAGGCTGCTAAAATTGCCACGCGAGAGAAGATCAGATCTAGATTTCATGGCAGTAATGATCTTATTCACCGCCTTTTTGTCTGTATCTCAGGTATGAGAGTCACCTTTTGTTCTGAGTTTATAAATTATTCCTTTTTTGTTTGGTTAGTTTTTGTTGGTTTTTTGTTTTGGGGGTTTTTTGGTTTGTTTGGTGTTTTGGGGGTTTTTTGGTTTTTTTGTTGGTGCATATAACTATGGTAGAAAGGACTAGGGATGAAGTTGCAGGAAGACTGTGGTTTTGGGGCCTAAGCTGCAGTCTGATCTAGAAGGATCTGTTACCTGATGGGAACTTAGAGAATCAAAGATGTAGAGATTTTAGACCTGCAGTGATGAAGAGTTCGGACATGGCTCAGGTTTGACTTCAAAGTACTTTCTTTTTCGTGGTGATGCCCTGTTGTGTTCAAGGAAGGAAATTTGATGCAACAGTTCTATTTTGATGCAAAAAGAATCTCTCAGTATTTCCTGACAAAAAATAAGGAAGATATGTATTGACCTGCAGGTACCATAAAGACCAGAATGTAACTTGGCTGTTACGGAGACTCAGTGTAATTAGATGTTCAGTTTTTATTCCTGATGTGAGCCAGTGATCCCCTGAAGATAAATGGTACCATTACTGGTAGCAGCAGGCAGATATAAGCACTTCTTTTTAAGGATGGTGTAGTCTAGTAATGGTTTACCCATCTTCTCAAACTCCTAAGGTGTTGCTGACCAGCTGCAGACAAACTATGCTAGTGATCTGAGGAGCATCCTCAAGACTTTGTTTGAAGTTATGGCAACCAAACCTGAAACAGAAGACAAGGAAAAGCAGAAGAAAGGTAAAGAGATCTGTAGTGAATTTCTTCTGATAGCCCGGTGGGGGTCCATGAACAGTTTGACAGGAATGCCCTTCACATATTGTTATCCTTTTGATAGGACTCACTGTACAGTGATTTGACGCAAGTTTAAAAGAAGTCAAGGAAACAGACTGTAAACAGGTTGAAGTCACTGCAGGTGTAGGCACACAGTAGTCTTAAAGCAAATACTGGAGAGTTAAAGCCTTCAGAGTGCATCTGCTGTTTCCATATTCCTATGTGTAACAGCAGCACAGTGTTTGAAGTCCCTATAGTCATACTAATGTGTGTAGGGATTGGATTTCATAGATTTATTTTTCCCCCCATATTATTTGACACTGGATTCATTTTGAGTTACCAAAGAGCACACTATAAAATGAGAATACTCAGTAAGATGCTGAATTCTGACCTGTCTTGAAGAAATTGAAGAATTGGCTTCAAAATAGAAAAATACCTACATTTTAGTCCTAGATAATTAAAATAATAGAACCAGAACTAGATTATGAGTCAATGGAAGATTTTTTTTCTCTTTCTGTGACCATTTTGGTTATTTCTTTTTCAAAGTGGCAAGTCTGCTAACTTACCTAAAAATAACCATGTGATCCCAGCAAGACTGCAATTACCTTTGTCCTTTGTTATGATTAGAACTATCAGCACCAGAAGGTCGTCAGAGCTCTCTTTTTTTTTTCCTTCACTTCCTTTCCTCCTGATTGAAAACTTTTCCTTTTAATTCTCCCAGTTTCATTTAAAACCATTGAGGATTGTACATGACATACTTAGTTAAAAGTTGGATTGAGTTAGCAGAAAAACCTCCAATCCAACCCAGCTCTGCAGTGGGATAATGCACAACATGCATTACAGTCCCATATTACTTGTGGTTGAAACTTCTAGAACAGTTTCAGGGTGTCAACATGTCATGATGTGAAGAGACTGTTTTTTTCATTGTAAAAAACAATAAATAAATGGAGTTAGACAGAATTGCAGAAAAGAGAATAGAATAGCTCCTGAACATTCAAATAGGAGTAATAAAGAAAATGGAGATGTAAAGAATCATCGTTGGGAAATATATATTAGTCAATAGTACTTGGCTGGATATAATTTCTAATGGATGAACTCTTGCATTAAAAAAGATGATGTTGACAAAAGTAAGCATAAACATAATAAGGAAATAAAAGTCAGGGACTTTAGGGATGAAGCTTCTCTTTGATACATATGATTTGATGTGTGTGATTCACCTTGTCGTTCTCATAATGTGCTTCTTTAAAAGGATCTAAGTTAGAGAATTGGAAAATAAAGTGTAGGATGCAGCTAAACTACCAGAAGTAAGAGGACGGCATGTCCTGTAATAACAGCATCTTTCATTTCTGTCATCCTTACAGAGAAGAACAGAGGAGACTTTTAAATCTCTGTTTGTGTCAGGGTAAGGAAAAATCAAGAAGTCTAAGGTGGTACACAGAAGTGCTACTGTAGTCTAATCCCAGAAATTCTAACGTGAATCTTTCAAGTGAAAATTGGAAAAGTAATAATATGAGTACTTTTTGAATTGTCTTACAGTTAGTCATGGTCTAAGGAATGCAGCATTGGAAGACTGTGCTTTATGTCAAGAAAGTATATCATCCTCAGAACTTGCAGCGAAAGCCAGAGACGGGGACTTTGAAGGTACTTCCTTCTTTCTGCGAATTAAAATGAGACAACACTGATGTATAAAAAATGAACATTAAAATGAAAAGTCTCTTAACATTTGGCTCTGGAAAGTGAGTGTAAAATGTTGTCATAGTACATTTTAGAGACCAAGTCAGATGATAAACGGAGCATATTTCTTTGGGGGTTTTTCTAGCAGCCTCACAAAACTCTTATCTACAAATTGTCATTTCAGTATGAATTCCTCTCTATCAGTGGAGAAAGGGTCTGTATAGTAAAGGCTTTAATACAGTGCGTGATGCTACATCTGACAAGTTTCTGAGGGGATGCAAAGCTTGAGTAAGGTCTTCTCAGCCAAATCTGAAGAGGTTTTGTATATAAATATATTTTGTATTTGCTGTATGTCAGAAGTGCTTTTTCCCACGGTGAAAGTACCTTTCATATTTTCCTTATTTTTGTCTTTGATGAAAATATTTTGGTTCATGTTTGTTCACCATATTACTTCAAAGAAAAAGATAGTATTAGGTATGTCTGCTGAGGTTGCTCAAATCTCGCTGAGTACATGGTAAGAGTGAAGAAAAGAGCATATGCAAGTCTCAGAGTTTTGATTGGGACTCAGGCATTCTGAAAACTCAGTTGTTTCTCTTTTTTAATCTGAGCTGCTTCAGAGTTAGTTATGGACTAAAGCCCTAATATGGCAAGCGCAGTATAAAAAATGGATTAAAAGATATCAGAGGACTTGCAGTTAAAGAATAAGAAAAGAGAAAGTAGATGTATGAGATGGAGCAAACAAGAAAGCAATCAGCTTTGATCTTTAAGGCTAAGTGGTGGTTTCAGCACACCAGGAGACCAATTATCAGAGCAGTAACATCTCTGTGGTCAAGGAAGAAAGAGGAGACAACCATCAACTGTAAAACTGAGCTTCTGTATCTGAGCTTCCCAGAAATTCAAGTGTGCACTAATTTCCCTGTGCTTTAGAACTTTGATGTGGTGTTATGTATTTGTCCACATACACTACTGTCCTTCCAGTGAGATGTTGGGAATGAGGGATGACTGAGAACTGAGTGTGTGTTTCTGTCTCTGCTTGTGTGTGGAGGGTGGTGATCAACAGAAAGGAAATATTGGTCCATGTCCTTTGTAATAAAGATCAGACATCACACAGAGAGAAAAAGACCTCTTAAAGATTAGATTTTAGAGTAATACTACATATTTATGTCTTATTTTGTGCTTATATAAAACCCATAGTTTGCTTGCTTACCCTTCTTCTGAAGCTGCAGGCTAAAGGATCTAATCTATTTAGAACAGTAGGGCCAATTCATGTATAATGCACTGTAGCAATATTATCTCTTCTGGAGGAAGATGATTTGGAGGCAGATAAAGAACTATTCAGGAGTAATTTTAATTGATTTTTCTATTGTGCTGTAATTCAGAATGTCACAGAAGGTGCAGTAAAGAACAAATCTTTAAGGAAAGTCCTTACCATGTATAGACTGTATTGGAAAAGAATGCAAGAGATTATTCATTCTCTACAATTTCAATTCATATTCTTTTGTTTTGAATCGATGCCTGATGCTGTCAGCGAATTTGACTTACAGAACTTGAAAGCAAGTTATTCTAAACTGTAGGATGCTAGATCACCTTCTCACAGTGGATGTACATTTTGTCACAGCCAAGTCATTTCACTTCCCTGCCATGTTATTCAGCTGTTAAGGTTCCCCAGCCTTTCACGGCAGCCTCTATTGGCACACAGAGTGTTTTATGTTGGGAGAAGTGCAGCCTATGACTAGGGATGTTATTTATTGAAGCAGAGGAGAATAGTCTGGGTACTTAGGTGATGTTATGGCCACATAGGAGTGTGGTAAAGGCAAATCTTGGGAGTTACAAGAGCTCCTGCAGTGTCAATGAGCCCAGGCAGTGTCAATCAGTTATGTCCCTGCCCTGCATGAATGGTGAAACTCAATCTGTAGTATTAACAGCATATGCAGGCAACTACAACAGAAGCTGCCCCTGCCTGCACCCTTTGTACTGAAATAGCAGGTGTTTTACATGTGCCTGCATGGTAGAAAGGAGAGCCTTGTGGGATAACCAAGTCCCTTTCGAAGTAGGCATGGATGCCAGAATGAGCACATTGTGCCAATGCTGTCCCATGCTAACATGGAACCCTCTCAATAGGGCCAGATAGCCAATGGTCCTGCAGGAACTCTGCTCTTCGTAGCTGCACTGTCTCACTGGGAAGGCTTGGGCATGTCTGCATCAGTCTCCTTGCAGGCTTTTTCAGGGAGCCTTCCTGGGCTTGTGTGTAAGTGGTTATGCTGCAAACATGTACTTGCACAAACCAGCATAGCTCTCCTGACTGTGTAAACTGATGAGTGTGGTCTGCTGTTGCTTGGCCTTCAGACTTGCTGATGGGCAGGAATTTTCTGTATCCCAAAGAGACTGAGGGTGCTGGGGAGCATGGAGATGAGCTCCACATTCCAAATCAAAAGAAGTCACAGAAGGTCTTCAAAGAGGCACATCCAAATGGGTCGATTTGTTGAATTTGTGAGAACTGTAGAAACACCCATTCTATCCCCTCACTTCCAGATCCCTGTCCCTTAAGGTCACAATTTGTCATTGTAGCGCTGTATAGACTTTTTTCCTGCTGAGGCATGCAGTGTTAGCTAATGGCATACATGGTTTTGCTACCCCTAAGGCATTCAACATGAGGCATGAACTTGCAGCAGGGTTTTCATCCCAGCAGCCGTGTGCCTTTTCTTCCTTATAAAACCTCCCCACATACCTCATTTTTCTGGCTGCTATGGAAGGAAGAGCCCTTGGCTTTGGGTGATGTTTGGGTGGAGGTGGAAGATGTCTGGTGGTTAAGGCAACCTCTGCTGCATAAACATTGTGTCCTATTTCTTGAAGCAAGCGTGATGGGTTGGCCCTCCAGGCCAAATCTGGGCCACAGGCCACCAAGAGGAATACAGGAGTACACCACAGTTATCACTGTAAATGGATTCAACACAAAGTCTTGGGATCATTGCACCAATCTGTTGACATCATTGCACCAAAATTAATTACATCCTCTTTTGTATATCATTTCTATACCTCAGGTCACTCAGTTATTTCAACTGAAAGTGAAAACAATTTAAAGCAAAGGAGCACATCAGTAGCTCCCCCTTTCTGCCGTTGTGGCAGAACATGAGCATGTATCAAATGGAGAAGGTCCAGGAAGCTTTCTGCCAGGAAAGCTCTTTCTGATTATCAAGTAAATCCCTTCAACCGAAAATACTGAATGTTTAAGATTGTATTCAATCAATGGTGATAAAAAAAAGGGAAAGCAAGCCCAGCAACCTGAACAAATAAATGGTTTTAAGATTCTGCTGAAGGTTTCAGCCTCTATTCAGATTATGAAGATGAATCACTTGTTTTGTCAGATTTTTCATTCTTATTGTATATAAAACCCACCAGCTGGTCTGGGTCATAAAACAAATATGAATGTTTATTATGAGCCAACTGACATTGGCAGAGGTATAAGAGTTAAATCCTGTGACCTTCTGAAGGTTGAAATACAATAAACTGCAGATTAATTGGCATTCCAAAACAAAAGCATTTTTGAAAATACAGATGAGTCTGTAGTGTGTATGTTCATCTTTGCTGTTCTAATGCTCTTAAGATTTTTTTCAAGGAAGTACATGCATTTCTGTTTCACAGAATATCAAAAGCGCTATATTCTTAAAGGGAGAGAACGTAAACTAAATTAATTTATATTTTCCTTTACTAGAAGACTAATTTATGCAATATTCCATAAATAATTTTTAGATTTTGTGAAATTTCTTGCCCTGGTTGTATGATGGAGGTGATGGCCAGTGGAGACAAAGTTCTGTGTATAAACTCAAAGCAAATTGTAGAGGCAGATGCTCCGAAACGAAGCAGGTTGGGCTCTTTGCTGCCAGTGGTGCTTGCTCTGAATTGCAACAGCAGCAGAAATGGGGCCTGTGTCCTGGAAACTTTGATGGTACTGCCTTTCTCCCTGTGTCCTGGTGAGCTAAAAGCCATCACAGGGAGAAGGTTATTGAGAAGCTCCTGATGTCCAGCTTGGACAGACCACTGATAGATAATAGAAGGACCAAGAGGTTTGCATGGGACTGAGACTGAGCAGCATGAGTTGCACACAACTAAAGGAAACCTCCACATTTGAAAATGTAAGAAAACTACTCTTAGCTAACCTAGTATGAATGCATCTCTGCCAGGACAGAGCTGTGTCATTCCTAGTATGTAGTGCAGTTTAAAAAATACCAAATACTGGGGAAGTAGAAGTTTGATGTCTTGCTGCCATTTATGCATCTGTGATCATACTTCTAGCCCCAACAAAAAACTTGCTTTGTATTTGCCAGCAGGTGCCCATATATATACAGAGATGTACAGTCACACAGAGTAACATCTTAATTTTTTTGTCTTCATAATTTATAAATTTTTAAATGTGATTGAGCATAAATCCCTGCTCACCATATTTGGGAGCATTTTGTTTATCCTTGTGAGCTTGAATTTGGCAAATCTGAGTTTTGACCATACATGTTGAAGGATTGAACTGTTGCAATTGGGGGAATGAGAACATTTTCCATCATCCATTTCATTAAGTTAAAGACTGGCTAAGAAAGTGAGTTACGCTGCTTCTCTAAGAATAAGCAAGAGACATCTAGAAATATAAATATTTTTCTCAAGGAAAACCAGAAAGCTTTATGAAGCTCTTGGTGCTCCATCAAAATTCCTGGTATAGCATCTCAGCTCTCTCTGCAACCATAAATGCATTTCCATTCCTTATCCCTCTGGCATCTGTACAGAAATGCCTTGCTTGCTACCACCCAGTTACAACTCCAGACATAATGGATTTGCTGTGGCTGCCAGTACAAATACCTGTTTGTGCCAAGTGGTGTTACCACCTGTTTGCTGCACAACAGCAGACTATTTCTCACTGATCCCTTTCCAGCCCACCCACTTCTGTCTAGTCCCTGGCCCTGACTGCTCTCCAGCCAGCAGCACAAGCACAATTCTGTAGTTTATAGTCCTCAGACTCAAGCTCTTGTTGCAGTCAGGGTCAAGAAAACCCACCCAATGCTCCTGTATGAGCAGAATCTAATCACTGTGTCCCTAGAATTAGCTGTGAGTCCCAGCTGAATGCTCCAGTTTTTCTTTTGTTTTCTCTGCACCCATGGTAACTATTATTTTTAATAATGACCAGCAACACTTCCTAAATGAAAGAAGTTAAATTGCTGCACGGTCCAGTGGGCAAACATGTTCTGTCCACATAACTTTTTACTTTTCCCTTATTCAGCAGCTCAGCTTACACTGTGTGAGAGAAGAATCAAATTTCCATATGGAGGCAATGTTTTATAATCAACTGAACATATTTAATCATGCATGTAGAATTACAGGATTTTTACAGGTTTTAAGTTGTAGTGCAATAATTCGATCTGACTTATGTTTTAAGAACTGGCTCAGGGCCTTTTCCCTTCTCAAAGGCTATGCCTCTGTTGGCACTGTGTGGAGCTCGTTGAGACTTCCATGTGGTACTTAGGGGAAAACATCCCAGAAGTACTGTACAGCACAGGCTTGTTCAGCTCCATAATGTCATAGCTGGGATTTTGATTAGATTTGACACTTTTTGACCTGAAAATACATGTTTTGAGTGTTCTGGTACAGAGTATGTAGATCTACATTATCAGCTTTTTTTCTATTTTGTAATGGTTGGTAGCTCTTACAGAGAATACTTCTAGTAATGGTTATATGGAAGATCCAAGTCTCTGGTCCATCAGATTTAAAGTCAAGATTTGAACCGTATCTCAGGGGAAGTCAAGTAATTTCTACGAGAGTTGATCCATTTTTTGTAAGCAATTATTTTGCCCAAAGAACTAGTTTCTGATAATGTACCTGGACAGAGTGGACACAGGCCATCATAACTCAAGTCATGTTGAATCAGGCAGAGCAGAGGCTTGAGCCCCCGTTTGCAAAGCTCCCTGCTCTGATGAAAGCTTTCTAGATTTGGATAGAAATTCCATCCTAAGAAAGCTATTTGACAAGAGCTGACACTAAGAAGTCTCTTTTCTACCTCACCCCAAGATTTTCATCAAATGATATTAAGAGAAAATTTATTTTTATTGAAAAATTTCAAGGTGGTTGTAATCAACACTGAATCTGCTGTGAGGGGTGAAGGTAAGTCATCTTAGTTTTCTACTTTCCCTCCTTAAAACTGTGAGAATTTACAATCCCTGCTTTCACCAGAAGAGCTACAGCAAGCCCATCTGACCCTTTTCTCAGCTGTGAGGGTAATGCACTGTGACGGCTGCAGTGGTGTAAGTTCCACAGGCTGCTGGAGGAACAGCCCTCTGAAGGTTAGTTTGGTAGAAGCAGAATCAGGGTTTTGCGTGGTGTGCTCTGTCATCTAATACACTTCAGTGCAGGAGGAGCTTAACATTAGGAATACTTGATAAAAACAAAAGATGCAGGAAAGAGTCTTTCTCCTGAACTGTCTGGCCATAACACAAACACCACCACAGGTTTAGCAGCTGATCTTCAGCAGGGAGCAGTGGGGGGTGTGTGTTTCTGTTTTGGTTTCTACCAGAGTATAGATTTGCTAGACTTCAGCCTTTTGCAAGCCTCAACAACTTTGGGGATTGTTTCCCTCCTCGGTCTCTCATGTCTCAGCACCACTAAATTAACTTAAGCTTTCTGGTCCAATTGTGTTTCAATCCATTCTGTTGATGAATCTGGGTCCAGGCTCTCTTCCTCATGTATTCTGGGACAGAGAGATGCTCTCCTTGGTTTTCTAAGATTAGATGGGCCTGCATTAAGTCTATTGCACATTATTAAGCAAAATTAATTCACATGTGCTTTTTGACAGTTTACAGTATGTGATTTTTTTTCATCATGGCTATTGTTTTCTTCAAGCTTCAGCATCCTGGATTTACGTGACTTCTAACAAAGATAGAAAACACTTTTAGCTAATGAAGTGGCATAGACATGTAACGCTGAATTCTAAAAGCTACAACATAAAATGAATAAAAAGACCATAAAATTTCATGATTTATGAGAAATTGTAAGGAAAGATTTTTGAATGGTTAAGAGCTGGGAATACTGTTTCTCCTTTTTAAATGTCTTTTTCAGTCTTCACACTATTTAATTTTATCTCGTGCCTTTTCCTTTCTTTAAACTTGTTTCTTATTCATTTAAATACTTGTTTCTCTTCCTTTCTCTGCCTTCTTTTTTGTACATGCTTTTAATGTTTTCTTCTAAAATTTATTTCTGTAGTCTGTCTCATTAATCCCTTCCTTCGCTTCCTCCTCCTCTTTGATGTTTGTGCTGTGGACTTCATCCATATCCCAGCAGACTTCTCCAAACTCTCATTGCATGATAAAGCAGTGGGCCAATTAGCCCGTGAACAAGGTTTTCCCTCCCTTCCTTGTCCAAATCCCTGAAGCACGGGCAGATAATACTTTAGAGACTGGATGTTTCTCTTTTCCTCGGCATGCAGAGCTAATGGAGCAGCGTAGCCTGGAGAAGGACTGTAACATAAAAAGCCTATGGATGCAGTGCTGCTGCCCTGCTTCCAGCACATCTTCAGGCTCATGGTTGGGGTTTAATTTGTGTAGGGCACTCTGCTCCTCGTATTGAAGCTTTATCCCCTCTTGAGAGTGCTCTTCAGAGAATATTTCAAAAACCTGTCCTATAAAAAGCCCCATGACTCAATCTCTAATACATGTAAGTCAGAAAAGCTGCTCCCAAGGTTGAGTGAGATGAGGCTGGTGAAGGGGAGCAAGGGGTGGGATCCCCTGTCACTGGGGTTTGCATGGGCTCAGAGAGACCAAGTCATTTGGGACTTCATCCTCCCTGCCAGGGTGAGCACTTTGGCTCCAGCCCAGGATTGCATTTAATTTCTAAGTGCTTACTCTCACAACTCCGTGTTTGTATTCAGTGCCAGGACTTTTCCAGTCACAACTGGCAGCAAAGATAGAGGAATTGGCCCTAAGTTTCCCCCCTCCAAATGTCATTTCAAGGCTGCATCACCGTATGGTTCTGCGCAAGACACTTCTCCCCGATTTGTCCCTGCACTCTGACTGACTGACTGTGGCTGGGTGGTGAGGATTAAAGCAATTACACTTGTACAGCGTGTTGAATGTTAAAAGCCATTACATAACCAAGTGTTACTATTTGGGGGTGTGCTGCAGTGCAGCAGCTGGGGGTGCCGGGAGGGCACTGAAACCCTGCGGCAGCGGGCACGGGGCTGGCTGTGTAGCCCCGTCACAGGGCCCTACTGCTGAGGAGTCACTGTCCGGGGGAAAATGTGCCCTCTGGCTCACAGTACTGCTGCACTGATGGTGTGAATCAGCTGAGGTGACACCAGCGTGGGGGCAGGGAGAGCCCCTCTGCTCTAGGAGAACCTTCTGTAAAGAGGGTTGTACTGTTCCTGTGCACCAAGCACTGCAAAGTTGTGAGTTAATTTTTTAATGCACTTAGAAAAACAAAGTTTGCAGATTAATTCGTCTGTCAGTCAAGTAACTCTGTAACCATGAGCTGTGGATTATATGATTATTATGAGTTTAAGGTTGTTGTCAAAATTTGCTGTTTCTCATGGTCTGGGGTGGTTTTTTGTTTGTTTTGCAATTACTCTTTTTATTTACCATGGAGGCAAATCCATGCAAGATCAATTAAAAAATAACTTCTTCAGCATTGCACTTCAAGGGCAAGAACAGAACAAAGGGGGGTGGGAAGGGAGAAGAAAAAATAACCCTGCCCCTCCACCCAAGAAAACAAAACAAACAACCCACCAAAGAAAAAAGTAAACAGCTGACAAGAAAGCTGTTGATGAGCTCCAGAGTCTTTGTGGTGGGATTGCATTACTTTATAATATGTCTGGACTAATTGTGAGCTGGGGGAAGGAGGGATTATGGCTCTAGCTGCTGCAGAAGTTGCAGATCATATTGGCATGCTGCAGTATGTACAAAAAGGGCCTGTGTTTTGTGGCTTTTCTGTGACTATTAAAATTAGTAGCTAGGTGAACATGGTAGCCCACACTACAATACATTCGATAAAGCATTGTTAGCAAAGTAGGCATCTACCAAACCTGCTTCCACCAGCTCTGCAGAGGGAGACCTGGTGACTCAGAGCCTGAATAACTGCCTAAATTTTGCTGTCCTCAAAATCTGTGAGAATCAATGGATAGTTAAATCCCTGAAAATATAATCCATGTAGTTGAATGGCAGGTGACTGGTTCCTTTGTTTGTTTTTGGTATCTGTGATAACCCAAGGAACCTCCTGGTTAGAGAACACAGGGAAGCTCCAAGGTCATCAGGCTTGCCATGGTTTCAGATCAGACATTTCTGTGGAAGTGGTACAAAATTTTCAAAATCAACGTCATAAACTGGTATTAGGAGTCAGTTTCACTGGGTAAGCTACATGTAGTAGCTGGGGAGGTTGCAGAGGAAGAAGAGAATTGGAAAGGAAGATTTCTTGGCTTCACTGTTACTAATGCTTTGACTTAAGCTGGCAGTCCTACATCTCCCTGCTGCTGAAGGAAAGCCTGCCTTTGAAGTAGGAATCAGTAGCCCTGTGTCCCCATAGAATGTTTTCTGGTGAATTGTTCCCAGGGATGAGGTGAAGGCTTCTATGTGCAATCTCCTTTTCTTCACCACATCGGTCATTTCTCTGCACACTGACTTCTGGGTTTGTTTGCTGGCCCTGTAGTTGTAGCCTTTATCAGACCAGTTTGTTCACTAAGTGAAGGATTACTTCCTTAAACTAGTTCAACTTCTAAAGTAGTTTAGAGAAGCCCATAAAAGCTGAGTCAAATTTTATCTTTGTTTTCATTAATCTGCTTTTTGAGCATTTCCTACATTGAATGCTATATCCTTTGTACTTTTAATTTGACAAATGTTGCAATGTGACAAACACATGAGAACTGGTCATGGTTGTTTTTGAACAAAACAGTGGATTTGTCATTTAATTATCCTCTTTCTGCCTGTGGCTGTAGCCCTCTTGACCTCCGCATGAACTGTACCATATATTTTGTTGTTTGATAATGCACTTCTTGAGGCAGGGATCTTGCTTGTCAGGTTTATAAATCAGCAATTGCATGGCTTGCAAACTGTAAATAATACTCAGAGAGAAGCTGTATACAGGCAGCTTGGGTAAATACATCCAGTTTGTGTTGATTCTGTCCATAGATTCCTTCTGGACAGAACTTGATTTGCCCTCCATTACATTTTTACCAGCTCTAATTAAGCAGTCAACTATATCATTTCTACCCTTGTAATTCTAGACTCACTGAGGTCATGTCAGCCTGTCGTGAGCAGAAGCAGCTCGACGGAAGTGAGCCTGATACCTTCTGCTTTGCCAAAACCAAATCATTTCCCTGCTTGTCTTTTATGAGAGGTTAGAGAGCTCACAGGAGACATAAAGGACTGAAACATGCTGTTTGTGATAATGGGAGAATTCTTTCTCTGCTAAGTCTTGTACACTCGATTTTGTGGGTTTGCTGTAGTTACTGTTGACTTCTAGTAAGAGTACTAATAATTTAGCAGATGGTAATCAGGCCTCGGGTTTATTACCTGTGGAGTTGCCTGCCTAATTGCAGAAAATCAGCTGGCTTTTCTGTAGGGAGGGCTGAAGAGGCCAGGAATGATATCAACTCTAAGCTTGTTTTGATGGCAAGTTGTGTTGACAAAAACACCTGTGATTCAGCTCTGCTTTAATAGTCTCTTCATACTTTATTTTACTGATCTTCTTTTCCCTGCCACTTCTATTTGACTAAGATATATTTTCTAAGTCCAAAGCTGCTGTGCACCATTTCAGTGCCTGCTGTGCTCTGCCCAGAGGTGGGTGCCTGGCAGAGAAGGGGGATGTTGAGCCCTTCCAGGCATCCTGAACTCACCCAGCTGCTGTTTGCAAAGCACCTTGAGAAACACAGAAGAAAGCAGCTGCTGTTATATTTTACTCTCCCAACTTCCTTGAGGATCTGACTCACGTTTGGCTTTATTCCCTTTTGATTTATGTTCCCTTGTGTTCCTGTGTTTCTGACAGATCCTCCTGACTGGGTTCCAGATGAAGTCTGCAGCTACTGCACTGCATGCAAGGCTCCTTTCACAGTCATTCGCAGGAAACACCACTGTCGGAGCTGTGGCAAGGTAATGACTCAGTCAGACAGTGAGAAACTATCCACCAAACAAACAGCAAGTTCATGTGTACCACCGAAACTCAGCTGCACAGCAAAATGTGTGAGCTTGGACAGTTTTCAAGTCACAAGTGGTCTTTTGTGCTTTGGCTGCCAACTCTCAGCTCACGTTTAGAAAGGGCTGGGGAGGATTTTTGATTTCTATACAGCAGTAAACATTTGTCTGCTAAAGGCAGAATTCCCTACTGAGATCCTGGAACACCCCCCACCCAAAAGCAGTCACTCTGGACTACTGCTGTAAGCTTTAACAAGCTGCAGCAGCCTGCATTGCCAGGGGTGATGCACACCCAGCTCCAGCTGCAGGGCAGCGTGTCCCTTTGCTTTCCTTCCAGACCTTTGCAGGATCACTGTGCTGTGTAGGGCTGCTGCTTTGCAAGTTTATGGGGGAGGAAGAGGGAGCAGGGGAGAAGAAAGCAGTCACATACCTCGGGAAGCCAGAGGTATGCAATCCCATTTCACCTGCTTGCTGTTTGTACAACTTAAAAAGGAAGAGGGTAGTGAAGATGCTTTCATTAACATTGTAGTGGTCTTGCAGGAGATAGTCACAAATATTCCCTTAGTCTTTCTTTAGAATCAGTGGAGAGAGATGTTTCTTTGCATCTCTGGTGGAGCTGCCTTCCCCTGTGACCTGCAGAGCTGGACAGGCCTGCTTTGGCTACTGTCAGTGCTGGGGCACCCCGATCAGAGAGGCTGAGCACTGCCGAGAAAACTGGTCATAGGGCTAAGAATTGCCTTGAGGGGCCTTTCACTTGCTGTGCTGAGGAGGGTGGTGGTGCCAACACAAAAAAGCCCAGTGCATACAGTCTTCTCTCCCCTGTCTTGAAATCAAATTTGTACCATCCCAAAGGAACTGAAGTGAAATTCCCTCTTTGTTTTTCAGATCTTCTGTTCCCGCTGTTCCTCCCACTCTGCTCCATTACCTCGTTATGGTCAGATGAAGCCTGTCCGTGTTTGCACTCACTGTTACATGTTCCATGTCACTCCTTTCTATAGTGACAGAGCCGGTATCTGACATACTAAACTACTGGTGTGTCTTCTGGAGTCTTACACGGACTGATATATTTGACCTAAGCCAAGAATTAACTTGAAAGAGGGACCCCGTGAGGGCACGTAGGCTTTGACATCCATTATTATAAATTTTGTACAGACAGTTTTTATTGCATTTTACTAAGCTGCTAAAGGGAAGTATGAAGCGTCTGTAGCTCTGAGGCTACAGTACAGTCTTCCATAAATTTATAACATTAATGTTACGATGCCATATGCAGAACAAATGCACTGTGTGGAAGGAAATAGGGCTCAGAGAATGGAACAAGCATTGCTGCTTATCTTACACACTAGGAACAGAGTAGCCGGTTAACTAGTCCATCCCAGCGGATCAGTCCCAAAGCTCGGACACTCCTGTGCCCACTGGAATACCAGCATGGCTGTGGGTATCAGCGCTCTCCCTCCTGCTGCAATTTAACTTTCCCGTTACTCGATTTTTTGCTACCTATGCTAGGATGAATTGCAGCAAACCTATTCCAAATCCATATTCGATATTTACGAAGTCAGAATTTTCTGTGAATCCCATAGGAAGCACTGAAGGTCCTGAAGCAGAATATTTCTGTTGCCTTTCATTTTACCAAGCAGAGCAATAACTCCAAGTTGTCTTTTGAAAATTTTTACAACTTCCAGGTCCATATTTTGGAGTTTTGGGAGTATTTATAATCTGAATCATTTATGCTAAATCCTGTTAATAAAAGTCTGATACAGAGCTTTGGTTTCTATATCAGCATTAAAAACGTAACAAATTTCAGAGGAAATTGTTACCAAATAAATGAATACTAAAATAGATATTTTTGAAAGATTTTGGCAGCAAAATTCAGTAAATCTTACAAATTATTTATCCTGTACTGAGGTTTTTTGAATGGTTTTTAAGAGGCAATTATGTAATGAGATATCCAAAAGGTCCTACAGAATGGTCAACCAGAGAAGGGTACTTGTTGTCCATATTTGGCAGAGTAACCATGTAAAATATTGCATACTGTTACTTCACTCATGCTAACAACTCAGATGACATTTGTATTTATTTGAAACACCAGGGAATAATTTTTATTGCCACTTGTAGAGGAAAGAAATAAGACTCACATGGATTCATGCTATGATCTTGCACAAACTATTTGCAGTAAGAGCTCCCTGAGCACTGAGGTTTCAAAGGCATTTGGACATGCTTTGAGTTAGCCACATGAAAGCAAGACAGTGTGTGCTGTGGTTACAGAGGAAACGAGATCAAGAGCTCTTTGCTGTGTCCCCTTTCCTGACTCGTGGTGTTACACACTGGGTTTCAAAGTGATAAATACAGAAAAGGGTGAGAAAGCTGTTTGCAGTATCACGCTCAAGAAAGGTCATCATTCAAAATGATAAAGCAAAACTGGCCAGTGTTGATTTTTTTAAAAATATGATTTATTTTGTGGGGATGTTCCCTTTGTTCAGTGTTCAGTGTTAATGAGCCATATAAGGGTGCAGCAGTTTGGCACTACTGTCATTTTGAATCAGATGAAACAGCTTCACTTAGTTTACGTGTAATGCACAAGCCTTATGATGCTGTTTGTAGACAATGTCAGCTATGATGTGTTATCCTCACCTTATTTATATTTTTTACTGTTGTTACTTCCCTGAAATCCTTCTCATGAAATCCTTGAGTTGGAGTGTCTGTATTCACCAGAGTTTGGAACGGTTGGGTGATTGATGGGAGATGGGTAGTGTGGTGCAAGCAATGATACTTATTCAGGCTTAAATCTCAGGCTTCACATTGCAATGATTATTGCAGTTTTATTTTTAGGAAAAGAAAAAAAAAACACAACAAATTTAATGCTTCTTTTATAGGATAAAAAAATTGCAACAAACTTCAATTGTGAAATAAATATGCACAAAAAGTTGCTTCTGTGGAAAAAAATCTTATTTAATGGACTGAATATTTATTTAAGCTTGTTTTTATTTTGTAAATGCTGTAATTCAGAATCATTTCCATAAATATGATATTTAAAGATCTCAGACACTATAGTTTCTTATGTAAATACAGACTCCTATTTCTCTTACTGAAAAGCACAATGACTATATCAATACTATTATACATCTGCCTCAAGGAAGACTTTCATCTTGTAATCTCTTCAGATAATTAAAGTGTCAGGACTTTCTACTTCCATGTGCTGGATTGCTCTTTCATTTCGGGGTCTGTTTACATGGAGTGACAGCTGCCATCCTGTCAAATAAACTGGCCTTAAGTCTTTCTCACTTTGCAAGTAACATGAAAGAAATGAGTTTAAATTTGAAAATGGAAGTTGCCTATACAGAGAAGGGGTGGTAAATCAAAGCTGGTGTGCCAGCCTGTCACTTGGCAGTGCCTTGTGCTATCTCTTGCCACCGGCTGAAAATCTCCCTTCCTGAAATATCTGGTGTCAGTGGCCACTTCACACATCAGGCACATTTGATCTGCCTGTGTCACATCTGAATAATCTTTTCTGTGGGGGATACAAATCTGCAATGAAAACAGCGCTCCTTGGATCAACATGCAGTTATCCTTAGGAAGCATAAATGCCCAGAGCTGCTTTGTTCTGCTCCTTGTATGAGATAACAGCTGTTAAAGGTTTTATGAGAATTAATTTTCCTTTCCAGAGGACTTAATGCATAGCTTTGGGATGCCATTTCACTGAACAAAAACCATGACCTTAGGTTCTCGGCTTCAGTGGTGCAACAATGGGAAAACTATATGGGAAACCTGCACGCAAGTGTAAGATTGCATTTGAATTAATATACATAATATTTATGGGCAAATAATTCTGCCTTAAGGTGTGTATGAATAAATGAACAGTAGAAATTTATCCTAAAGGGACATTTTCTTAAAAAAGGGCTTTTCTTTTGTCCAGAACACAACATATTCCACAGCAGTTTTTCCTGCTGGAGATGCCACAATGGGAGTTAACGGGATAATAAGGTAAGAGCAACATTGGCAAAGGTGGCAGTAACTCACCTGGTGCTGGGCTCTCTTGTATGGCAGGTTCCTTCTGAATCACAGCTGTTTTCAAGGGGGGGAAAAAAAATCCCTACAGTAAACTCTGAAGTGATCCTTTCTAGGTCGGTACAGCTTTTTCTGCTCTGTCTGGGTTTGCAAAGGCAGGTGGATATCAAGGCTCCCTCTGCAGTGAAAGGAACTTCAATAAAATACCTCTACTTCCAGGGAATACCTCTGTCCAGAAGGCTCAAATATACTTAAAAGCTGTCACATGGCTTCTCAGTGAGGAGGAACCTGTGTGGAAGTGATGGGTGAGGAATGACCTTTGTGTGTCTTGTCTAACCTGAGAAGAAGGAGGAAGAAAATGGGCTGTGTGGCTGTGCCTGTACAGGAGTGGGGAGATGTGAAAGATGAGGAGGAGATTCACTGTAGGAAAGCTTCAAACACAGCCCCATCACAGCCCTGCCTGGGAGCTGGAGGAAGCCACCAGCACTCAGTGCCTTGCTGAACTCGCTGTCAGTTCATGCAAAGTCAGAGCTGCTGGGGCTGCATCCCTGGTTTCCTTGGCAACCCCCGATAGCATCTCCCCGCCAGTGCCAAGACTGCAGCACTCTGTTCCTGCACAGGCAGGCAGAGGCTTCTGCGTTCTGCTTCGTCAGAGGGACTGGGATGGCTCAAACATCTTTATTTGTAATGAAGGTTTATGCTGCAGAGTCAGATGCTTACTGTGAACTCTTTATTTTCCAATGATAACACTTCACTGCATTATGCTTTATTTATGTTGCTTATCTGGAAGAAGTCATCCCCATGTGCATCCTTTTGGCTATTTCCAAGGGGATTTTTAGCTTTTGTCCCTTCTCCTCTTTCACTCTTTACCCCACCCCATCACCCAGCTTTTCACTTCTGTTTGTGTACAAACCAGACTTACTCTATGGCCCCCTTGGGTATCTTGCAGACAGTGAAATATCAGACAACTCAAAGAGCTTTCATCTCTGTTCCTTCCTGATCTTGTCCTTCACATTCCCAGGCACAGGCTTGTTTCAAACATTCATTTGGTATCCTTGTACCTGCAGGAGCATCCTGCCACACAGGTCCTTCCTGGCTGTCTGAGCTGCCATGGGTCTTGCACCAAGGTGTTTAAAGTTCTGCAGTATTACTTTGTGGAGGAGAAAAGACGGATCCAAACTCCCAGGTTTTAATAGCTGTTAGTAAATTATAGAAAATGCTGACACTGATTTTTTTTAAATTTGGCTTTTTTTTCTTAAACCAAAAAATGGCAAAATATTAGGCCAGAAAGATGAAGAGGAGAAGACTTGTTCTAGCAGATCTAGAAGTGTGAAGATGATGTTTTAATGAGGTAATTGCTCTCTTTGAAAACAAGCTGTAACTGCATGTGCTAGGAATGCTGGGGCTCATGCATAAATCAAACTGGGCAATTAGTCTTTCATGAACTCGTTTCATTTCTTGTTTTCACTAAACATGAAGGCTCTGAAGTGTTAAGTACGATTTTCCCTCATGTTTCACTCAAAGGTATGAAGTTGATTTGTCTTCTCAGTTTTTCTCAGCCACGAGCCCTCTGGGGCTCTGACTGAGCTTTTCTGCAAAAGAGAATATTCTGTGTCCAAAGTGCCATAGCAACAATGGGCTCTCCAGGCCTCCCACCCCTGAGGAGCAGTGAGGGGTGCCTGTGGGCACAAGGTGACTGCAGAGGGGCTGTTGCTCATGTCCAGGTGCTGAGCGATGCTGCCACATGCTCCTTCTCATGAGGATGTGATGTGTGACACAGCTGGGATGTGAGGGACCACCATGCCCAGGAATGGCACAGCCAGCAGGCATTGAGCTGGAACCACCTCAGGTACTACAGAGATTTTATTTTCTGAAAATAACCCCATGCCAGGCACTCACACCATTTAAGCGAGAACTGAATTCAAGTCTTGCTCTGGAAAGTCTTATTTATATATTTTTGCACTTTTACAGAGTTCTTCACAGAGCGATAAAATGTTGCTGCTACCACCGTGGCATTTTATTCACTGAGTTAATAAAAAAGAAAGAAAATAGCAGCAGGGAGGGTGTTTGAGGTGGCTGCTTTCTAGGTAATATTTCAGCAGTGGCCAGCTTTCGGGCTTTTGGTTGGAATTAGGCTGTGGTTCTGAGGGGCTTGTTAGTATGGTGGAAGATGATGAGAAGACGTAGTCATGGATAGCATTTGTGCTGGCAATTTCTCTCTGATGGTGTCCTGTAAAACATGCTAAAAATATTCATCTTTCTTAAAAGATGTGTCTGAAAACGATGCTTAAGTGCTGCAGCCTTTTTGGACCGTTCAGGGGAAGTTGTCCCTGATCCTCGCAGGGCTGGGACACTGTGGGCTGTCCCAGCCAGATCTTGATCATGAGAAGTACTATCAGAAATACTAAGAGCAGTGAGACTGTCCTGGCCTTTTTACCAAAGGACCTGTACCATACCATCATCTTCCTCTGTGTTTGGGGAGCCTCTGAGATTAAATTTCGAGGCACTTGATAGTTAATTATTTTTTTTCTGGCCAAGACCATTTGTGATTGTTGCTTCACTAGCAGCTTTTCTGTTTGTTACGCAGAGTAAAGCCTGCTGGTTTCGGGTCGGTTTTGGTTTTTTAATTGATTTCACTTTCTTTGCCTTATCTGCAGAAAGCTGGAAATTAATAATTGAAGATAGAAAAATAATCACTTTTTCATGTTCATAAATATATTTAAATGAAACTACCCTGTGATGCCTTGGCTCTCATGCACTGGGAGGTGGTACAGAAAAAAGTGAACCCCAAGTAGTTCAAGAGTTCTGTGTTTGGTCTCTGAACCATCTGCTTTTGTCTAGGAGGACTTGTAGCTCATGGAAAGGGAAATGTGGATGGATGATCTCTGGTGGAAATGGTCTCTCTAGTGGGGAACAAAAATTAAAGGTTTGAGCCAGTGAATTTAACTTGATTTCTTTGTCTAGAAATCTTCCCTAATTTAAAAAAAAAAAAAAAAAAAAAAGGAAATTGCTATAATCCTCCTGTAAAGAAGCTCTGTTCAAATAAGAAAATTCAACCAATTTGGTCCAAGTGTGTTGCAACAGAATACAGAGCTACCACAAATTCATTTGGTGACCCATTTTATGCCTCCGATTGCCCCATTTTTGAGTTTCTTTCAGGACAGAACATCAGCCTTGCTTGGAGAACAGAGGAGGAAAACCTTGCCCAGCTGTACTCCTGAAAGGAGGTTTCCTGTCAGGTTTCCTCCTCAGATTCTGCTTTTGCCTTTTCTCTCTAAAGGAATGATATGGGAGTTAGACTCTAAACTGAGTCTCATGGAAAATGCTTCCATATTTCTTTCCTGTAGGGAGCATTTGAAACATGTTTGTGTCTACTGTCTGTCTCAAAAACATGCATTGTGAAAACCTGAGGATGCAGGGCTGCATCCAGATGCTGCTCCACACAACTTTTTTGTTACACTGGAACAAAAGCAAAGTAGATGCTGCAGTAAAGAATCCAGAAATAAGGCTGGTGTAAAATGTGAAAACTTAAAGGCATTTTAGCAAGAGACTCTTGATGGTTCTTACTAAAAGTATCCAAGTAGAGAGCCAGCCTTTGTCATGAGCCCACAGGTGATGCAGCCCTTGGACCTGGCCGAGCTGGAGGGAGAAGCCAGGGAGCTGACAGCCTAAGGGACACTGCCCAAAGGGATTCCCCCCCCCCCTATTATTTTGCCACAAGCAACTTCCAGGAGAAATGCAAGGTGTTGTCTTACCTCCTGCATTGAGGGTATTTTCAAGGAGCTTGGAGAAAAATGCACTGAGTGTGCTGCTTCTCTATTCCCACCCAGTGTTACAGAAATCCTGTACATAGAGGGGACAGAGGTGCTGTTCTCTTTTTGCTTGTTGATTTTATATTTATTGGTTTTTTCTGCTTGCTTGCTGCAGTGAGAAATAAGAGAGTGTTCACTTTTTGAAAATCTCAAATTCTCACTCATGCAACAAATAATTCTCATAACATGATCTAATTACATACTGCAAATAAATATAAATAATTAAATAATATTAGGTTGGTTTTAAACAGAAAAGGAAAGTATTAACCTCAAATCAAGCCATTACAAAAGTGCTTCCTCTGAGAACAAACAGCTCGGAAGACATTGACAATAACCAGCCCTCTGTGATAAAACCCTCTGCCCCAAGTGCCACTTCTGGAGCCTTTCCAGGGCCTTCCCAAGGTTCAGATGTTGTCACAGCATTAGCTGCCAGAGGAAGTTGGTTCTTGCCAAAAGGTATCTTCTTGGCTGCTCTGTGCTCTCGTGCTGCTGGGGTTCAGTGCTGGCGGCTCCAGCAGCCTCTGCAGGGTTGCTTTTATTTGTGGTATTTATAAAACAGCTGAAGCACCTGGCAAAAAGGCAGCTGTAGCTGAACGGGGGAAGGTGTTGAGCGAGCGTCCTGCTAAAAATGTTTCTGGTGTGTTTTGCTGTGAGGGAAAAGCCATGGGAGTGACTAAGGGATTGGAAATCTTCGGAGTTGCAATCTACTGAATGTATCAAAGAGAAGACTGATTGCAGAAATGCATCAGTGCCCTGTACATGCCTACACTGGGTGCACAGATCTGCAAGCTGAGCTCTGCTGCCCAGCTGGCTGAGGCCAGAGGTTGAGCCAACTTGAACAAGAGAGATGAGACAATTCTCACGTGGACAACCAGCTGTTGAACTGTGAGTTAATAGTTGTGATGGACTCTACCTACGATCACAAGTATTTTTACATCTGATGCTTCCTGCAGGTGCAGCAGTTCAGCCATCCCTGCTGGGACTGAGGCAGAAATGAGCTCTCAGTGAGGCTGTCCTGTGCCAGAGGTCAGGTCCTCATAGTGACGAGTTTGTAAATTGATTCAGGAATTACCAAGAAGAGGTGTCTTTCTGGGGGCTGATGTGTAGGAGGGATTCAGTGGCACAGGAAAAGCAACTGAGCACTCTTGAACTCCCTGTTTCACCCTGGAGTTAATCCTGCACCAGGGCTGGAGTCACACTGGCGTTGGACTGCTACAAGCAGCAGGGAAAGAAAGGCAATGGATCCAACACGAAGAAGAGAGAAGCAGAGAGAAATGCACTGTCATTTAGGAGCCCATGTCTAATGGAGGGGAAGGAAGATCCCCAACCACAAAAATCTCCCTATGTGCAGTTCATAATCAGCTAAAGTAATCACTTCCCAGTTTGCCAACAGCAGTTCTCCTGTCCTTGTGAGCTGGCTGTGATTTCCTGCAGTGCTCATCAACACTGGTGTCATGCTGAAAGCATTGCTCCTGCACCTGGCCAAGCTGGGCTGTGGGTACCATCAGTGTGCCACGGGTGGGAACTGAGCAGGGCTGGGCGTGCAGCATCACTGCTTTCCCAAACCCTACCTGCAGCGAGAGAAGAAATGATCCTTCTGCTTTGTTTTCCCCTCACAACTGCTGGCCACAGAGCAGGGAGCTTGTTTGCCTATGGAACACAGTGGCCAATCCTGCACAGACAGTGCAGGTACAACAGAAGATGTAAGTAAATGTCTTCCACCAAAGGGATTTATTCATATTCTCTCCCAGCAGAGCACATCAGCTGTGAAGGACTAGAGAGGAGAACCCTGTCTTTCCTCTGCCTGAGCATAAGAAGTGGCTGCTGGCCCCCCACTACTTCTCTTGAGCCCGTCCCAGTCCATCCCTTCAGAGACGTTCAGGATTAAGGGACTGTTGTGAGCGTTTGTTGGGTGTCCCCACAGCAGAGGTGGTGCAACACTGCCATGGTGGTCTGTAGGATTTTGTACAGTAACTCCTTCCTCAACCCTGCACAGTGCCCCTGATCTTTCCCTGCTAACCACAGTACCAGCATGCTGACGTGCCATCACGCTGCTTAGGGATGTTATCTCCATCCTACAGAAGAGCTTATTAAAATATTCAGGGACACAAGATCGGATTGTCCTGTCCTGCTATCTCAAACATCCACGAATAATCCCTTTCATAGATCACTTGTGCCTCATCACAGAGTTAAGTGCAGTTCTTTTTACTGTACTCAGAGCTTAAAATTCTCAGTAGACCAAAGGTTTTAGAGATGCTGAAGTCTCCAGACTGATGTTTTAGTGGCCCTTTGAAGCTTAACCTTGGATCTCAAGAGTCAGTCATCCTTGTTCCTCCTGCATGCCATGGGACCTTTTGCTCCCTGCCTATCACCTGGAGCCTTATCTAGAGATGTGTCTGGTAGGAAAAAGAGAGCTTGTGGGAAATAACTATGCTGCTGTAAAAGAAGGGTGTTGTGCCATGTAAACTGAGGCTTGGGGTGGCTCTGGGTTTCAGCTTGGAAATCACAGCTTTTCCTGGTCCTCTGAAAGTGATTGATTGGTGTGTTCTACATCCCCTTTCCCTTTGGCAGGATGATCTCATCCTAAAACCAGTCTCTGGCCTTCACTTGGCTTGTTAAAACATCCCAGATATGCTGGATGCTTCAAGCAGGGACACCTGTGGGCAAGGTGAACCTCAGAAGGCTAAATCCTGCTCTCACCCCCATTGCTCCTATGTGGGCCTACAGCTCCATCTCAGCAGGTATTTGCCCATACCATGGGGCAGCTCAGCTCATGAGGGTGCTGAGTGCTGGCTCACTGGTGTGCTGTCAGCACACCTGACCTAGCAGGGGGTATCTAAAATCTGCTCCCAGGGCATGGCTGGGGAGCAGAGTCACCGTGCCGGGCTGGAGGGTGCGAGTCACGGCTGCGGTCTGGACCGTGATGTTTGTGTCTTGACATCTCTCCTCTCTGGGTAAACGAAGCAGAGATTGAGTGGTTTGTTTTGCTCAGGTGGTAATGAAGCAGTTAATTGCACTCAGTAATGGCTGGCTCTGCCCAGCTGCTCAGGGAAGCATCTCAGAGGCTTGCCCCGCGGATCTCAGGCTGGGTAAGCACATAGGAGCCATCACCCTATTCCCGGGCCGCTCAGCTTCCCCAGCTCCCTTGCTGGGTTGTTTTCTTGATTCCCAACACATTTATTTTTTTAAAAATCTCCTCGTTTCACCAGCCCTCTGTGCTAAATGTTGCGTGCAGCGATGTGCGGCAGGAGCGGTCCCGGCCCCGCGGGTGTGGGTGTGACAGCCGTGGGGTGCGATTGGGGCTCCTCGCTGTCCCCGGGTGTTCGGGTGTGCAGGGGCTCTGCTGTCACTGATCTGCACATCTAAATCTAAATCCACATTTAGCATCCAAATGCTAAAACATTTCCTTCCTTCCCTCCCACCTCCATCCACAGCCCTGTGTCCCCCTGCTCTGCTGGGGCACGAACTGCTGCTCCTGCATTCCGTCTTATTTCTTTCTCTTTTGTAGCTTCTCCACTGGGACCCTTGCGTATTTTCAAGGCCTCTCCTGGCATCCCAAACTCATCTTCCAGCAAAACAAACATCCCATATTTAAAATGCAGCAAGGCTGATTCTTTCCAGTTCTTCTTGCCAAGTCCTAATTTCTCCTCCTTTAATGTCCGGGCAGCGGGGAGCGGGCAGCCCGCCCACCAGCCAGGCTGCTCTACCTGCTGTCACAGCGCCGGGGTCTGGCTGTGCCGAGCCATTCGACCGTGAGGTCAAGTGCTTGAGCTGCGTGGAAGCCGATGGTGTCGGGGGGAGTTGAGTACCGAATCCTTCCGTCCCCTGTTCAGCTGTCACGCAGGAGCGTCAAACCAATGCGCGGCACGATATTTGGGTCAGATGTAAGCGGTTCAAGCGCTGAAAGCTTTCCCACCTGGCACAGCAGCGGGGATCCCGCTGTCCCCTCCCGCAGCCCCGTCCCGGCGCGGCTGCGGGAGCTGTCACTGCTGGGGTCGGGGTCTGGCGACAGCGACACCAACAGCGACAGCGCTCGGAGCCCCCGGGATGGCACCGGGGGCTGTCCCGGCTCCGCTGCGCTTCCCGCTCCATGGGATGTTCACTGCCCCGGGACCGCGGAGGAAACCACGGGATGCTGGCGGGGAGGGAGCAGCTCCCCGGGCCGGGTAGGAGCATCCCTTGGGGTTCTCACGGCCACCCCTTCTGGGACAGAGGCTCGTCCCCTGGCTCAGCCAGCGCAGCGCTGGTGCGGGGCTGGTGCGGGGCTGGTGCGGGGCTGGTCCCGGCGGTCTCGGTGTGACCCCGTGCGGCCACCGGGGGCATCGCCCGTGGGGCGGGGGGACCTGCCCGCAGTGCTGCCGCTTCCAGCCCCCTGCTGACCCCTTAACATCCAGCCCTATGGAAAAAGAACAAAACAACACTTAAAAACCAAAGAAACCACCCCAAACACCACCACCAACAACAAACAAAAAAAGCAAAAAAAAAAACCCAAAAAACAAAACACCCCCCCAAAAAAACACAACCCCACAACAATAACAAAAACAAACAAACAAAAAAAAAAAACCAAAACCCCAAAACCAAACAAAAAAGAAAAAAAAACAACAAAAAACTCCAACAAAACGTCCCTCCAAAAAACCCAAAACCACCCAAACAACAACAAACAAAAAAAAAAACAAAACAAAAACCACACCAAAACCCAAAACCCAACAAGAAAAACCTAACAAAAACAACAACCTCCGAAAACCCCAAACAACAAGAAACAAACAACAACCCCCCCAAAAAAACCAAACCCCCCCAAAACAACAAAAAAAAACCCCAAAACAAAACTCAAAAAAACCCAAAACAACAAACGAAAAAACCCCCACCAAACCCCCAACAAAACAACCCCCCCAAAAAAACCCAAAACAACAACAACCAAACAACAACAAAAACCAGACACCATGAAACAACCCCAGTTAAAAAAAGCCCCCCACCCAAACACCCAGCTCTCTTCTCTCGGGTGAATTGGGGCTCTGGGCTGTGTTCTGATGCTGGCTCAGTGCCTGGCTCTCAGTGCCTGACAGAGCTCAGCCCTCCCATGTCCCCCCGAAGCCCCCAAGCCCGTGCACCCACGAATGGCTGTCTCTCCCCTGGCCAGGGCTCCAGCACTGTTTGCTCTGCTGGCCCCAGTGCTGGCTGTGGCATTTAATATGGAAACAGCAGCAAGCCCTATAAGCAGTCAGGCTTCCAGAAGCCCTTTGGAATTGCAGCTGAACATGACGGGCAGCTTAATGTTTTCCCATCCTCAAGAAGTCTTGAAATGAAAATCAGCAGTTGAGGTTGTACAGGAAAGTCTCAGTGCCCAAAGTGATGCTCCTCGGTTCCCGGGGCCTGGCTGTGTGGAGCCAGTGGCATGTGGGGCAGCCTCATCCCTTTTCTGGCTGCATAAAGGCAAGGGCAAGAGCTTTGTGGTTTACCTTCTCAAAGATGACAGCTGTGCCCACCTGAGCTGATTTGGGAGCCTCCTGGAGACTTCGGGCTGAAAAACCTACTCAGCCACTGGAAAGACCCCAGCGGCTTGTGAACATCTGCTTCTCCAGCAGTACATCCAAGGCAAGTTTCAGAAGCGTGTGGAGGACAGCCTGAGCTGGTGCTGCTCCTGGGATGTGACAGCTGAGAGCAGAAACCACCTCTGAATGATTTGCAGTTCGGTCCTCTGGGGCTTAACGTAGAGTCAGGAGAGTGCAGAAGTGTGTCTGCTGTGCTGTCCTTGCCAGGGCTGTGTTTAATGTCCTCCCCTGGGCTGGGAAGCAGGAGGAAGCTCTGCTTTTCTACTGCCCTGTCACAAACCATTGGTCTAGGGCTGTTTTCCTTACAGGTTTCCACTTGTTTCTTTTCTTGCACTTGCCAGGGCTCTGCCTCATGTTTTTTGGTTAGTAGGTTCAGGGAGCAATGGGGCAAGATGTTCTTCTTGGGGGCTTTCCCAGGCCAGCAAGGAGCAGTAGCCATGCAGAACTGTCCATCCCTGTGCATGATACTTGTGATCATCTTTGCATGGCTTTGACCCAAACTCAGTGTGATGTTTTTTCCACCCACCCATGAAAAGATCACTGCATGGCTGGATGATACCAAAAGAAACTGGCAGGATGGGACTGCTCCGAAGAATGGCATTTCAAGACCTCCCAAGACTTGTTTGTTAATTTATGCTGACAAGTATTTACAAAAATTTTCCACGCATCCATCCCAGAACACCCTGCTGTCCCCGAATGTGCCATACGGCGCAGTGCTCAGGTTCTGCTCCAGGAGCATCTGTGCCGCTGGGCACAGCACGTGGGACCAACGCGCTGACCATGGAAACCTGGGGAGCAGCTGACGTGGCAGAGCAGGGCCAGGCTGCTCCGCAGGGCTCCCGCACGCCACTGATTAAATACCTCGGCTCTTCCTTCCCCTCCACTTGGAAATCTCACCGTGAACTTGACTTAAAGCCTCCCTGTGGGTTTGCAAACTTGGAGAAAAATTTCTTTCTTTGAGAGATGAGTTCTCCTTGCCAAGAAGGTTTTAATAACTCACCATGAAATTTATAGCGTTTAAATTTAAACCACACGTGGGAAAGTGGAGCTGTAACAGTTTAATCCAATTTAACCTTGAGCGATCCGTTCCGTAGTGCTCAGGCAGACAGTTCACACCACAAGCAAAATTCCTCTGTGGGGTGGCAGACAGCAGCTCTCTCATCATGTCTGTGTCCTTTCTGAGGCACGGAGGACCAGGGCTGGCCATCTATGTCCCTTTTTCATTCTCCTGCAGGTGTTCCCTTGGAAACAGCAGGAATCTGCTGCAACACGGAGTTGGGCATACCCCTAGGAGAAAGCTGAGATAAGTCTTGTTCTGCTATCATGTTTTCCTTCCTATGCTAAACAATATCCTTTTCATGTCCGAGTTGCCACCTCCTTTCCCTGCCCCATCACAAGAGGAAGATGCCTTTCAGGGGGAGCCATGTAAATCAACCTGCTTGGAGAAGCAATTTGCTGTGAATCTCCCCAGTACCCTCCAAGGAGAGGAGGTGGGAAAGTTTCATTGCCAAGGAAATGCTATGATTTAATGATGTTTAAAGAGTTGTTCAAGTGTCCCTAACAGCCAGCACAGCAGGCAGGCCTGTGCCACTGGGGAGGCAAAGCAACATATGCCAAGAAGTCCTGACCTGTACAGCATCATCCTGTCTGTGAACACAGTCCCTTGATGCTGGTAGGGACTGTGGCAGGGCGGTGTAGCTCACTGTAGACAGCAGTGGAGGAAACCTCACCATGGCATAAAACTCAGGTGCTGCCTTACAGCAATTGTATCCTGTGAGTGCAATGCTCAGGAGACCGCCCATCACTGGTGCTGGGATCTCAAGAATCAGATGGCATGGAGGTTTTGCAGCCTTGGGCTCTGCATCCATGCATGATCAGGGAGAGTAGGACCAGGCATGGTTCCCAGCCAGTTCTGCCCCTGGGTGGTCCAACATGGTGACACTGAGCAGAACTGGGACAGCTCTGTTGTGTCGGCATCCCCTCCCTTTCAGGGTTTGGTCACCTTGCTCATATGCTTTGGTGTTTATCTGAGCAGTTCTCCTGGGCAATCAGAGGCTCCTGTACTATGAAAATGGGCACTTCCATTTGTGTCTCAAGGAAACTCAGGCCACAGTTGTGCTGATGGTCTGAGCTCCCCTCCAAAGCACCAAGGCCATACCTCTTGTGTTGCAGAAACGCAATACAAATCATAATTAGTTTGCTTTTGGCAGCTAAATGTTGAAAGTTTTGTTTCCATTGATCAACTTTATCTTTTGTAGCAAAGTCTGTTTTACATCAACACTGTTCCAGTGTGGACACCTCGAAGACCAAGCATACATTTGTAGCACCAGTTGGATACAGAATTGGCAAAAGCCTGTTGAGTGGGATTGTAAAATGCTCCATTCCGCCCTGGGGAGGGTGCACGCACTGCATACAGAGGTTTGTTGGTGGCTTTAAACCTGGGAGGGCTGAAACTCTTGCATGGTGTCCAGCTAAGGAAGGCAATTCAACAGTAAGCAGTCACAGCTGTGAGATGCTTTTACACACACACTGCATACATTTATAGCAGTTGTGGCTGTTCTGGTAACAGGAACTACACTGCTTAGCTCTCTGTTACAGTCCATAGCAGGCTGTGCCTGTTGGAAATGGTCAGACATGATTTTCTGGGATGGCCAGGTGGAGAATAGAAATCCAGGCTAGAACTGTCACAACTGACTTAAACCTTGGAGGAACTGCATGAGTGGCAGTGCTGTTTCTGATCCAGCTGCCTTTGCGGTGTTTCTGTACAACTACCCTTGCCCTTCTTGGGCATATCTTCTGCCCTTCTTGGAGATACCTCAGCAAAAAAAGGGCAACAGCAAATTCTACTTTTCAGACTTTTATCCTTTTCCCTTTGGCTTGTGCATTTAACAGAAGATCATCCAATAACTTGTTTTGGTGATATTTGTGTGTTGTGTTTCTGGAGAAAGGCAACTCATCAGCTAAATGTTTTAGATGCAGTAGATGCGACATGGTGAGACCAGAAATAGGTTTCATGCTGCGTTCCCAGCTGGGTAGTTTTCCAGGGAGGTTGTTGCTTCCCAGGCAGCTCAGGTTGGAAACTCTGGGGTGGCAGAAAAACAAAATATTCCCAAAACCGGATTCCCTTCCAGCTTGCCAGGTATGCCAGGCTGACTCACCAAGGCAGAGGTTTCCAGAATGACTAATGACCAAGCAGGCATTGATTTTTGCCTGTCTAATGGAACATGTCTTACATGTTCCCAGACTGGGTGGGGTGTTTGCCCTTTGAAAGTCATGTATTGTGTATTGAGTTGACTGTCCCAAAGGAGAAACCAGGTAAGTGTGTCAGAGGTAGGCTCTGGGCTGACAACAGTCATGCAAGGTGCTGAGGCAGCTGCTAAAGCTGTCCTCGTGTGTTCCTGGGCTTCATCATTGGCATGAGCATGGCCTCAATTACAGACTAGACTTCTCAAAGCCTTGTGTCCTCCCGTAAAGGTTTAATACGCTCCCCAAAATGGAGTTTCCTTCCCTTTCCTGCCTCCCCGCCCCGCCTCTTAAGGGTAACCTTTGCTTTTCTGTTGCCAGCTTTCTGCTCTTGATGAGCACATAAAATTCTACATGCTTAGGGCTGGCTGCTCAGCCAGGCTTGAAGCTGCTCTTGATCAGTAGCTCCATATCAGCTGCACAGGTCAGGGCAGACCCTGAGGCCATGGTGACAACAAGGGCATTGCAACATCCTATGTTATTTCTCTTCATGGCTGTGACTGTTTATTCCTGAATCGGTGTCACAGAAGAAATAGAGAAGTTAATTAGACGTTTTCTGACACAGAACTCTCCACTGGGCACCCGGGTGACAGCGGCTTCACACCTCATCTAGGATGAAGTATTCAGCTGATGCCAGAGTGGGGAAAACCCAGCTCTGCCTTGTAAATCTGCCAAGCAAATCTGCTGCCCTACGCAAAGTTAAGTTCCCTAAAGAGCACCCACTAGCTTTGAGGAGACATGGCTTTGGGTTCTTTTTGGCCTTTCTTGTATTCTGCTTCGTTAGGCTCTGGAACTGCATGGCACTGTGTGTGTGTGGTCTCCCTACTCCTTGGTGACAGCCACCAGCACAGATACAGCACCTCATCCCTGCTCTCGGCCATCTCCAAGGGCATGGCAGTGCTGGGCTGCTGTGGAAGCTGCCAGACACCTTCCTGACAGATGCACCAGGCACATCTTCCACTTGTGAGGGAGGTCTGTGGGGCGAGGTGATGCTTCTGGTTTAACCTTCCCTTGGGGCATTCAGGGGCAGATTCTTGGCCCCAAAACATGGGATTGTCTCCCTGTGGAGAAGAAATGGGAGCTGCTACTACAGCCCAAGAAAGGGACTTTCTATTCCTTTTTTGGACTCACAGTCACCCCTGCAACTGGATGTCTGTTGAACTCCAAGGTCAAGTCCTTTACAGGTATTTTTAAGCTGATTTTTCGTGGTTGGGGGCTGCAGGGAGAGTTTAGCAAGGTCACCATGGCCTGGTGATATCAAAGGCATCCAAGCAGCCTTGACAAATATGACCATGATCAAACCAAGCAGCGTTTTATGGTCTGTGCGCTACATCAGCTGCTCATCAAACTCACCTTTTCCTGGGAATAAAACTCTAGTCTCAGGCAGTGAAGGAGGGAGAGAGCATTAGGCTTTTAAGAAGCAGACTTCAGAGACTGCATCCTCAGATTTTCTGCCATTTAAAATGTTTCCCTAAGGTTTTACCGCATGTAAATGAAATGATAATTACAATATTTTAATCCAATTAGCTCTCTTCATGATCTGGCAGGTGCAAATTGGAGATGGATCAAACTTCTTCTTACTGTGTATTATGCCTGGAGTCTCCTTAAAGCTGCTGTCTGGCCCTGTGTGTACATGCTGTGTTACGGGGGGGACTGCAGTGAGGCCCTAAATTATGTATAGCATATGAATTATTGCTGAAATGCATCACTAAGACTTCACTCATCGAACATTTCCAGCTCCATGTGAGCAGCATGGGAAAAGAGAAGTATTTGCCTGTGGCATGGACAAGGTTTCCATTTGCATGGATTTAAACAGTGTGTGTCAGTGTCAGAGTCACAGGTCACCTGGAGTTAACCTAATACATTCCCCTGCATCTTGAAGGAAATGTATTTTGCGAGCTTTCATCTGATTAGCATGGAAATTACACTGGGATTTCTTGTGAAAATGGGGACAGAGGTGAAAAAAAGTATCTTGATGTGTTATTTTTAAAAAAAAGAAAACTCTTTGAAGGCCAGTGCCCTGCCCTTTCTTAAGTACATATCAAGCTCATGTCTGGGAAAGCATCCCCTCTTCCTGAAGCCCTTCAAAACCTAGAGCAGTGAGCCCACCCTCTGCAAGGTAATGCAAGAGGGACATCTCTGCAGCCAGGGCAATGAGCATGGCCTAGGCTGGCGGCAACCTAAAGGGGACAGTTCCACGCTGGTTTTCCTAACACCTGTGGATATAACTAAGCTAAAATTGGTGGGAAACTGTCTGTTAAAACCCCTACTCCAGACAGTTTGCATAGCAAGAGGGTTTTTGTCCCACAGCGCTGTCCTGATGTGGCTGTATCACCGCAGGGACCCCACAGTGCACTGAAAGGATGAGGGAGTTGTCTCTCAACAAAACCCAGTGGGGCTGTTTTGACAGCACTACATTATTCCAGGAATAAAATGACATCTTTTCTTTTACTGTTTAGCTTTATGCAAGTGGCTGCATTTGCTGGGAAATTACTAAACCTCCAGATCAGCCAAGTTAAATGACACAGCTGTCCTTTGAACATGCTGGTCTGCGCTGGCTTGGCACCCACCTTTACCGCATCGATGCAATGAAGGATAATTTCCTTATCTTTGACCTGTTTTGAATGGAGAAATATGATGTATTTTGCCATTTATGTTCTGATTTCCCTTTGGAAAACTGCTGCCAGTTTGTGCTGAATGAAAGCTCTTATGGGATGGGAAGTCTTCATTCCTTTTAAAAGAAAGACTCAGTAAATATATTTCAAATAAGGTTTCTTTTGATACTTGCTTTTCAAATCCCTGCGTGTTTGTATAACTCCATAATCTTGCATCTTCCAAGAAGTGGAAAGAGAATTTAAAACTGCTTCTCCTTTAGCACCAAGACCCCAACTGCAAAGATAGTGCTGGTCAGTGACAGGAGAGGAACCAGGCCCAGGTTGATGCCGGAGCTGAGCTGTGAGGAGGGAGCCACAAATTATATGAAATAATAATAAAAAAAAAGTTTTCAAACAAACTTTTGTTTGAAATTTTATGTTGAGAAAAGGGGTTTTGTACATTAACAGTCTGTGAACATAAAATCTTGCTGGCAGTGATTTACTTTGCTGTTGGGCTTAGAGATGCAGCTGCTTGGTGTGAGAGGGATGGTGTGCTGAGGTGAGTGAGGAAGAGGTGTGTGTTTGCACAACAACTGTGCCACCACAGCACGAGCAGTAGAGATGCTGCATAAGCCTTGGGACAGATGGGAAGAACTGTGCCTTAAAGGCTCTATGTAAGATTATTGCTCAGCAGAACTGTGCACATAGGAATGTACATTAAGACAGTAGCGAAGTGCCAGCTGGAAAGGATGTTTTGGCAGGCAAAGCACCCTCTTTAATGCTTTGTGGTGTAATATGGTCCTACCTTTCACTTCCAGGGGATGGGGAACGCTGTCACCTTGCGCTGAGGCTGAGGCAGATAGAGTCTGTTTGACCTTGTAATTTTATATCCTCTGCTTCAGCTGAGGTTCCCCTATTTAATGTGTCAGACTGACTCCTGCTCTGACCCTGCTCAGATGAGATACAATTTGGAGATGTCAAGAAGCAATTTTGGTTGAGAAGGTCTTTTCTTCTGTGGGAGGAGGTGTAGCGAATGTTCAAACAGGATCTGGATATGGAGTCCTCAACTGCCCCATGCAGTTTAGAGTTCAGCTCTTGATCTCCACATTAATTTTTCAGCACAAAAGCACAGAGCATAAGAAGCAGAAGCCTTGGCAAACTGAGGACAGCCACCCAGGGAGAGGGAAAATTTCACGTGTTTGGAGAGCCAACAGAAACCCTGGAACAAGGCAAGGGGGAGGGGTGATGAAAGGTAAGATTTGCTCTGGGTAAGGCAAGTAAAATAATCAGATTTGAGACCATAACCAGTTTAGTGAATTTACTTGATGGCTGCCTATAAAGTCATGTCCTTAATAATTTATATTGAAAAATGAAAATCAGGCAGGTTTGGAAAATGTTTTTTTTTTCTTTTTCCCCACCCTGGGTTTTGCTAACATCATGGTGATCTACCCCAGGCCTCCTGCTGCAAGAGTTTTAGGAGAGGAGTTAAAACAGCCTCTCCTCTGGGAATGGGTCCCTGTGGGGTCACGCTGACTACGAGATTTGAGGGAAACCCTGTACCCATCAATATTTTGGGAATAGGGGAATAAATCTTTTCTTTGGGCAAAGAAAGAATGGCCACAACCACAACTCCCCTCCACCTCCTTGCTCTGCTGGAACCTCATGCCAAAAACAAAGAGCTGCTCTGTGCATGACAAGACTTACTCATCCCCCAGCCTGGGCAGGAGAGGAGACGTGGGCTGGAAGTCATCATATGCTGATGGGGCAGATTTCTGGGTACTTGGTGGCATCTTTCGTTCCTGCCTTGCCCCTGACTTCTCAAGAAATCTGCAGCAGTTTAGTGTTTTTGCGGCTGCTTCCTCTTGCCCAAAGCCCTGACGTGGGGCTCTGACGCAGCACGGCTGTGCCACAAGCCCTGTCGCAACCCTGCTGTGCTCCCCAAGTGTCCTCGTGGGAACCTCCGGGACATGCTGAGACTGCTGCAAGGCTTGGGCTGGAAGAGAAAACATGGTCTGGGGCTGACCAGGCAGAATCAGTGAGGGATGAAAGGGCTCGTGAGGTGCCCGAGGTAACTGGTGAAGGTGGAAGTGCTTTAGGTCCTTGTTTATTCAGTGTTGGATCACCAGGGAAGTGGGAGTTTGGCTCAGAACCTCGGCCTTGGAGAGAAAACCCTTGAGAGTGTTCTGGCTGAGTTTAGGAGCAAATAACCACTGTTCTCCCTTGATGAAATCCTCAACCCCAAAGAGGCCTCTAGCCCAGAGCCTTTGCTTAAGCGGGGTGCCAAAATTGCCATCTCCCGGCTGCATAAATATCCAACGGGACCGGTCAGACCTCTCAGGAGCTGCAGGCTCCTCACACAGGCACTTCTTTCTCTCCACGGTGTAGGAAAACTGGGGTGCCTCCAGGTGGCAGCCCTGTCCACTCTAAACAGGGGTTTGTTTTTCCCTGGAGATGATAAGGAAACTTCGGCAGTGGAACTGGGATTCAGTCCACCTTAGCAGCACGGTGGTAGGACAATGCTGGGTGTGCTAGTGGTGATGCTCCTGCTTTCATGCAATGGTCCAGCACCTGCAGGAGTCATGCCAAACCCGAAGATGTGGATTCTGGGCTCTGCCAGCTCACAGACAGGGTTGCAGGGTTGCAGGATTGACCCTGCAGCCTCCACAGCAGCCTCGGTCCTGCTTGGGATCAGGCAGGCAAGAATCATGGGGGCAGAAGGATGAGCATGAAACCAAGAACAGGCTTTAGTAATTGCGGCGTTCACTTGACTGGTTGCAGACCAGAACCTAGAAATATAACATAAAAACGTAATTAGGTTTAAAAAACCCTAAACCACAGCACCAGAAGTGTAGACTGTAACCTGCATGGAAGTGACTGCCACCAGGATCAAAAAGCTGCCTTCTGGCACTGGGTGACAAAGTCACCCTCTGCCTGTTTCTGTCCTTGGGCACCCCTGGCAGCTACTGGGGAGAGAGGTGGAAAGCTCAGGCTGCAAGCAGCTCTGCTCCACCAGCATCCACGTGGTTGGGCACCCACAAGACCATTCTTGGTAAGAAGTCAGAAAACTGTGGGTAGCAACTGAGAGGCTCCTTGCAAAATTTGAGCTTGATCCCTTTGTGGATCAAATCAGTGCACGTCGAGGGGCTTTTTTAATGGGTTTAAAATAGCAATAAACCATTTACAAGTTGACAGCAGTAATGAAACTTGGGTGTTCCCAAAAGTGGCAGCTCAGTTTCTATTCCCTGAAGAAGGATCAAAATCTATATGTTCTGTGGATCTAGCTAGTTTATTGCTCACAGGTGTTTTATGGTATTCAGGAAAATGCCCTGCTTTCTGACCAGAAATGAGACTTGTAGGCTGAGCAGTAGAATTTGAAATTTTGCTTTATTGCAGTGAAAAAGCAGCACAAAGCTGCACTCTGAATTCGTGTTAGCCTACGGATGGAAGTCTCTTTTATGTATACTTTGATTAAGGATGCATTTTTGTTTCTGTCACAACGCACAGAATTATTTCTAAATCATATTTGAGACTTTCAGCAGAAGAGGTTAAATCATATTGTGAACTAGTGCACCCAGGGGAGCTCTGCATTAATGTGGCATTTAAGTGAGGAGATCAAAGCTCTGATACCAAAAGAAATGCTATTAACAGTTTCACACAAGCAAAAACCTTCAAGAAATTTCATTGCAAGACACGGGAACTGAGGAATGACTGTGGATGGGGAAAAGGTGGCTCCATCCCAGTGCTGAATTTATTTGGTGGTCAGAGCAGGGGCTGACAGTAGCCAATTACTCAGTGGTAGTTGTGGGTGCATTGGCCATGGTCAAGGATGTAATGTCTCAGAAGCTGCAGAGCAGAAGCAGGGGCAGCACTCTGCTAACCTGCACCGTGTACTCCCAAGGTCACTGATGAAGACAAATGCTGAGGTGTCTTGCTGTAGTTTGGATTTTTCCGCTTCCCAGCTTGCACAATGAGCCTCCTGATTTTTTTCTTACATCATACCCTGCTAAGTTCAAGGAAGGTTCTCTACCCAGTGGCTTTCTCCTTTTTTCTTCTTTTTAACTAGAAAGCAGTCCAGTTCCTAATGTTCCCATCTGGACAGCAGTTCTGCTGTTGGTAGTAAAAGTCAAATTCTTCAAATAATCCCGAATTTCATTGTCTTCCTTTCATCTCTTGCTTTGCTAAAAAAACTCAAAAAAACCAACTAAATGAACAAAGCAAACAAAAACCCACACATCTCAAAAAAACCCAAACCATCTTATTACAGAGAGGCTCTGTATTTTTTCAAAGCCTGCCTATCTATCTTACAGCAATATTTTCCTAACTCCACAACTGCGATCAAGTCAACAACTTGTAGGGGTAGGGTTAGACCACTAATTAAGCAAGAACTGTAGAAAAGATTTCAGTGGGATCTACAATGTTGACCTGTCCTTTTTCAAATGCCAAGTTTATATACGTGACCGTGCATTTCAAAAGGGTGAAGAGAGCTTGGTTGTAAGTGCCCAACACATTGCTGTGAATTAATATTTAATCAAATGTACAACATAGGGCTGAATATTAAAGCTTACCTTTGATTTTTACTTCCGTGGTTTTCCTGGGTTTCTAAACCCCTCTGAAAATACTTCAGTATTTCATAATAGTATTACTCATACGATATGTTTCTTAGCTGTGATTAAAGCTAGTGAGAATGTAAATCTACAAAGGGAAATCTAAGCATGACCTCATCAGCATAAAGTATGTGGGAGACTAATTTAGTTACATCCCTATTAGTAATGATAAATCAAATTGTTCCTCCTTTTAAATCACTAATACAGCAAGGTTTTGCAACTCAGCACATAGCACGCACAATAAATCAGTTCAGTGTGTACACAAACACTGAAGGCTGCTTTAAATCTGGGTTGATTCCTGATTCCGAACTATTTCAGTGCAGTTCAGGTGAACCACCCTAGTTTCCTTAATACCTGGAGAGGAAAAAAAAAAAAAAAAAGAGTTAATCTCTACCCCCATGTGCTGTATATCAAGCACTCAACATTTATAACCCTGCAGCTGATTGCTTAGCAACATCTTTGGGAGGAATGGCTCACCTGATGTGCCATCGGGTGCTCTTCTGTTGCAGGGGAAGAGCACGGATGAAATGAGGTCAGGCAGAGTAATCTTACCCTGCACCAAGCGGCGTTCGCCTCGCTCCGTAATGAAATTAATCAAGGTTGTTAATTTGATCCTTTTTTATTGTTATAATTTGAAACTATAATTTGAGGTGGCTGAAAGAGGTGCAGTCATATCTGTAATTATACCTTTATAATTACATTTATATTTTCAGGTAAACATTTTCATGTATTGCTGTAAATAGACTGGGTATCATAGAGAAAAATATCATGCTGCTTTCAGCTACAGCTGCACGACTGAAAACATGGACTGTAAGCGGGATGAGGGAGATACCAAAATCCACCAGTTGTGTGCTGTTTATGTGTTTCGTGTATCTTACATCTTAAGGTTAAAACTGAGCCTAAACCCCTAGACAGGCCCAAAATCAAAGGCTAGGGCAATTGAAAAAGACACAGAATTGCTGTTTAGTCACACGAACCTTTGAAAATTGCAGAGTCAAGGCACAAAGACTGTCCTCATCCAGCAAAGCTCTGTGAGTTTAGGGTGGCTGAAGGAGCACGTGGCAGTGTCACCTCCAGACTGTGGCAGTGTCACCTCCAGACTGTGGCAGTGGCGGGTGAGTGGTGAGGGACCAGCTGCCGATCCTGCAGGTGATGGTGAGCAAAAACTGCGTTGCCTGTTCTGTGTTTAACGTCTCGCTCGGTGAGACCACGATGGGGGTATGAAAGCTCCTTTTGTCTGCCCAGCCAACTTGGCTGCCTGTGCTCCCCCCCGGGCTCTGCTCGCCGGCTGTCTCCATGGCATGCATATGAGCTCCCTCCTGTCTCTGCTCTGGAGCAAACCAACTGGTTCCTCCCAAGGAGAAACCTCGACATGACCGACAGGGCTTTTTTCCAGGATTCCCCAGACAGAAGAAACTGGCATGAGCTAGACCAGATTCTCCCCTGGACAGACCTCCAGCCATCCCAGGAGACCTCACGCCCACCCACTGGCCTCCATGCTGTGCTGCAGAACTCAAAATGCCTTCACATCCTGATGAAAAACACCACGCTGGCAGGCTGCCACCCAGTTCTTTCATCATTTGGAGCATTTCAAACCTAGAGAAAAAGCCCCCCATACAATCATTATTGACCCAGGGTCCATGGGGCTCTGCAGGGAGCTCAGAGGAGACCCAGGCCAAGTGCTGCACAGCACGAAGGTAACCATTGCCCTTCAGAGAGTGCTGGTCCTTGGCGGTGTGGACACAAGCCAGCCCGTAGCAAAGAGCAATGGTTAATGGTGCCTCCCAGGCATTTTCCACAACGGCAGCAAACACACAGCCTTTGCCAAGTAGCCAACACTCAGCATTTCCTTTCTTCTCCCTAAGATTGTTTCTGGACTTTGCAAAGCTCTTCTTCCCTTGTGGCTCAGTGCTCCGGCAGCAAAGTGGTGGGGACTCCCTGGAGCTGTGGGAGTGGGTGACACACAAGCAGGTGGTGCAGCAGGTCTGTGAAGACAGGTCTCCAGAAGCAAGACGAGGATACCAAGCATGGGGAGCCCAGAATGAGGGAATCACTGAGCCTGGGAAGGAACAAGAGAAAATACAGCGATCTTCCTGGAAGAAAACAGCTCAGAAATTAATACAAGACCTACTCCATTTTGGAGGGGAATCTCACAAAGCGTGCAAGAAATTTGGCAATTTATGTTAAACAGCTGAAAACACTGAGATGCTTTTAGTGTAGTAAAAACTGAATTCACCAATTTAGTTAGAAAGGGTCCTGACTTCTTCACTTGCTAATAACCTTGATCCAGCTACCACCAATACCTTGCATGTATGTCCTCCTCAGAAAACCAGTGCCAAAATGGGGAGCTGGACCCTTAAGGGCACAGTTGACATTGCCCTCTGGTACCTGGCTCAGCTCTCAGAAAACAGACATTTTCCATTTGTCATCTGTATTTACCTCATAGTACAGATGTATGTTTGTAACCAAACATCTGTCTCTACTTGGCTTGTTCTCTTCTCTACCTGAGAAGAGCCATGAACAATTTACAGAGAAGGCTATCACCCATCTCCAGCAGCAAGAGCACTTACAGAAAACATTCCAGTACATCTCTGCAAAATGAATACCTGAACATGGATTTGTAAATGATGAACTAGAACTGAATGACAAAGGACCTGGCAGGCACCGCAAGAACAAGCCACACAGAACCTCAAGGCCCAGCTATCAGGTCAGTGTGCCTTATTTTAGCACACCACAAATTTTAGGATTGGTGTGGTATTTTTGCAACCTTCATTTTCCAGTTTCTCATTTGAGATGGTTTTATACAAGACTGCTGCTGTGACAATACTTGCTCATCTCCATTTAAAAAATATAAAAAAAAGAATTAGCTTCTCAAGTTGTTTCAATTTGAGCACCCAAATATTTTTTTTTAAATTTTGGCCATGGAAATAATATCAGTGCTGGCAGACGGGCCATAAAACACTGTGCTCATCATGCAAGCTGTTTATTCCAGCAGGAGACCAACCAGGTGCCTTTTAGGGCTGGTTTCTCAAGTAGGGCAAGGGATTTTTTTTTTAAGCAATCCGGGAATATTCTGCTCAATTCAGCCAATATGACTGAGATGGGTGCAAGTTCATTTTGACCACTTTGGTCCTTTCGCTTGCTGTCTTGTCTCAGGATCCTTCAGAAGGCATCACCCTCCAAAGAACTGTGTAAATTTGTAGAGCCAAGTGACAAGGAACTGAACTTCATCAGATGAAACTGGAAAGGCTGGACAAGCTTTTTCTGCCTCATTTCATACAAATTCTGGGCTGGCTGGGGTGAGATCAGTGGCTTCACTGGCATGACCTCCAAAATGAAACACCTTGCACTTTCCTGGTCACTCCTATACTTCTTCAGCATCTGTAGTAGCAACACATCAGCAGCAACCTTGGCTGTTTGAACAGAAATCTCCCCTGTGCAGTCTGTTATTAAATTCTCTTATGTCTTTATTAGATATTAGATGTGATGAAAGGAGGTGATGTCTCCAGGGAAATCTTGCTTGAGGTATGGGGATGGGATGTTAATGGACTGGGGAAGATGGAAAGTCTCCAAGTGTAATGATCTTGTAATGTTCCCACGAGAGTCCTAAGATCTAGATATCTTTTTTTCTTTTCTTCCACAAAGGAAAAGAATTTGAGGTGTATATAAACAAGGTACTTAGCTCTTGCCTACCCAATACTGCTTGCTTCTGTTTTAAGGATGATTTCAGTGTCCTTATTTATTTCTATTATTTTGCTGTTCTGCAATCTGCATCCTTTTTATCTCACCTATTGGTACAACCGATGACTTCTCCTTTCCATCTGACAGTTTCATTTCAGAGAAAAATGGCAAAATCTCTGCAGAATCAGCATTTTTAAAAAATGTTGATTAAACAGGAGAGAGGAGGATGGATGCAGACTGTATGACTAAACCCTGAGGAGCTGGTGAGCAGGCAACAGGAGCATGGCAGAGACCTGCCTGAGGTGGCAGGAGGCAAATCCAGGGGCCCAGGTAAAGAAATAAACAGGTTAAAATATCACACTGTATTTACATTTGCATACCTGAATTAAAAAAAAAAAAGTGTTAAAATAGAGGTAGACATGAAAAGACATGGTTTGAATTATTTACAGGCAGGTGCTAAAATGCTCGGGAAATGCAGAAATACGGTTAAACTTATATGATCAGGAGTGTTGTGGTTACCTTTGCAGGATGGCCTGAAAGATGCCTTTTCATTTGGGATGAACATTAGGCAGTGGCCCTTATTCTTGTCTGGGATACATTTGAGAATTAAAGTGAATTAAAACACCCTAGAAATTTAAACTGGGAGTTTATTAAATTTCTAGGGGACCAAAGGAAAGGGGAAAAAAATAATCTTAAACCTTCTTTAAAGTCATTCTTAGCTGTAAATGGATTGGAAATTTGTGACTATTTATAATCATGAATGCATTCTGCCCTGTAAGTGTGCAGCCTGATGAAGGATGTGCTCTGTCTTTTGTATATGACAGAAAAATGATCTTCCCTGTCAGTGTAAGCCAAAGTTGCATAGAATGAGGACAGCTGGCTCTGCAAGAGAAGTCCATGTGCTCCTGGACCCCAGCTTGCACCATCTTGTCACGGTTTCAGGTCTGGCTCCAGTTTGCTCTTTCTAAGCAGGTTTCCCTTGTGTCTCTCTGTCCGGGTGGACGTGCTCCCAGTACAGTCGGACACCACGCACACACCCTCTTCTTTGGGAAAGCAAACTGAAGCACAGTGTGCTCCCAGAACACATCTACATTGCAGCTGCATTGTTATCTGGCACTCGGGCTCTTCTGAGCGCAGGGGTCAGATGCAGCTGCTCGCTGGCTGCACAAAAACCTGCGCCTTTACGAGGAAGGTGTGTTGTCGTTGGCTGGATGGGTTGTGTTTCTTGGATTGCCTCAAAAATAGTTTTCTGCTTTAATAGACCTGAGTGGCTGATGATCTTAACATTTGCTCTAATTGCTCCTTAACTTCAGAGCTGGTTTAATGTGTGTAGCAGGAGTAGTTACAAAGAAAATACACTACCAGAATCTAAATAATTAAAAAAAAAAATCCAGAGCCTTTGTGTGTATAGGGAGGGAATTAAACACGCACAGAGCTTTTTAGGCTCTGAGTGTAAAAGAGTGTAGTCAGAGAAAAAACAAAATTTGCCATCACGGTAAGAGAGGTGGTGTCCTGCAAACCAGAATCACAGAATGGTTTGGGTTGAAAAAGACCTTAAAGATCATATTCAGCTTCAACCCCCCTGCCATGGGCAGGGACACCTTCAGTAGCCCAGGCTGCTCAAAGACCAATCCAACCTGGCCTTGAACATGTCCAGGCATGAGGCACCCATAACTTCTCCATGCAGAAAGCAAGCAGACTGCAAATTGCTTCCTAATGGATTTCTTAAACAGCTGAAGAAGACTTGTTCCATTAATTTTGGCTAAATCTAAGTTCAGGTTTTGTATTGTTATGGTTTATTATGATGATGATTAGGAACTGAGGTAGGATTGATGGAAATAGATAAAGTTCTGTTAAAAGCCACAATATTTTATTTATTTAGTCCCAAAAAGGAGAGAGAACAGCTCTGACGTGACTGATGTTATAATCCAGCACAGAACCCTATGCAGACATGTCTTCACTGCCTGTCCAGGCTGCAGGTTAAGACAATAACCAAAATCCAGCTAATGACCAACTGGAAATGTAACATTCTGTCTTAAGGAACCTATATGCCCAGAAGGTCTGCTGGGGAACAAAAAACCCAATTACAAAAAAAATCCTAGACGGTCCACGGTGACATAATTGTGTGACTTAGCAACAGGGCTCCCACAGGCAATGAGGAATGCATCCAAGTGAACCCGTGATTTATTGCTGCAAACCCTGGCACGGACACAGAGAGACCTGTGCTCCTGCAAACAACAGGCAGCTCTGCAAATCTTGTCATCTTCGAGGAAATCACTCTTGTGTCACATCAAAACCCCTTCCTTATTCAGTGGAGGCCAGAGGGTGAACAGGGCATTGCTCTCCACCAGAGCAGTCTGTGCCTGCTGGGGATAAGCTGAGCTGTGGTCCTGCCCTTTGGGGAAGCAGAGGAGTATGGGTTGATCTCAGCCTGGCTTACATCTTTTTGCACTAACAAATATGTGTATTCAAATCTTCTATACTCACCCTAACAGTAAAGAATTTCTTCCTAATATCTAGGCTAAACCTGCCCTCTTGTCAGTTTGAAGCTGTACCTCTTGTCCTCTTAACTACAGGCCCTTGTCAACAGTCCATCTCCAGCTTTCTTGTCTGCCCCCTTTGACAGATTTTTTTACGTCTTGGGATGTGTATCTGTATTTGCAAATGATTTTCCCTGAGAAATGACTGAGGGCTTCTGGATGCAGTTATTCTCTAACACCAATGACACTTTTGAGCCGTCACCACCTCCATCCCATCTGTAACTCAGCTGCCCTGCAGTGGCTAAATACAACCAAGAATTAAAATACTGTGTTTTGGGGAGGGTATCTTTTTGGCTTATTTTTGGTTGTGGGGGAGTTTTTTGTTATTTTCAATTGTTTTAATTCTCATTGGGAAAAACTGAGATGTTATGACCTTCTGTCTCTGAGTTCAAACTAATGTTAAGGGATTCATTCAGTGAATGGGACTAAGTATTTGTTCAGGATGGCAACCTCCAGCCCTACTTCAGCTGAAAGATTTTCTTTCGTGCACTCCTGACTGATGGAGTTTTTCTATCACTTTGTAAAAAGCAGATTTTCATGCTGTTGTTTCAATGAGCCTTGAAGGTTTTACACCCCTGGGGCCATTGTGTAGCTGCTGGAGCTCTGCTCCTCTGACAAACCTTTTTTGCTTAGAGGTTATTAATACTTTCTTCATTAGTAATTTAATATTGCAAAGTGAAAACTGCTTATATCAGCCACGGGCTCACTGGAGAGAATTTGTGAATGTAAAACAATATCATGTCACAATGATGCGGTTAGTGCAAAAGCCTATTCTCTGCTCCCCCACAAGCAGTTGCAGGTTGTCTAGCTTTTTATTAGCCTAGTTTCAGGTTATCAGATCATAAAGTCCTTCATTATAGCATTTAAGATCCTTTCTCAGGTGTTTCTACCTGTTTGCTTTGTCACCCAACAGCCTCCCCTGATCTATGCGAGTCTGTAGAAGTGTTAATATGGCAATTCGTATAAAAGTGCCCATGACTTTTGGAGAAAAATATTCACCTGCCCTTCAGATGTCAGCCTCGTTCTGGGAGGGAATGCCTTCTTTTCAGCTTCCTCTGGGCTCTGTTTACTCTACATGGACTCACCAAAACCTGTTAGCAGGGACCATCAGCTCAGGAGCAAGGGCAGAGGGATGGACCCATACCCACAGCCCCTCTGCCACTCTGTGGGTATGACAGGCCAGTGTGAGCAAGTGTTTCCCCTTCACCTCTGGTGTATCTGATTTTCTGACCTATCTCTTGCAGTGCAACTTCGGCAACACCAGAGCAAACCCCCAGACCTTTCAGCAGAGCTACCTCATGAAGTCTGAGAACACTAATTGCTTAGGCTGAGCCGGGAGGATAAGGCACCCTTTTGCTTGGGAACCGTAGAAATGTTACACTTTGGGGCTGTGCAAGCTGAGAACTGTGTAAACATAACAGATAAATTATCCCCTAAGTTATTTACAAATGGGCTCAGAAGTAGGGCTACAGCCAAGCTTTGCATTAGATGGGAACAGCTGCATACGGCATAGCCTCCAAATTTCCATAGAAACTTGGATCAGCCATAGATTATCTTCATTTTGTAAATGTTTTAATTATTATACTGTAATACCATTCTGTGGGGATTGCAATACTAAAGCCAAGGCTCCGTGGAAGCCACATTTTAAAAGCAGCTTCCCTAGACCATATTTCAAGAAAAGCAAAACTGGTTTAGGATTAAGACTTATGGTTTCTGATAGATTTTCTTTTTTTTTTCCATGCTACTGCATGCACTCTTTTAAATAAATAAACTCCCACCGAGCTTGCTACTCCAGTGGGACTGGATTGAACTTCCCAGGCATATATGAATTACAAAGTCAGATATATGTCCCTGTAGAGAGGAGAATTACTTGCAGAAACCACCTCCTGATGCACGTAGCCTGCGCTGGTCACTTGACTGATGCAGCCCAGGGTGCGTGCGGGTGCAGAGCCGGCCCCGCGCCCCGACGGGACCCGGCCCCGCATTGCCCCACACGGACGAGTCGCTCCCCGGGTGTCGCAACCCTCTGTGCTGTGGCCAAGGAGATGGCCCTGCAGATTGCACAAGGGGCTGGCAGGATGTGGCTCCTGCGTGCGCGGCGGCGCCGGTGCTCGCCAGAGCAGGTGGCCAAGTGGGAGCGCAGTCGGGGCGGTCTGGTTGGATCAAAGGCTTTCCCACGGTAAAGGTTCCCCGTGTGGCAGCCTCGCAAGGCAGCGGTGTCACCGTGCCTGTGCCATCCCGCAGCATGCAGGGCTGCTGGGCTGGAGAGCTCCCCTTGGCTCGGTTGGGGTGAAGCAGCCTGGGGATCCGCTGATGCTGGATGTCACAGGCGGTCCCGGCGCGGTGTGGGCAGGGCTGTGAAGATGCCCTGTGGAGCTGGGAGCCCGCCCTGCCTGCACAGAGGGGCAGCAGCGCTGTGGGTCCAGCAGCAGCTGCTGCTACTAACACTGCCCTTCAGATGCTCTGCTCCTGCCAGCCTCCTTGTCCTCCCCTTTCCCTGCCTGGACACAAGCCCCTAAGAATCAAAGCTCAGTAAAATGTCCCTGAAATAACAAATACCCTGGGATAGAGTTAGTCAAGTCACCCGTAGGGTGAAGCTTTTTTTCCCCTTGCAGGGAAAGGTTTTCTTGCCTTTCCATGCTGAGCAGGCAGGCAAAGGAGGAGCTGAGCACCAAACCTGTTGCTTCTTAGAGGTGTTGGGCCAGCCATGGGTTTTACGTGTTTCCTCTATAAAAATGCTGTGTTTCCTGACCTACACTATAAACAGTGGAGACGCCAGCGGGTGGGGGACGGTGCAGCCCAGCGGTCACACAACCCTCCCACAAGGCCTGAGTCAACAGAAGGTATTTGCCCAAGCCCAGCAAACTGTGAATCAGAATACAGCTCCTAACAAAACAGAAATCCTCCTTGCTCGTGCTTTGCTAGTCATCGATGGAGGCAGAGTGATGAAATACTCTGCCCTTCTCACCCTGATAAGCGCTTTATTTTTAGACCACCTTTAGCATTGCCTCAGCAGCTGGTCCTGCAGGCTGGGCTGTCGCCTCTGGCTCCCGATGAACACACAGACCCTGCTGGACTGTCACTGAGCCCTGCCAGCTCCTAATTTACACTTCAGGACAACATGTCACTGCAAAACATTTGTTTTGTCATGCCTTCATCTACCTGTCACCTTCTGCTGCCATGCTGCATCAAGCCCTGACTTCTTGCAGAAACAGTTTTCTGGTCAGCTCAGTGAAATGCGTCCCTATGTCTTCACGTTTCTCCAGTTCCTCCCAGCAAACCAAATATTTTAGGGCACTTCAGGGTAATTTGTTGAGACAAGGGAATGCCTGGCAGGATGCTGTTGTGTGCAGAGGCAGCCGCGTGTGCAGTGCCCTCCAGCTCTGCCTGCGGTGACAGAAACCAGCCGGACGCGTGTGCCTGTGCCTGGCTGACAAGGCTCTGGGTGAGTGCTTGTGTGTCTGCTCTGGGTATCCCAAGTGATCCCAGCATGTCCCAACAAGTCTCATATTGGCACATGGGGACCATTGCCCAAAGCTGCCACCAGCATGAGCAGCTGCAGGTCCCCGTCTTCTCCAGCTTCAGATGCTTTGGGGTTTTTTTGGGCAGAGGTGCGAAAACAACACCAGGGATGGGAAACATTGGGACCAGTGTTTTTTCTGCTTGGAAATGCTCATGTGTTCAGAAATCAATTCTCTTGTAGAAATGCTTTGAACTGGACAAAATTTAAATAAGCTAAAATTGCTCCCATTTTTTTTTTACTATATTTTTGAATGTTTTGGTTCTGTGTCTTTCAGTCTTACAGAAAAAAGATTAATTTATGATTTTCAAAGGTCTCCATCAGATTTCAGACATCAAACACTTTGATCTCCCTTATGTGAAACAATTTTGGAATTGCAATCCATGACAAATTTATTGTGTGCTTCGAAGTAGAAAACAAATTCCAAAATTGCAGATTTTTGCCATGAAACAGAAACCCCCCACCCAGCTCACCATTCTGAATGAAATATGTAGCTCAGTTCCCTGCAGAAACACAGAGCTGTATTTATGACCCTGGTGGTCCCTTTTGCCCTGTCTCTCACCCTGCTGTGTTTCCACGTGGGATTTTTTAGACGTGTCAGGTTGACTGACCATGTGCTGGGCAGATGCTTTGCACTGGGGCAATAAATCAGAGAGTTTTGGACCCATCAGATTTCCCATGCCTGTCCTTGCCGCCTGCACAGCCTGTTTCCACCTCCCGGCATTTCCTCCAATGGCATGGCAGTCCCTTTTGCTGCCCCTTGATTTCTGCAGATGCTTGGGAGTGTCTTGAGGTGTATTAGCAGCCTGCAGAATTCTCTAAGCAGCAGAAAGGGACCTCAAATCCACCCAGACTTTCCCAACAGAAACAAAGGGGCAATACCTTAAAGGTGTTTATTCACAGGTTCTTCATTAAGCAAAGGTGCGGAGAGCAAGTTACTTTGTAAAGTACTCCCATGTTCTCCTGAGAGCTGTTCCCTCTTCCCTTGTGTAGCTGGCCTTCCTCCGCCCTCTTATTTGCTGGTAATTAGATGTCAGACTACAAGGCTGCTGGTGGTCAGGCCCTCAGCTGCCTCGCTGCACACCGCATGCGGTGGGAATCGTGCTCATTATTATTATTATTACTATTATTATTATTGTTGTTGTTGTTGTTGTAGCATTTAGAGGGCTCAGACATTGTGGCAGGTGTTTTGCAGACATGTAGGAAAATGTAAATCGTGGCAGGCAAAATTAGAAGGCAGGGCTGGTGCTAGGGATGGGTGGCCAAAATGATCACTGCTGCTCTCCCTTTGAAGCGTTGGATAGGGCTGATAAGTGGAAATGCACTCCACAAAAAGTAGTTGCTAAGTGTTTTAGAATCTTAGGCTGTTTACAACCTTTATTTATTTGTTTTTCTCAGCTGTACAATTTTGAAAGGCTTTGAAGTCCTGGTTGCTGAAGTCACTTGGGCAACCAAAGTCTCAGTGACTCTCAGGGAGAGCGGAACTCCTGGATCCCTTCCCTTCTGTAAAAAGCAGCATGTTGACTACTCTTTCATCTAAAGATTTCTGCATACTGCATATAGAGTCAAATGTTTTTGACTTAATATGTAAGGGGGGAAGAGGAGGAGGGTAATGCATCTGAAAAAAACCCCAGAATTTTACCTAAAATTGTTAATTTCTATGGCATTTATGACTTTTTTCGAAGGTGCTGCTGCTAAACTCATACCAGTAAAATGTGAATTTGATGTGACAATGATTTTGATGCTTTAAATGTGTTTACATTTTAGCCTGGTCTCTGCTCTGTTTATGTCTTTAAAGGTATTTGGGGGGAAGGTAGCCAGTTTTAGCTGTTTGTGAATCTCTAAGGACAATGTTGTGTCCCTGTGATCCGTGCCATGCTGCAATGCCTGTGTGCCAGAAATTCATCCATGAGGGATGATCCTGAATGGGTACCCCACACCAGGCTGCAAATGAACAAGAACCAAGGTATTTCCTAAGCATGATCTGTAACTCTCTTACAGAGATCAAAGTTAATGTGTGAACAGGCAAAAAAACCCAAACCAAAATATCTTTGGAAAAATGACCATGCAGGGTCTGCTTTGGATGCTTGTTGTTCAAGGAGCCATAAGATGGTCCTTTTTTGACAAGGGGAGATATTTGTGCGTGTCCTCTGTACTGAAGCCTGAAAACTCATGGTCGGAGATGCAATGCTGTAAAACCACAGGAAGTGGAAGTAAGTTGATCTCAGTAGTAGGGTATTTTTCATGTGACTAGAAGTTTGACATGAGGACTTTGCAGAACTGTAATCCTGAAAAAGCTAAAGTGCTTTCATTCAGAGGCAGTAAAATTAGAATTTTTGACTTAGTTTTTAACACTGATAAGGGGCTGGTGTGCCCCAAGAATGGCAAGCAAAGGGAGCAGGAGCAGAAGGAGGAGCATTTGCAAGCTTGGCTTCAGTAAATTGTTCCTTAAATTCAATGAGTCATGATTTTTTACATTGCATGTGGCTCTCTGTGTATAAACTCCAGCCCAGCCAGAAAAATATCCCTCGGCCATTCGTGAGAGCTAGTAATGGTTTTCTAAGGATTAATTTCTCCTAAAAGATATCGTCTGCATTCCTTTGGAAGATGCCCTCCCACAGGCCCTCTCTTACAGGGCTGCACTAAAAATAGTGCTCAGAGCTTTGTTGCGACAGCTCCGTGTTGCAATTTTTATGGTTAGGTAGGTGCAGCCTCTTTAATTCAGCCAGCTCAATTCACTTAAATTTCCATGATAATGTAGTTAATTATCCATGTATTTCAAATTAATAATGATTTCACAAAAAGATAAGACAGGGTCCTGTTTTAATTTCCTTATGTTTTAAAAATGCGCATAGAGTTTGCATAATTAAAATGTATTTTCTCTGGAATGGAAATTCATATCTATTGTGGGTTGAAGTGCAAGCTCCTCTGCTTGCTGGGATGCCATCCTCCAGCCCATGATCCGTGTGCAGGGATGCTGATGTCCAGCTGATCCATGTGCAGGAATGGTGTCCTCCTGCCAATCCACGTGTGGGGATGGCATCCTCCAGCCACTCACTCAGCAGACCTGACTCACTGTGGCTTGCTGCCACGTCAGTGCTGACTGAAGGAAGTTGCTGGGAATGTGACTCCAGTCTGGGTAAACAATCACAGCAAAAAGCTGTGCAGAAGGAGCTGCCACCTGGCTCCTCCATGGCTTTGCTGTTGGGCAGCAGGAGTGCTTGAGAAGGGGAGCAATCCACCCGGAGAGCAGCCCCTTCCTCTTATCTCCGTGCAGATAAAGTGGCTGGAGTCAAAGGGCACTTCCTCATCAGCTGCTGCCATCAGCAGATTTGGTTGGTCTTGGTGGCACTTTTAGCCCTTGACCTTTCCCTGTGGTCTGTGCAGGTGCAGAGATTGGGGCGGGCTGGAGCTCCTGGATGGAAGTGAGGGCCCATGGTGGAGACAGGGTCGGCAGCACCAGGTATCCCACAGTCACTGTGGACGTTTAACCCCTGTGTAACCACACAGTCCCAGAGCAAGGCACTGCCTTGGGCAGCCCCAAAGCCCTTCCTGGCCCAAGGAACAATAAACACAGTGGGTATTTTTCCACCTGCCTTTCCTTACATCTCTTTTCCAATGAATTAGCCCAGTCTTTCAGAAAATGTAAGGCACTCTGTCTCTTCTGGGTGAGAACAGAAGCACCTTTATTCCATTTTAAAAAAGACATTGTAGAAATAGGGTTGTGTCTCTGCTTTTCTGTTGTCAGGCTTGATGTGAAGACCTCTTCTTGTCCCTTCTCCAAAATACAGACAAGGTGGCCAGGGACAGGGGAGCACTGTGCCTGTGTGGGAGCAGGGGGTTGCCTAGTCTGGGTGCCAGGTAAACAGTTAATGAGATTAATGGCATTGAGGAACTGAAACTACAGCCTTTGAAAGGGAAAGGATCATCTCTGCTGCTCCCTTTACACCATTGACTTTGTTTGCTCTGCATGAATGGTTACTGGGCTGGCATGTGGTCAGGTAAGAAATGTCTCATCCCTTCAAGATGAGGAAATTCAGACAGTGTGTTAAATGGAGGTTGTGAGGAGGTTCAAGATGCATCCTTCCCCTGGGAGAGGGAAAGGATGCTCCCGTTGGGACATGAGCAGTGCACAGCACCCCCAATGTATCTGAGACACATGTAGCTCCAAGTCTGCTAGTGTTTGAACCAATGTTAATTAAAGGGTTTTAATGAGGATGTTTTGAGAACTGTGCGTTAGTCTGTGCATGCCCTTCGTGAAATATTAAACATCTCTGCCCTTTCAGCAGCATCCTCCTCCCCAGAAGGTCTTCCTGCAAATGGAGTTTGACACTCCTGATAATTTCGAAGCTAAAGAAACCCAGAGAAACAACCTTCTACAAAAATCTTAATGTGATCTTTGATGCTGCAGTCAAAGGAGCACATGCCTCCTTCGGTTCATCCTCTGGTTGTGTTTGTTGTTGTTTTCCCATGTCAGGCACAACATCAAGCAGCTGATTAACTCATTAGGCAAGAGCATCAAAGCACAGGGTGAGAGCATGAAATCTGCTCCTGTGTCCTCCAGCCACTTCTCACAGCTCAGGGTTTTCTGCAGGGCCTGACTAGGGTACAAAAATCCATCTCAGTTACTTGTCGACAGTCTTTCTCAAGCCCTGTCTCCACACTCAGGGACTGTGGTTGTGCCAGAGTGTCTCAGGCTCCATTCAAGCAGACAGCTCAAGCTCCAGCCTATGAGTTTATCATCCAGTGGATAGAGGCAGACCCACAGTGTGGCTCCCTCCCCAAAAAACACCCCATACCCTACACCAGGAGCTTCCCAGAGCCACACTGTGTGGAAAGTCCCCTGCTGAGAAACACAGCCATGGGACAGTGAGGGGAAAGTGCCACATGGTGCTGCTCCAGGTTGGAAGGTCAAACACCACTTGGTGGACAGGTGATACAGAGAGCACACAGAGACATTTTGAAAGCTGCTCCTAACTATCCAGCTTGCTGGAGTTGCAGGAGCAACTGATAATATTAGTTTCTCCTGCAGGTTCAGCTCAGGTGGATTTATTCTCAAGGCAGTGGTTTGCACCTGAGGTGCTACTGCCTTGGGTTGAAGGCTCCCAAAGTTTTTTCCTTCCCCTAAGTGATGTGCTGTGTAGCAGTGTAGCTGCCACCTCGCCTTGAAAAGACCAGCAGTGCCCCAGATCTTGCTGGTGGAAGGTAAGGTGATCTGTCTGTTATCTGTATACACCTGCAGCCCTTCAGAAGCAGAGGATTAGCAAATAGTTTGTTGCACTCATGGTAAAACCTTGCAGGCCTGACTGTCTGTCTGTGCAAGCCCTATGGATATGGCACAGAAGCACAGCAAGCCCATGGCCTCCCAGGAGGACAGGAGACATCCAAGAGATCACTAGAAGATACCTGTCAGGTGCCCAACATGACTTGTTTTCCTCCTTCTCTCATTCCTACCTGAAGGTCATGGCCTCCTTCCCACTCTCACTTCTCACCTCCAACATGCACCTCTGTTTACACCCCACCAGCTTCTGCCTCCTCCTTGTTTGCACCCCTTGGCCCAGTGCCTTGGCCCCACATGTGTGAAGCAACACGACTGAGCCAGCTCTGCTCAGGGGCCTCACCAAATCTTATTTTGGCGTTAACAGTCACCTAACACTTCTGACACCCAGTAGGTTCTGTGTCCACCCCACCCACAACAACTGTGGTTCGCCTGAAGTCCTTGACCACTCATCTAATGGGAATCTCCACAGCCCCACAGGACTTGAATGCAGCCCAACAACTACACACACAGGAGCCTTGTGAGCTGAAGGCAATACTGAGTTCAGGTCCATTATGCATGGCCCTGCCACAAAGGGAAAAGACCAGATTTTGTACATCCAGAGCCAAAAAGGACTCCCAGATTAGCTCCTTGTTGTTCTACTAGAGCACAGGTCTCTGCAAGGAGGCTGCAAAGGCAGCACTGTGGGATCCAAACTCATCTTGGAAAATTCACCAGAAAGTTGGTGGGTTGGTAGTATAACCAATGGCACAATGAAGGAGAGGAGCTTGGCAGGATTAAAGTTTTTTTACATGGCTGAGTCTCCTGATAGCCAGCCCTGGCAGTGATGTCACTGCTCAGCGCCCCCTTCTCCAGTGACTCCCTCTCTCCTGAAGCCCAACTGGCCTGTGGTTCATTTTGCATTGAGCAAAAAATCAAAGGCAGAGGCCCTTTGTTTTGCAAATCTGCAACAAAAACAGGCCTATTTGCAAACATCACTGTGCACTTGCACGCCCACCATGGCCGTCATTCACACCTGAAACCCTCTCCTGACAGGATGCTCCAGGGAAGGAGATGTAAGGAGAGACAATCCTAAAATGAAGTCATGCGAGGAAATGGTTATGTTTTCTTCCCCTTACATAAGGAGCTGCCACAGTGCTCCTGAGAAATAGATATCCAACAGCAAGCCGCAGGCAGTGTGAGATGACAAATACATGTTTAAATAATGTCTTTATTCCAGCTCAGCTGAAAAAATAATTATTGAATTTGGGTCTTAAGCCAGGAAGTACCTTTGTTTCTGAATGCTCATTGATTAAAACAACTTGTGCTTTCATCTGGGTTCTAATAGAGACACTGTATTACTCTTCACACAGACTATTAAAATAATATCTGTATTTGGGAGGAAAGAGGAATTTAGAGTGACCTCAATGTTTCTGGAGATTTGAAGAATTTCACCCAGCCTAGAGAAACTCCTACTTTTAAACTCAGGGATTTCTGCTAGAACAGGAAGTTTCTCTTGCATTGTTACCCAGCAAAACGAGCCCTGGATTATATTTAGCTCCATTCATTCAGCACAATGAAAAGTAAAACTCCAGCCAATTTCCTCAAGCAAGTTTATTAATAAGCACTAGTTGTTTGGTGGCTGGTCATTTCTAGGTGGCTGGGGAAGATGACATGCAGCACAATTCCCTCCCTCCCAGTGGATTCAACCACTCAAACCACTTTATAACCTGTGACAGCCCAGCCGCCTGAACACTGTCCCACGTACAGCTTGCTGGTCACTCCTGCTTGGCCTGTGCTTCCCTGGATCTTCTTCAAGGGCAGCTGAGCAGCTTTTAAACCAGAGCTAAATGATCTCCCGGGGGTCCAGGCTCAAGGCAGCTCTGTGTAAAACTACTCATGCTACAGCTGCTGAGCTCATTGCAGATAGGGCAGTCCCAGCAAAGACTCTCAGAGTGTTGAGAAAGTGCTGCAGCCACGCACAGCTCCAGAGCTTGGGTCAGCCAGTGGGCCAGCCTGTAAATCCTGGCTCCATCCATTGCTTCCTGTGTATCCAAACTCAACTGTGAGGGGTGTGTCTCTGCCCAGAGATAGATAATAGACTTAAGGTGGTTTTATGCATGACAAACTTCATGACCCTTAACTTTTAATCTGTTTTGGTGGCTCTTACTTGGTGTCAAAGTATCTGTCCTCTGTTTAGGGTGTGCTAAGCTCAAAATATCTCCTGCCTGTGCTCAGCTAATTTAGATGATGTGACTTAAGTTTGGGCTTACCTTAAAGGAGTGAGGTCCCTACCACCCACCTCCATCTGCAGTCATCAGGGGAGAGGTCTGGAGCTGTGTCCCTGTAACATGTTCAGCTGTGGGATATGCCTCCCTTGAGGTCTCAAGCAAAATTCAGGCTATATGGTGCCTTGGCTTTGCTTGGACAGGAAAAACTAGTTGCTTTCCTTGCACTGGGGGTGATGGTGGGGAAGGGAGTGGAGGCAATCTGTGCTTCTGCACAAGCAGGTACAGCAATCTGTGGGCATCCTCTCTCACTCCAGGAACCATGGCAGGATGCCTTTGCAGGCTATGGGTGCTGGAGACAAAAGGACCCAGTAAGCAATGTGTGTCAACCACAAACCATCACTGTTGGAGGTCAAATGCAGAGGAAGGAGTATTGTTGGTCTTAACTTCTCCCGACAGACTGTTGATGTCCATGCACAAGAAAGAAAAATGTTCTGGTACTCTGGAAATCAAGCGCCAGTCCTGGAGGCTGGTGGTCAGCATGGCCACGGATCCTTTACTGGAACAGCTGGAGCAGTTGCTCCCTCGGTGCCCATCACCATTGGCAGTCACGGCACTGAGAATTCCCAAAGCTCAGCAGTTTGCACCTTTCCACCTGCAAGCTCCGGCATCACTGTGAGGAATGTGTTTCAAGCCAGTCTGGAAGATCTCAGCCAAAAGGACTGCAAATGGACTTAATTTTTTTCGGAGGGCAGCAGAGACCGTTGCCATCAGAGGATGGCATCTTCAAACCAGGTACGAAAGCGGTAGGTAAGGCCAGCTAAGCCAGCCAAACATATGAAAACAAGCTATAAAAGTAATAAAATATTAAGCCACAGAATTTCTTCAAATTCTAGCCACTTTTATGTGTATGGTTGGCACTGCTCTGTTATTCCTGCCAAGCACTCAATTAGCACTTGAGTTAATAAGATGTTTTAATGGCTGTTAAATTAATCTCTTACATTAAACAGAAATCTCTGAAATTAAACTCTGACACTGCTTTCCAGTGTTTTCCAAGGGAAATATATTCTTTCAGCCCATTTCCTATGTTATCGTTGCCACTAATTATTTGTGTTTATTCTTTTTTACTACGCTTATTTGATTTCATTTGAAATTAGATGCAGTGATAGGGGATGTAATTTCATATTTTTCTTCATTGTGCTGAATAGATGAGGATTAGAGCTCCAGAACTATGAGAAAATGAGTCTTCATAAGCATTTGTTCAAACAGGAATCACAGAGCCTTTTTGAGGACTGTCACAGCCCCTTTGATTTGCTCTTCATCGGTGCTTTTGCGAGTTTGTCCACAGAAAGCTTTGCCAAAATGGAAGTATTGCTAAGAGACATGAAAAGCTGTACTAGCCCAGGAATACCTGTGAAAATGTTTGGACTGATCTGTGCCCTGGCTGTTTTATTCTAGTGGTCTGACAGTGATCCAGGCAGGAAAAATCCCCAGTACTTTGGGGGTTAGCTCAACAGTTATTTAAAATAGCTAATGTACTATAACTAGAAGGACAACATCGAGTAAAAGCAATAGGGATTTAGAATTGTTTCATCCTGAAAAATTAAAATAACAAAGGAAAACTCATGACCTGCAGGCATTTGATGGCTCTGCCCCAGCTGGGACACTGGGAATGACAGTGTCGCAGCCTGGCTGGGTGTGGGGTTGGTGCATGATTGGGTTGTCATAGGTCTCCGTCTGTGATATCTCCCTGGCTTCACTCAAACTGATGCTTCTGCTGCGAGTGGAATAGCCTAGGGCTGGAGCTGTGCTGAGAGAAATGAAAAGCTTTCATAAAATTATGTCATGTGCTGAATGTGCCAGCCTGTCATGTAATAATAGCTAAAACTTTCTGTAATTAAAACAAGTAGCTAGTTATGGTGTCTGACTATGATCAAAGCTCTTTTGTCTGCTTTGGCAGTTGGCACATGTGAAAGATTTTGGCTTGCATGGAAAATACTGTTGTGGTTTTTCTCTTGGTTTTAAACGGCAAGCAACATAGATCTTGGATTATCCCTAAACTGAAAGAAAACAGTAACGGGAAACTGAGAACCAGAGTGTGCATGACGTAAAATGTCTACAATTTCTGGCAGAAGCAGCTCCTCTACCCAGCCTTTGGAGCATTTGACCCGCTGCTGTGATGCAAATGACCGAATCTTGTCATTTTATATTTTTGCAGAGACGGGAATAAAACTCTTGAGAACATTCCCAAATATTCTTCTAAAACAAGAATTGCTTTTGCATAACAAATATTTGTCTGAATGGTGACAAACCAGTTGTCTCCCATCAGAGACTTTTTTCATTATTTGGATTGTAATTTTTTTTGGAAACATTTTATGGATGAAAGGTACCTTTCTGTTCACGAGAGAAACCATCATTATTCTTCCATGTTCATGTGTGGTATCCATATTATAAAATAAAGGCCTTCATGAATAAATATAAATCCCCCTTCATCTTGAAAAAAACCCCAACCAAACTAATCCAGAATTCCTTTGGCACTTCTGAAAACATCCACTACCTCTTAGAAAGTCTCTGGGAGGATAAATATGAAGTAGTTTTAAAAAAACCAGATGAGAACTGTTTGGTTGAGGAATATCAGCCAATAATATAATGTTTTCAACATTATATTAAGCAACAAAACATCACCTGAGGGATGTGTCCAGAAGAGAGTATTTCTGAGCATCTGGATTTTTCCATCTCTTCTCCTGAAGTTCTGAGGTACATTGTGTGAAGATTTGCTTCTCCCACATCAAGGGTGCAATCATGTCTTTTTATGTTTCCTGGAGTTTAAAATTATGTCCTGTGAACACAGTGGGCACAAGATGAATATTCCCCCAAATTCAGCTATATTTGATGCGGGTTGTCTTCTCTTGGTCATGGCTGGAAGAATGGGTTCTACCTTCAAGTGCCACTCTGCATGCCAGTGTGCCTACACCCTGCTGTTTCTGACCTGAGATTTTTCCACCTTTGCAGGTTATCAGAGATTACAGGAAATATTCATTACTTCTTATTTGGATATCTGGCCAATGAACTGATCTTAAGTCATCTTGGGCCACCTCTGCTTCAGAGGGCAGGACTTCACTGTGAAGGGTCAGAGTCCACCTCTTCAGTCTGTGTGGTTTTGGAGCAACTCCATGCCTGGTGCTTTTGGACCAGACAGCAGAGCATGCAGGACCCACGAGTCCCTGGAGGTTTAGGCAACAACTACTGCTAAATCCTGCCGACCTCTGCGAGGATCTCCAGAGGTTTGTATCTTGGTAATATCCCATTTCACCTTCTTCACTTGTAATCTTGGTTCCATATAGTGCTGTCTACAAAACGACCCATTCTTATCTCCTCTTAGGGGTGTGACAATTGCGCCTCTGGTAAATAAAGGGTACATTCTTCCCGAGCATACAGACAGCCATCCAGGATGCTCATGTGGGCATTTCAGCAGCACAAGATCTTTGGTCATTACAGATGCAAACCTTCAGCTTAACATGATAAACCACAGCACCATGCAGGCTGCAGGCAAAGGTGTCATTAACATATCCAGGGACTTTGCCTCCAGGTGACTGCAGGCAGTATGACCATCATGTGCAATCACAAGCAATGTGCTGTGACATTCCCCCAGCCCTGACTGGAAGCCGTTGACCTATGGAGCTTTCCTATTAGATTAATTTATCCACAGCTCACCTTCAGCGGGTGCTTTTAATTGACAACCTGACTGATCTACCTCTCACAGAAGATGAGCACTGGCATCTTTATAGGCTGGTTTCTTGGACTGGAGACATTTGGAAAGAAACATTTACTGCAGATGCCAATGCAGAAAAGTAAGCCTGCTGTCCTCAAAAAGGAATGGGTCAGAGGCTATGGGTGGACCTGGTTTTGCTCCTGTGCTTGGTCTGATTGCCTGAATCTAGCCACCTTTGTCCTTGTTACTGGGAATTCAATTGCCTATTTCAAAAAGCTCTGCAAAATGCCAGCCTTTGCTGCTTTTCCTGTGCGGAGCTCTGGATCCAGGCTTGCCCCACCTCCTTATGGTATTCACGCCACCCAGCTCTCACAGTTAGGACAAGCCTATCCCCCTCTGCAAAGGAACTTTTCACCAGTAGCACAAAGGGACAAGAAGCATTTATCTGGCACAATACACTTGACTTTCAGTTGCTGATCTTACATGCTAAAGGTGAAAGACTTCAGTCTCTGCTGTAGCTCAGTCAGGATCCATATACAGCGTGAAATGGATGGAGCATTGATATGTTTACACCCCTCTATCCTGAGATCTTATAAATGGTGATGGATATTATCCCTTTTTCTCTGGGATGAGCAAGAAGGCAGGTTCCCTCACCAAAATTCCCATCATACTGGGTATTTGTCTACTCATTGTGTGAACGTGCATGTTGACTGTTCACATACCTCTAACCTTGCTTACCATAACCAGCCTCTTTTTGCATACATCAGCCTTCTGTGGAGTTCTGTTGAGTCCTCAGGGATTCATTCCACTTAATGATAAAACAAAAGATCTGCATTACTACTATTGTAATTTGAAGTGTTTCTCAATACTGTATTGTCTCACACCAGGATATAGTTAAGTGGGATGGGAGCTGTATTTCGAGCTGGGCATGGGAAAACTAGATGGCAATTTGCATGGCTGCACAAGGTACAGGAATACACCGTGTGGTTTAGTACTTTCTCAAGCTGAGAAACTCTAGAAAAGTTCCCTGAAACACAAAAGCTGGCAAAATGCTGCTATTTTAGACCATTTAAATTCTAATGCATAGTTAGAGTTAGGCAGTTCTAGTGGGCAGGACTAGAAAGATGCTATCTTCTGTGATGGTAACTAGATTTTTTCTGATACTACTTTCTGTATTGATGCTTAGTTTTGTTGCTGAAATGTAGCATATAAATTTTTTCATTCATGGTTCTGTGCGTGCATAAATGCAGACATACGTAAGTTCATACACGTGTTTATACACACACGGCCTGGGGGACCTGCCTATGTCTGCACAAATTCTATTTGAATTCTAAACACTTCTTCTATTAACTCCAACTTTCAGTGCTGATTAATGGCCATTTCACAGCAGAATGATCTATGCTTCAACTCAAGGCATCAAGGACCATCCACCATCCTCAGAGCACCTTTTCATGCAACATTTCTACTCAAAAAAAAAAATTTAAAAAAAAAATCTCCCAAGCTGAAAGACTTAAAGATCCTACTGCAGAAAGGACAGACAGCACCCCAAAACTGCGAAAACTTTGTCTAGAACCAGAAAATTGTGTGGAGATGGACAGGGCAGAGCTATGTGCTGTTTATTGAAAGTCACCAGTCCAAACCTCAAAGGACTCAAGAAACACTAGGTACTCCCAGAAAGGGTAAGGCATTTGGTTGTTTATTGTTTTTCAGAGATGTTTTTATTATTTTCTGGACTTCTGGAGTATAAAGCAAAGGTGACTGTGAGATGATCCCCTGCAAAATCTTCATGCACATTGATCTGCCACACGCAGATTCCCAGGAGGGTGAAACTGGAAGAGGCCTGATCTTTGAAAGCACAGTGGCTCAGGTGGAGCTGCTGGGAACATCCACAGCCTGAGAGTTAAATGGACCAGTAGTAAGGGACCCAGAAAACAAAGGATTTCTAAAACAAGTTTAAACAAAACCAGATGTATAGCATTAGAGGAATACATATTTAAATAAAAGCTTAATCTTTAAACCTCAAGAGCATACTCCCCTGGCAGTCACTGAAGTGAATGCAATATAAACCCCCCAGATAATACAATAAATATGAACAATTCCCGCAGGGAGGGATCCTGAGGTGCTTTGCAAGTGTAAATTGATACAGAGAAGACTAATAATTATCAGTTTGCTCTGAACTGGTGTTTCATCCTCTGGAAATCCCTGCAGAGAGGAATGGAGTAGGTTTCCCAGATGAACATAAAGTACTGCTGGTTTGATATTCCCTTCCTTGTGGGCATAAATAGTTTGGGAATCTTCTGCCAGCTTTCTCAATAAAACCTTCCTCGTCTACACATGATTTTAATCTCTGCTGCTCCTTAGCTGCTCGTGGTCCTACTTGCCTGCAAAATCACTGAGTCCTGAAGGTGGCTAAGCAGGCATTAGTTATGCTTCAAGTGTTTCGTTTTTAAAAATATTGATCAATATATATATACTTTGCCCAGATAAAATGATGGGCCAGTGGTATAAGCACCTGTAATGAACATGGTAGCAAATGCTAAGCAGGTGCAGTGATCTGTGTTACCTCCTTATGGAAAAAGCAGAGTAAAGGGGGACTGGTCATGTCCTTCCACCTCTGCCTTCCACAGCCAGCTGCACTGTGGCATCTCTCCAGCTGCGGGCAAAACAACTCCCACCCAGACAGTTGTGAGTATGTTTCATGTGGTTGGAGAGCACTGGAGACACAGGCCAGAAATTCAGCCTGTTACACTAAATCCAACAAATAGGAAATTATCTGCATATAAATATAGTTTATGCTTTTCCACTTGAAAGGAAATCCCCTTATCAGCTCAGTCTCTGTTGAAAACAACCATGGACACTTGTGGGCCAAGCCAAGTGCCCTTGCTGAGAGGAAGCTGGTGGACTTTCCTGGCAACTGAATCCATAGATTTACAGCCCTTTGGGGAAAGAGTTTTACTATATTGTGTAAAATAAGTTGCCAGACAGAGCTGTGGAGGGCAAAGTGGAACATGGAAATAGTACATGGCTGCTCTGTTCAGCCTGATACTGGGAACTCATGCAAAAGCAGGGAAGGAGATGTGAGGTTGGAACAGATTTTTGGGGTTAAATGCCAATTTTTTCCCTTTTGAGTAGACTGCCATCCTGCTGCCACTGAAATCAATGAAAATGTTACTATTGAATTTCAAGAAAGTAAGAATCATTGAAAACTTTACCTAGTTGTCTGAATCTTTAAATCATAGTTCTTCCTCCGTTTCCCTTTCTATGTATTTTTGTCTCTAAATGCACTAGGTCAAGCTCATGAAGTCCTATACGGCTGAAGACTGTGCAGGTATAGGTGGGATAAAGCATTTATTTATTAAAAAACCCACAAAACCACACTGAAGTTCCCTGCTGCAATAACACAAAGCTACCTTACAAGTGAAAACGAACACACAAACAACAAAACCTCCAAAACCAGTTCCAAGGAGCACAGGGTGGCATGAAGCCCTGGTCAAATACAGTGCTCAGAAATTCAGCACAGCCACAAAAAGAAGTAGGCAGTTCTCCCCATGTTCATCAGGAAGCACAGCAACCCCTTTAAATTATCCGAAGTAACTGCCAGGAAAGAAACATTTTTCCATGTTATCTTATGGCCAGAAAGTGGGGGGATTTTTACCCCAGGAGTGTCTGATACCGCTAATTCAGCCACACACACTAGTGGGCTCTATGCACATCTCACACAGGGCTTGAAATGTAAATTTTCTCTGCAGCCAGCCCGATCCAACAGACTCGGTGTAGGAACAAGTAGGACCTTGGCCTCCTGGAGTTCTCCTCCTCCTCGCTGAGGCTGTGCTCTCTGAGGGATGGACAGGTCAGCCAAAGAGCAAGATGGGCTACTCGCTCGAATTCCCACTAGTCCTCTCAGGATGGTTTTTACAAACAGCCATGGTGAGTCCCAGTGTTTTTCTAAGGTGACTTCCATGCTTCATAGCGATCCCAAAAATCGTGCACTGGGCAGAGGAACCCTGCACCCAGAGCAGCAGAGGAAGGAAGGAGCAGGAGCTAAATGGGACTGGAAGGAAAAATGAGCCGATAGCGTGTTCAAGTTTCCTTCGGCCCATGGTGGAGTTATGAACGACACCGAGAGGACACAAACGTGCCTTTCCAAGGAAGGGGAGCTGGTTCCCAGTTCCCCAGGGGAACTCCAGTGGGAGCCACAGCCCAACAGCACCACCTGCCTCAGGCAAGAACCTGCCTCCAGGTAAGAGCTAGGCTTGCATGGCATTCTCAGCATCTCTGGCCCCTGTCAAATCCTCTGGGCTGGCAGATCATTGCTCTCTCACCCCTATCCTGCCCCAACAACCAGAATTTGTGTTTACCACTTGCAAGGGGGGTGCATCCCACTGCATGAGCCCGAAGAAACAACTTTTCTATCTGTTTTCCACTGAAACAGCATCATTTTCCTGGTTGCGCGGGGTCAGTAGAAGTTCTCGGGCTGTGCTGTGGAGGTTTCCTGCACAAAAGCGGGGGTGTTAACGAACCATGGTGGCATGGCACAGCTCCATCCCCAGCTCCATCCCGCTGCTCGGGCAGCCGGGGCAGCGCACCCCGCGCTGTTTGAACAGCTGCCGGGCTTCATCTGGGAGGATGCTGCCCTTCGCTCCTGGGAGAAGAGCGCATCTTCGCGAGAGTTTGCATAACAATTAACATTTGTCAGCTGAGATCTGCCTGGTGAAAGATCACTATTTACAAGTAGGCGGCGAGTCTTTTGGAGGCTGCGATACTTTTTGAACCACAGAAAGCCAAGCTGAGAGTGGGAGAGAGCCTGAAGGTGGGCTAGTTTCACACGGCAGGTTTAGGAGGAGTTTCTTTTGCATTCAGCTCGGAGGTAGAAAAGCAGAGCTGCCGTGAATGGGGGGATTCTTTAGCTCTTACAGATTTCGTTCGGTTGTTCCAATGAAATAAATACATCCGCCTGAAACAATTGAAAGAGGTATTTACTGCCTGTGGTTTAACAACTGTACTAAGTCAAAGGGACCAGTCAACTAGAGCCTTATAATTCTTTTCCAAAGAGAGGATGAGAGAGAAGAATGAGACGACAATGCAGTATTTATAATAAAGATGAAATGAGTGGAACTCAATGGCGCCAGCAGCCCCCGAGCTCCTGCTGCTTGGGCTAATGCATTTTGCATTAGCACGTCTGGGTATCTGGCATTGGAAAGTCCTGAAAATGCCTTTACAAAATAGCAGCATTCTTATAGCAGCAGCATTTCGTCCAAGCACCACCACTGACTGGTGCAGCTGGGACGGGCAGCCCCTGCAGCTGGGTGAACCAGCAGGAAGGTTTCAGGTGACTGAGACCTGTTTTCCACTTGCCTTCTCACAGCCATGTTGCTTTTTTCACCTGCTCATCTCTGCATGTTGACAAGTTGTGGCACCATGTTGCCCTGACAGGGCACCCACTCGAGTAGGGGTGGGTATAAGGTGCAGCCATCCCTGCCTGGGAGCTGGGGACCCACAAGAGCAGGATCCCTTTCTTCCCAGGTTATAGAGGGGGGCTCCTGGGAAGATAGATAACATGTTGAACATAGAAAATTACATCTGTAAGTAGGTCTGCTCTGCATAGGCTAAATAAATAACATCTGTGTTACATGAACTGCTATGTGATCTGTATCCCATAGTACTCCATTACTCCATCAGCTAATCTTATATTTGCCTTGGAAGCAATACAAAATCCTCAAAGGAATTAATAGTCAGCAACTGCATGTCACCAGAACAATTTATTTTTCATTCTTTCCCCCAACAGACTGGAGAGATACGTGTCTCTCATTTCTTTCTGAAACCTGGATTTGAAACGCTTTGTGCTGCTGCATCTTCCCATAACCCTGAGAACAACAGCATTAGCAGTAATGAGCAAAGCACAGCAGCACCCCAGGACAAACTCTGGGACAAGTGGAAAGACCACCTGGGTGTAGTGTCATCAGAAGCAGATGGCAAATGGTACCTTCTTTTAATAACTATGATGATGGAAAGGGAAAATTCAGCACTTCAGGGTTTTCTTCAGGCTTCTGACAGACACAAATAATTTCTTGTTCTAAGAAATAAGTGATACCAGAACGTATTTCAATAATTCATAAAATATGGACCTTGGCTGTTTGTTTTTCTTTCTGCCTAAGCCTCTCTTACACAAGCTTATCTCTGCACAGAAGCAGCACAGCAGTCAGTGGGGAAAATGAAAATGGTGCTAGAGGCTGCCAAAAAGTGTGGGAACCAGTCAATGACGAGTGAAGCAGGGAGACGGAAATAAATTTATGAAGCTGTTGTCCTGATTGCTATATGCTTGAATCCAGCTAAGAGCAGGACTTCTTTCCAAATATACAGTTGATCCCAGCTTCTGCCCCCCAAATGCCAGAGCAGCTGGACTGGGGTAGCAGCTATGAGCCCTGGCACTCTGATCTCAGCACTGAACCTCATGTTCATGGGCAAATTACTGCTGACTTGATTTTTCACCAAACCATTTTGTTCTCAGTAGGCACACTGATGTTGAACTCTACAAAAGCTGCTCTTACTATCTTGACCTCGTATATGGGAAACACTTAAGAGACCCATAGGATGTGGGCAGTGTTGTTCAGCTGCCACAGCACAGTACCCTCAAGCCATTCAGCAGTGGTAAGTCCAACCTACACCGCTTTTCACTGCCAACCTGCTCACATGCCAAAGGAAAGTGGGCATGGTGCCTTCATCCAAACTGGAGGGTGAAAAGAAACCGACACCTACCTATGTTTTAAGACAACCCTGATGAGATGTGTCTTTCAATGAGTTACTTAAACCAGGGCAGGCAGAGACTTATGGAGAGAAGGATGGCACTCCCAACAGAAGCCCCAGCTGTGAAGATAAATTAGAATAAAAGGCTTTTAAATACCACAGGTGGGCAATAGCTCAACACCTGGGATACAGAGCCAAAGGGTTGGTATCCGGAGCAGGTTGTGACTCCTCAGGTTTAGGCTTTTGAGGCTGGTCGGGATATGGCTTGGATTTGGAGGCAAGGTCTGGACTGAGGTTTTGACTTGTTGCTATTCAGAAGAGTTGCCTGAGGCAAATGTCTTCTGCTGAGTAACCTCCGTGTCAGGTTTCCAGTGCGTCTTGGAGCCTAGATTGGTGTCCGGGAGGAATGTGAAGTATTTAGCAGCACAGTCATTGCCAGCTTCCAGGAGGATGTGCTGCTGGCCTCGATCCACAGGTTCCCTGGGGATGGGCTGGGCTTTAACTGAAAGCTGTTGCAAGTTTTGCAGAGCATTTTAGAGGAAGAGTGGACACCCTGGGGCTGCAGAAGGTGCACGTTGGGGCAGACATCTATACTTCATACAGAAAAGCCAAAATCTTAACTCTGAAATTGATGTTAAAGAAAGCAGCTCTTGGAGCCAGTTCTGCATTCTCCGGAAGCAGGAAAGCCCCTCATGTTCCTGCCCTAACACATCCTCAGCCTACTTTCTAGTGGGATGCATTTCAACCTATTTTTCAGGCATCAGTGCTTTTTTACCACCTCCCCATCTCCTGGATTGCTATTTCTTTGCTTTCTTTCTACTGTAACTGCTGTCTCAGAGAGTGCTGCTCTGCCAGGACTGGAGAAGTGGCCATGGAGACATACAGCTTGTGACAGATAATTCTGATTTATGCCACTTGGTCCTATCACACAGGGCTTTGAAAACAACACGTCTCAGTGCAGCCACATGTGTTTTGCTGTCTGCTGCTCTGCAAAGCATGGAACAGCTTAAGGCTTCGTATGTATCCTCCTCTGCCTGGAGCAGAGAGTATCGTGCTATTGCTAAAAGGCATTCTGATGATGTGCATTCAGTATTATCCTTCCCGCAGGGGATCTCAGCAACAAAACTGTTGGAGTTGCTGGTCCAGGCTAAGTAGATATTGCTTCAGGCTGTGCTGAGGGAGTTTTATTCTCCCACCTTTGCTGTTAATGGTTTACTGGGTGAGCTGGGACAGCTGGTTTTCCTTTCAGGCGGTGCCTGGGGGAGAAGCAACAGATCTGGGAGTGAAAGGCCTAAGGTGTCACTTGCTGTTCCCTCAGCTTGAAGAACAGTAACTCATTGCTTTAGTAAAGAACCAGTCCCAAATAACCCCCTATTATTAAACTGTCCTCAAGATGGTACAGCATGAAATGGTGATGGATCTGTCACTGTCCCCAGAAATGGCCCGAATGGATCCCACCAGGAAATGGACATTGCGCAGGAAGGGAAGTCTCTGAAATGCAGCTCCCCTGGGAGATGAGAAGCACCCAAGACAGCGTTTTGAAGATAGTCTGTAAGAGCAAGAATGGTGGGAACTCTGCCTGGCCAAGATCCTGGGGATGGGGCAAAGGGAGGGGAGAGGAGGGGTGCAAGATGACCCCGTGTGGGTGTGCACTCCTGCAAAGGAGACCCTAAAGGAGCCTTCTGCATCCCCCTGCTTGACTGTAAGCAGATGTACCCCAAGAGCAGAGGAGCACCACGCTGGCTGTGGGCACTGCTGTGCTATTGGGGTGGTGCCCACTCTGTGAAGTGGCTTTGGCAGGTCAGCAGATGCCGTGTCCTGAATCCCAAGGGTGGAATCAGGGACTCTGCCCAAGCAAAGCTGCACATGATGTGATCCGACCATCGGGGACACGCTCAGTTGTGGGGAGGTGCCAGCTGCAAAGGCAGCCCCGGGATGGGGTTGCTTCAGGGTAGGTTACTGTGCTACCTCATTTGTCTCTTTTTATGTTTTTGATGGTTTTGCACATATTTTCATTGTGCTGTGCTTTACTTTTGCAGTCATGTGTAGAAAACAGTGAGGATACATAAAAACAGGAAAGATCTTTAATCTTAAGGTCACGAGAATGACACTTGACCTAGCAAAGCTACTTGTCCAGTTGCTTTGCTTCTAATATACTTGTTTTTTCCTTCATCAGTGACAGTTCTTCAAGCCTCTGGATTTCAGCCGTGGCTCCAGCTGTGAAGTTTTAGACAAGTGATGAGTCAAGGTACATCTTGAGGGGACTATGGTAAGTAAGCTAACAAATTATATCATCCCAAGAGGGCTCAGGATTTGCTCAGGACTCTCCACCAATTTCTTCTTTTGTCTTTAAATATGTTCAAGAGTCTCTTAAGCAAACTGGTGTGGTTTTGTTCCTTTGTTCTTTAGCTAGTGAATATTACTTCTCCTACTGGGTGAAAGAATTAGAATAATGCAGGTAGACCCAAAAAAGAGTTGCAAATTAAATGATGCTCTAAGTACTTTACAATAAACAGAGCAAGAAAAATACATTCACTTTAACATCCAAATTCACTGTATAGGCAGAATCAAGAGGCTGAAGACCAGAAGGAACATTAAAAGTTTCAATGACCCTAAATCTTGGGTCATTGCAATCTGAGCTTTGCCATTGGAAAACTGTCGCACATACATGCTGTGTTTTAAAAATGACACTGACGACCCTGCAAGAACACTCAATGGATCAACTTCCTAAAATAATATGGTCAAGTCTGTGCTCAAACTATATCAATTCAGAGCATGGTTACAAGGCACAGACATGACTTAATGGAAGTCTCCAGACCTGGACTGAGCTTTGCAATGGTGCCTATGCATTACAGGAGGGGTCACCCTTGCACAGGGCAGCTCACCCCACCTTGGCACAGGACCAGACCAGCTTGGATTTGGCATGGACAGGGAATGGCCCTGTCCCACCAAGAATGCCACTTGGCAGCATCAGACCACAGGGAGCTTTTCTAAACCTGCACTGCAGGTGTGGAGCAGAAACCCCTTGTTTCAAACTCCTGCATTATCAGAAAACTTCTAGAGTTTCTCAGGCATTCATCACAAACCCGCAATCTGTCCGAGTGAGTGAGAATGCCTTGCAGTGGGATCGGGTTTTATCCGGCACCAGGTACACTGATAACCCTCCCTAATAGTCGCTGATCTCTGCCCACTGAAAGCACTCCCCGTGGTATTTTTACTGAAGCTATTTTTAAATGACAGTGTGAGATTTTGTTTTCTTTTGCTCGTTTGTCAACGAAGAACTGGCTGTGCAGTGCGTCTGCTCCGACAAGAAACTTCCAGTTATTTTTCAGCCCATTCCAGCTGGGATGGAGGCAGGGCTGGAGAAAGTGCTGGCTGCAGGCAGGGTGAGCCCTCCAGGGAGCAGCAACCCTGCAGATTTCTGTCTGTTGGGGTCCCTTGTGTCTAGCTGTAGGAAAAGCCTCCTAGGTTTCCTCTGACTTTCACTGTGTTTTGGACTTGTTTTCACAATTTGTGTTGTTTTATGTTTAGCCGAGCTGCTACTTGCATGAATGTTGGAGTTTTGTTTTGTTGTGGGCTTTTTTGCTGGTTTTTTTTTTTTTCACTTGAATTACACTAGTTTTCCAAGGCATTACATCTTTAGGTTTAAGTTCATGATGCTCTCAAAACATGAACAACTAAAATTTGAAAATTAAAACCTGTTATGTCCAAATGGCACCACTGCACGGACAATTCATGTTTCACCTTGTCAAACAGTTTTCCCAAATGAAGTGTAACAGGTTCCACCTTTTCATCCAAGTTGCCTGGACATCACTGCATGTTTCACAAAGGGCTGTATGTTTCATATGTCATGTCTCTCAAAAATGCATTGCAGAGTGGCACCAACCACTTTCCACCCCTGCGGGTTTCTTCTGGATGAAGGAAATATAAAATGCTTGCTGGAATGTTGCTCACTGCCAAGCCCTCCACCCTCCAGCACTACTGGATGACAGTTGTCCCACAGTTGTATACCAAGATTTTCTACCCCATCCAATGCAGACACGAATGGCTTACAGAAGATAAAACCCTACTGGGAAATAGGGATTGTCTATGAATGTGTGGCTATCGGATCCAAACATGCCTAATTAAATCCTGGAAAATTACAATCTCTGGTTTTAAATCCTCTGTTTCTGCATGGGCCCCAGATTTCTGTTTAATCCCAGGATTTGTTCCACTGCCTTCCCTTACATATAACATGTACAATACTGCTTCCCTACAGAGCTAATTCCATAGACTTGATCAAGATTATTGCTCAGGTAGCTTGAATATCTTTCCATCTAAGAAATGGTGCTGGACCCAGTCTCAGGAGAGGAACCAGTCTCTGGGGTCAGTCCTAGGAGCAGAACTAGATCATGACTAAAATTTGCTGCCCTGATCCAGCAGATTCAGCAGTTGGAGCAAGAGAGAGAATTGCATCCATTCTTAGCCTTAGCTCTGCCAATTCCCACCAGTCACTGAGGCTGGTTTTTACATTGCAGAATCCAGTAGAACTGGATCGAAACCAACATGCCTTTTTTCCCATTGAGGATTTGACATATTCTAAAATCTCTTCAAATTTCCAGTTCCTAATACAAAAGCTATCGGGAACACCAGATATAGCCTGATGGGTTAGATTTTAAAGATATGTTGGACATTAATAAATTCTGCTGCCTTTGGTTAAGATCCCCAAGGCAATAATAACGGAAGCTGTAAAAATATGTCCCTTATTCATCATGGCTTTACGTCAGAAGTTTACTGCTCTAATCATTAACTAGCCTGCTGCATTATCTATGAAAATTGCTTGGTAATATTTATGAAATGTGACCTTTGTTAATTCAATGTTACAAAGTGTTGGATTCATTCTGTTTGCAAGTGGAACAGATTTCCAAATCACTCTGCAATTAGTACAGTTTGATCTAAGCAGCCTATCTCTGCATGGGGTAGCCTTCTACTGAAACAGCAGGATCACTGTCAGAAATGAAATGTATTTTCCGTATGGCTGAAAGTATGGCTGTGACACCTGCTTGCACTACATCATCTTTGGCAAAGGTAATTGCTGAATGAGTATTTCCCAGTAAAGGAAAACAGTAACCAGATCTAGAAAGACTTTTGTTATGAGAAATACCTCAATTAACAAAGAAATAAAATGTCTGTGGCCAAAAGTGATCGCTATGTGTAATATTTTAAGTGGAAACCACAAGGAAACAGGACAGTTAGGCTGAAGTGGGCATGATTAGCCATTCCACAGTGGATACAGATAAAGGAATTGCAAGTGGCAACAGGAAGATTCAGGAAACCAGGGGAGTTGAGATGCTTTGATGTGTGATTCTCCAAATTCTTCCTAAGGCCACCATTAGGAGGGGATGGTAAGGCGCTTCCCCACCCAGAAGGTCCATCTTCCCGATCCACCTAATGCTGCCACGGATTTCTGGTTCTCACAGTCACAAAGAACAGCCTGTCCTGCTTCAGCGTGTGTGGTGTTCTGGAGGAACCAAGTTTCATTGGAGCGACAAATGTGTCGGACAAGCATCACGCAGTGAAGCCATGTGGCACCATTCAGTAGCAGATCACTAGGAACATGTAGGATCTGCAGCATGAACACAATATTTTTCCATTCCCAGAGCTCTGCATGGTCAGTGTCAGCACTCCCATTTTCCATACAGGATAACCAATGCTCACTCTTGACTGGGACTGCCTCACGTGACACACCACACTGGGAACAAACTGAGCATCTCCCTGTTCCCTGCACTAGTCCCCTGACCTTGCCCACTAGCAATGGACAAAATCAGAGCTTGGTTTGATGAGCCAAGTTAAGCTCTGATGAAATCTCTACGTAGAGTTGTAAAAGATACCAGTCTGGCTCTGTGTTTGATCTTCCTCTAGTGTGACATCCAACTGTGCTTTCCTTTGCAGGAAACAAACATCCTCTTGGATAAAGCAGGGACTGGAAAGCCACAGAGACACCCACCCTCATGTTCTGCTCACGGTGTGGGAACAGAGAGGGAGGCAAGGGGAGAGTTGGAATAGGACGGGCAGCAGGTCCTCATCCAGAACAAGCTGGTGCAGCTGCCCTGCAGATAGCACAGCTCTACCAGGTCAAAGGTGCTTTTCAGGAAGGTGCTGAAGTCCTCACAACAGTCCTGCCTTTCAAACTGGTGTTTTAACACATTTTTTCCCATGTATGAAGTGGAAACCGTATTAACCCACAGGACCTGAGCAGTTTGATGTGAAGCCAGCAGCACAAGCTGCAGAAAGCCCTGCCCATGCTCGGCTGCCAGTCAGTCCTCCATGGTTCATGATTTGGTCCTAAAATTTGAAGCTGCCTGCAAGCCTGGCCTGCAGTGACTGATGGGCCTCCCCTCTCCCTGTGTCCTTGACAATGTGCTGGAAAACAGAAGAGCTGCTAAGGAAACAAATATGAGTTGTGCCTGTGAATTACGTGGGGTTTTTGGCATCTGGCTGAAAATTGTGGCACTCATTCCCAGAACTCACCAGAATCAGGGAATCCTCTTTCCTCCACGTCACTCCACTGTCTCCCAGGAGAAAAGAAAAAATAGAGAAGTTGAATGAGGAAATATCAAGTGAGAAGCCAGAGGTGTGTACAGGCTGTTATGATACACGAATTGGGGGAAAAACAAATACAGAAGTTTGAATGAGGAAATACCAAGTGAGAAGCCAGAGGTGTGTACAGGCTGTTATGATACAGGAATTGGGGAAAAAACAGGCTCTGTTAAGTACTGGTACCATGAACTGCAGCATTGTCTGCTAGTGGCAGTGGGGAGAGGGATCCTCTGATGGGCTGCACTCACCACCACCCCACCTACCCTGCACGTGCATTTCTTTGGATGCCTTTCCCATTACCCAAAATTGTTCCCAAATGCAGGAAAATTTGGAAGGAGTTAAATCATGTGCTGTGAACCAACTGTCAAGAAGATTTCAGAGTGAATGTGTGAAACCAGGGAGAAGGGGAACAAGCAGCTGCTGTGATGGGATGAGCTCAGCCCCTTCAGGTGTCCCAGGAACACAAACATGTACCCTGACAGCCACGGTGAAAGCAAGGGGACAGGCGGTGACTGCAGCACTCAGAAGTGGGGCAGCTTCTTGCTGGGGCTCCATCACATGCATTTATTGCAGCTGGATGTGCCCACACTGGTGCAGAATGGGCGAAGTCCTGAGGGGATCTGGTTGTTCCCCAGCTCTGGTACAGAGATCTGGCACAGATCCAGGGAAAGAGGGAGGCTGGGAGAGAAGAAATGGTCTGGCCAAAAACACATCTAGAAATCCTCAGGGTCCTGCTGGAGAGCAGTGCTAGGCCAGGTTCCTCCCCGCTGAGCTGAGCAAGTTCCTCTCTGCAGCAACCAACGCAATGTTTTCTCTTCTCAGAATCATGGATTGCTCCATCAGACAAAAGATTTTCCCCTGCTGGGTCCTTCCTCAAAGATGGGGCTCCATCTACCATCCCCTGCTGTTCTCTTTCAGCAAACGTGTATGAGTGAGTGTGATGTGAGAGCACCCCACATCTTTGTCATGTCTATGACATCCCAATGCCCACAGTGTGAAATCCCCATTTGGTTTCACGTCTTCTCTTTGCCTTTTTTTTCCAGCCACTTCAGCATTTTTGAGCTTCTGAAAGTGTAGGAGTTTCTACTTTTTTGCATAATTAGGAAATTGAAGCTGTGGTTTATCTACTTGTTTCCTGTGAAACACAAAGGCCTGAGAGACTGGGGGAGTGTGTGGGGTGGGGTGGGGTGTGTAGATAAGGCTGCCTAAAGAGTACAAGGATGAGTGTGCAGTATCATGAGGAGAGGTTTTCCCCGGGTCCCACTGGCATAAAGAGAAGACTGCAGCCACATTTGTCTGTGGAAACGGACTTCTTGTTTGTGGACTTGACTTCTGACAAGTATCCCTCACTCCAAAAGTGATGTGCTGCAGCTTGATGTTCCTGCAGCTCTCAGCTCTGTGGTTCAGTGGCCATGGCAGCCCTCCTCTCTTGCCAAGGGTCCCTGCAGTGCTGGCCAGGCACCCTCTTCCTCACTAATGTTAGCAGCATTTTCTGCTGAGCAAATCCCTTCCCACATGGCAGTGTTTGCCACAGATGGGTTTTGTTAACTAGGAGGTGTTTGGAACAACTTGACAAGGAAGGGGCATGGAGGGTGAGGGATGGTCCATCCATGAAGGTATAGGCAGCACTGATGGAGAGTTTGGTGCTCCCCATCAAGCTGCCCCTTCCCATGGAGCCTCAGCCCTGACATGGGCTGGGACTGCCAGGATGGGGAAATGGCTCAGGGAAAGCAGGAGGAAGGCATGCCATGATTCAGCAGCGCTCCTTTTTGCAATCAGCTTTCCAGCTGCAAGAAGGCGGCAAAGTTCCTGTATGAAAATGTTTTCAGTTGGATATATCATAAAAAGTAATAATAGATACTCCAAGACGTAAACAGTAGCTCTTTTCCTTTAGGAAAAAAAAAAAAGGCAATTACAGCTTTTGTGTGCTGCATAGCTGTTTACTAACATGTAACATAACTCTAGGGATCAAAAGTGGGGGAAAGAAACTGGATTAAAGGAAATACGGGCTTTTTTTAACTGAAAGTGTGTTCCATAAAACTATTATGCTGAGAGGATGACTAATATAACCAGTGTGTGTTTTGAAGCGTGTCATGAACACTTTTTATGCTTTCTGAACACACAAAGAGAAACCCCAGGAGAGAATTAATTTACAAATCTGATTAAGCATAGTGCCTAAGTGGCAAAAAGCATCATACAATAAATAGTAGACTCCACAGGTGAGCAAAGCTTGAAAAAAAAATAAAACAAACATACTCTACAAAGAGCCCAGATGTGCATTTTGGATAGTTTAATGTGTTTGATTAGATGTCAAAGGCACAGACCATGAAAACAGAGGTCACACTGAAGTAATAATACTGACCTCTTCTTCATTAAGCCATCATACTGCCTTGTCCAGTGTAAAGCACGTATCTGAATTTGGAAAGCAAAGGCAAGACTGTAAACACATGAATGAGTCCATCTACTTGATGTCAAAAAAGACTTAAAGTGTTTTGCATGGCCAGTCATAGTGGAATAAGCTGGGGTGGACCAAGAATCTGCCACCTCTCTGGGGTTTTTACCCCCCACCAGGCACAACCTGTTCCCCCACCACTGACCCAGAGTAGGGTCAATCTGCCCCAGCACCAACTCCTTCCCCTTGGTGCAAGACCTGTGGTCATAACAAGGCCCTGCCCCAGCCACTATTGGCACCAGTCTTGGCTGCTTGAGTCTCAACCAAAGCTACCTTTTGTGTGGGTTGTGTCAGCCTTTGTTTGTGCACAGTTATAGGGTACTTTATGATAGTGTTTCAGAACAGTATTCTGAAACATGAGCAGTATTACTGCTCAGCAATCAGAGGATACCTCTCTTCAGGGACTTTCTGAGTTCACAGGAGTCTGGATGCTAATTACAGTACCTTATAGCCATAGATCAGGGGTGTGTTCAAACTCCAGGCAGATGCTTATTGGAAGTTAAAGCTTTAAGTCTCATCAGTGCACCTCTGAATATTACACCTATATTTTTATATAGGGGAATAGACTTCTACTAATCTTCTCACCCCCCGGGATAACTGGCAGCATACATAACCCTTAAAGAACCCTCATCATTTAATTGAAAAACAGAGGTGACAGAGTGACTTGGCATGATTTAGACCTTCCCATGTGAGTGAGTGGTGAAATGCCCTCTCCTAATACTGTTATGGCAGTTGTCTGATGCAGCTCTAACTTTCACTATCCTTAGCACATCCAAACAGGAAGCAAAAGTGAAAATCTATCCCTGTGTTACACTGGTCCCAGTGAACAGGGGGAGGACCATTCTCTGGTGAAAGCCTGGAACTGGACTTGAGGTATCCAAGTTACTACAGGTATCTCATTCCTTTAGTAATGAGATCCAAGTATTATTCTGTTTCCACTTCCCTATTCATAGGGAAGATTTATTTATAACAACTTTCTCATACCTTTGTCTCTTTTCTCTGTGTTGCCTGCAAGGTCTTCCCATTAAGAAAAGCTCTCTCACTGTGTGTAGGTCATCTGGACTAGTCTCCAGTAGATATCCAGAGACCAGCAACAATGAAGAAGTGGTGAAGAGCTGTCAGTGTCCTGAGAGGGTAGAAAAAGGAGAATCCATTAAGTAATGCCCTGAAACTTCTTTTCTGTGGGCTGGTAAAACACACATTCACTTACACAATGCAGACACTGTCAGTGAAGCAGGAAGTTGTGTCCTCGGTATGGAGTCTCTGTGCTGTAACTGCGGGGAGTCCAACACCTTGGACGTGGCTCAGGCAGAGAATCTGTGTCACACAAAAGGAGAGGAATGGAAACAGCATGAAACCATCGGCAGCAAAGGAAGGCGAACAAAAACAGGACAGAAGGGACCAGAGACACAGAGCCAAGTACAAGGCAAAAAAATAGACCTGGGGAAAGCTGGAAGGAAACAAACAAAGTTTAAATTCTCCATCCTGCCCTCCAGTTTCTTCCACCCCACTAGCACCTTGTTACTGAAATTGTCTCCCAGTGTTAAAATCAACACAAAGGACGTGGCATTCCACATGACACTTGCAGGGTAAACATCTGCCTGAGGATGAATCATGGAATCACAGAATATCCTGAGTTGGAAAGGACACACAAGGATCATCCAGTCCAGCTCCTGGCCCTGCACAGGGCATCCTCAAGAACCACCACGTGCCTGAGAGCATTGTCCAAACACTCCTTGAACTCTGTCAGGCTTGGTGCTGTAAGCACATCCCTGGGGAGCCTGTTCCAGTACCCAGCCACCCTCTGGGTGAAAAACCTTTGCCTAATATCCAGCCTAATCCCACCACTCTCTGGCAGTGTCAGGCCATTCCCTTGGGTCCTGTCACTGGTCACTGGTCACCACCAGAGAAGAGATCAGTGCCTGCCCATCCTCTTCCCCTCACAAAGAGGTTGTAGACTGCAATGAGGTCTCCCCTCAGTCTCCTCCAGGCTGAACAAACCAAGTGACTTCAGTCACTCCTCATGTAACTTCCCCTCAATGTCCTCCACTATCCTCCTTGCCCTCCTTTGGACACTCTATAACAGCTTAATATCTTTCTTATATTGTGGTGACCAAAACTGCCACAATATTCAAGGTGAGGCTGCCCCAGTGCAGAGCAGAGCAGAGCAGGACAATCCCCTCCTTGCACCAGCTGGTGATGCTTTGCCTGATGTTCCAGGACATGGTTGGCCCTTCTGGCTGCCAGGGCACTGCTCACTCATATGAAGGTTTGCATTTTGCATACATCACATTTAGCAGACACAGTGCTGTGTGCGTCCCATAACGCTGGGTCATAACCACCACGTGTTACAGAATCTTAGATTCTGGTCCCCAGACAGAGCAGTTTCAGTGGTATATTTTTGCATGCAAGATTGCTTTCAGCAAGTTGTGGTTTTTGGAGGCCATTCCTTTTCCCCTTCATGATGTCACAGAAGTGTTTTGGGGTCATTGAGCAAAGATCTCTCCCCTTTTCTGGGATGCAGTGCCTCAAGCAAAGCCTCAAGTCCAACACTCAGCTTGAAGGTTTAGCTGGGAAGAATTACAGGGAAACTGTACATAGGATCACTGTTTGGGCAGACCTATGCAGCCCCCCCAACCTGTGGTCCCTGGCAGAAGTAATCACTAAAGCAATCCTACCCACACAGCTATAGCTGGAGTCTGACAACACTTAGAAACGCATTAGCAAGATTGATTTCCCATTATCTAATTAATTACTGCAGATTTCACATTTTCATGTTACTTGCTTTGCCATTTATCCAAGAACAGCAAACGGCCCATCACTGTAAAGTGATGGCACTGAATTTGTCTTTGTCCTGTACCTTGCATTTTTTCCCAAATTGGTGCGAAACTCCAACCAGGCACTGGCAGGAGTGGCCCAGGAGGTCACTGGATGCTCCATCCCCTGCCTGAGGCTGGAGCCAAACCTCTTGCAGGCTTCTCATGCTGGAGGTGCCAGAGGTTCCCCAGATAGCCCAGCCCAGTGCCTCGCTGTCCTCACCAACAGAACATTTTGCTGATACCTGACCTCCTTGTTGCAATTTAAATGCATTGCTTCTTCCTCTCTTGGATTCTGAAAGCTGATGACTTCCTGCTTGCACTAACTTTTTTGTTTTGTGAGGAAGGGAGCTTGTTACAGTCATCCCACCTGACTCTTCACTGTTTCCGTAGGTATCCTAATAAAAGAGAGTGGGAAATTTTCCTTGATTTAGGATTAAAAGACTGTAAGACCTTGTGAAATCAAGCCCATAATTTTTTATTCTAAACCATACGTTGCAGATACAGTTCCTACAGAGTGCTCATCTAACATTCAGTTTCATTTCTCCATAGGAGTAATTAGCTTGCGATGAGGAAAATCATTTAATTATGCCCACAACTGATTAGAGGCTGGTGCATAGCCTATCGAAATAAAGGAGAAGATACAAATTGATTTCAACATGTTTTGGGTCAGACCCAATATTCCAAAGCAAATAGAGAGATAAGACAGCATCTGCTGAGTATTCACCTGCCAAGTCTTTGTGCTGATCTCTAATTTTAGGTCCTGCAGGCAATTGTCCAGGTTATTTACCACCTGGGCTGTTTTGATCTTCTCTCAAATGTGTGTATCTTATCTCTACCATGATAATACTGGCCCAACTATACTAGCAGCATGAGGCTCAGGATCAATACTGATCCCTCCATCATTCAGCTGAACAGCATTTTATTTACCTAATTACTAATATCTAAGGGCCTGGACTGGAGAATCTTGACTAAGCAATCTAAAATGTGTGAGTTGGAGATGCTATAGAAATGCAGAGTATTATCATTACTGCACAATATGGGATGTATGTACAATCTTCCTGTCACAGACTCACTTGGTTCCGTCACAACTAATACAAATAAGTGATAGAATCCTATGGGTGGCAGCAGATTTGCATCAGCTACATTAGGTATTATTTTTTCTCTACTGGGAACAGAACTCAACAATTTGCTTACATAATTACTTCAGGCCTATAAATAGGTTACAGATATTTGTCCTCTGATAAAAACCTGTTCTCCCATATAGGTATGCAGACACTTGGCTCCTGGAGAATGGCTACATGAGAAGATACCACGGGTCCACTTCTAATTTCCTTCTCATCTCAAAAGCTGATTCACCTAGATTACAACTCAGTAGATTTTGCATGTCCAAGCACCCAGGTGAGCAATTCCCATGCTTAAATTTGTAAATATAACTTTTTCTTTCTTGGTTCCACCTCTGTAATAAATATTCTATAAACTAATGGCTGCTAACTACTTTATTGGTCTCCATAGGACACATGAACTCATTCTTCCATATCCGGATGGATTTTCAGAGAAAAGAGCAATAAAAATTCATTGGAGCTTCTTCCTATAAACTCAGCAGATGTGATTGACAGATACTCAGCATGCAGGTACCTTGGGTAGAGAAAACGTTATGTTCTTTACCTTACAGAATCACAGAATTAGTTAGGTTGGAAAAGACCTCTGAGACCATCGAGTCCACCCTGTAACTGAACACCACCACATCAACAAGGCTATGTTCTAAGGATAGATGTCATTGAGACTGTGCTACCACTGATTTATTTTGTTCATAAAGCCCACCTGAAGTGGACATTCTGTTTGCCAAGAGCACGCTGGTTTCTGGTTTCAGCTCCCTTTGGTAGCACATGTGCACAACCCTCCTCTTCTCTCTCTGTCCTGGACTGCAGCAGAGGGCTAGGCATCAAGGCAGCTTAGAAAATGATCACAGCATGGTAGAATATTTTTTTACTGCTATATGACAGGCTTGTGTCAAAGTTGCCAACAAGAAGGCCACTCTAATGAAGTGGGTCTGAGCCATGATTTCCTCACGGCCTCTTTGCACTGCACTAGTTGTGGAGACTGTATGCAACACAAATGTACACAAAGCCCCTTGTGGAAGCTTAATGCAATACAAGGGTACACAGGCTCCTTTCCCACACCAAGGGAATGTAATAAGACCTTGACATGCCCAGGATTCAGACCTGAAATCATACAACAGATCCTTACTCCCCAGTATATAATGCCAAAAGTGCCAAACTGGGCACTGGGACAGCCAGCCATCCTCTCAGCCCTTCTCCTGCCTTTGCGGAGCGATACTGGCCAATTGTTTTGCCCCTGCAGGGGTTTTCTTTTTCGCCTTTTAAAATGAAAGCAGTGATACCACTGCCTTCTGTGAAGTGCTCTCAGTGTGGCAACATCAGTGAGGATTTTTAGGATGATGCTGTTCAAAATTGCCAGGCGTGGTTTAGGCAGAGCAGGATGACGGAGCGAATCAGTGTCTCCCAAGCTTTTCAATCTATTCCTCACTTCAATCAGTTAAGAATAATTTCATGCCTGATCACAGAAATGGCTGCAGGGTCTGGTGGCAGGGTACTGTGCGTCTCCCTGGCTGGGAGTGCTGCTGGAGAGGGGCATTCGAGGTCCCCGCAGCCAAACTCTCAAGGACACTAACATACAAATGCTGTCTTTCATAATAACAGCAATTAACAAGAAAAGAACGTTGCAAGGGACTGGCATTCAGTTTGAAGTACTTTTTCTGGGTTTTTTTTTTAGATTTGACTTCCAAGCATTTGTGTACCATAGCATTACATAAACCCACGTTAAATCCCAAACAAAACCAGGAAAAATTCCATTGCTTTGGGAAAGCCAGTGACTCAAACAGTGCAGCAAACAACTGATCAAGGCTGGGCAGCAACCTGGGCTAGTGAGCATCAAGTAGAGAGCCCACCAACCCAAATATGTGGGAGCCACTTAGGTCCATAGGACCCCACAGGATCCACAGTACTTGTTGTTGTGGTGGTGCTTGGACCAAGCTACTCACCAAGCCTACACCTGGGTGCCGTTCAAGGGGTATGACAGGTTGAGGACCAACCTAGGAAGCACATGAGGTGAGACTGCACAGACATGACTCTTCCACACTACACAGTCCCTCAGCACCTTCATGTCACATAACCTCAGCTTTAGGGCCTGAAAGCAGCTCTCTATTGGCCTGCCACCCACCTTCAGGCACTTTGACCTTAAAAAACGCACCCCATACTAAAAGCAAACCAAAGTGATGACTAAAAGCCACACGTGCACCAGTAGCAGTCCAGAGGAGATACCTGGCCAAGCAGCTGCAGTGACACCTGCCATTTGAGACTGGGGATGGAGCACGGTCTTTGACCCTGCTTTTCTTGGCAGAATAAATAGAATCAGTCTGAAATTGCGCTTGGGCCCAGACAAAACTTACTTCTGAAACTTCTTCCTATTCAGCTTTCAGGTGTTTTGGTTTCTGTACCTAGGAAACAGAGTTCATTATCTGAATCACAGGTAAGATGAGAAATTAACTGGGATTTGAGATGCTGAGCCAGGGAGCTGAAACTTGTCAGTGGCAGCCCTGAGTGCAGATCCCCTCCTGTGTGGAAAGGAAACTAACTCTTTGCTAATTACTTAAAGCTTGCAACACCCAAGGAAATAGGGGGATGGACTCCAAGGTACAGTGTAGGGGGTTATCTTTGCACATAGGGATAAGATGCACTATAGAATTTAAAAAGATAAAAGAAAGAAACATTCAGTAGCTGCAATGAGACAAATATGAAAAGCAGGGTAGGCCTAATTATTTCTTTAAGGCCATAAGTGGTGAATAGTGAATGAAGTTGTTTGAATTATTGATTGTCAGCTGCAGACCTCTGCCCTCACCACAGCTCAGGGCAGTGAGCAGTTCTGATGTCACTGATCTCACATGTCATGTCATGCCACAGGACGGATTTTGAAAAAGAAAGGCACAATAACATTTAAAATTGTAAATACTACCACTCCAATCACCAAGTGCAGACAGCAAAGAAACGGCAAACAGTTCAGGTTTTGGGGCGTGGCTGCTGGTGGCTCTCCCTTCTGCTTCTAAATATAAAGTTTTCCAAACTTCACCATGAAGTGACAGCGACCCCTTATCACTGAAGGCCAGCTGTTTCTTTAGCACTCAGCTGTTCCTGCTGCTTGATCATAGAAATGGAAAAAAGCTATTTAGAGACACAAATCTGCAAAGCCTTCGAACACATGTATATCTTAGAGCCCGTCCTTCAGATCTTAAAGTAATTCGGTTGATCTTCCTTCACACCTGTTTTACACCTCTGCACCCACGCTGACACCACCAAAGCTAGTCCTGGTTCCCTGGCGCAAATAAAACCAGATCCAGAACGATTCCTTCTGGGTATTTTAAAAGTTTTTATGGTGCCTTCTGGGAAGGACTCAGTTGAGTTCACCCATAGGAGATGTAACTACAGATCAATGTGTGTCACTGCTTGTTTGGAATGAGCCAGCGCTTACACTGCCTTTCCCAAATATGAGTGGGTTTATGCTGGATTTCATCACTCTGTGAGTGCGTTGGTCGGGGGGGAGTCTGGAGGGGACGAGCATGGGGGATGATTGCACAGATACAGTTCAATCAGACTAATACATTTTATGACTCTTCAGGCCAAGATCCACCATGAAGAGAGATCAGCTGGCTTTTGTGATTGCACTGAGCCCCATTTTGCAGTCCTCAACAGCACTGCACAACACTTACTCATGCACAGTCCAGCGGGCTCCAGTGGCTCCTCTCTTCCCAAAACAGCCTTTCTATGCAGGGAAGGGTGGAAGCACAGAGCCCTGGAAAGTGACAATATCAATGTGAAATTGTGCTTGATGACCCTAAAATAACTGTTTTCAAAATATTTCTGCCCACATTTAACAGCAGAGAGAGCAATCGCATTGCTCCTGATGGCTTTTACCCCAATAATGGTTAGAGGTGCTGGGTTTGGGTCCCAGGGAATGTAGGGGAGGCTGAGGGCAACTTCAGCCCGGGGCTTGGATCTGGCAGAGCATCATGGAGTGTCTGGTGATGGTTCATTGTCACCAGTGCTTAGTAGGGGCTATGCACCCTCCTGAAGCACTGCCCTGTGCGGTGCTACACTTGTCTGGACTCCTGTGTGTCTCCAGAGGCAAACGGTGTGTGCTCACAGTGTGGTGGGGAGGAGTGGGAGAAGCATCAGGCCTTCAGAGCCTCCATAAATCCACACCTGGGCTTTCATACAAGCATATCCCACTCTCACCCAGGTGCATTTATATACCCAGCACATTCACCTTCCTTTCTGGATGTGTGATTGATTCCACAGCGCATGTACTAAACAGTTTGAGATTTAGACATGTAGACAAAGAAATGTGGGTGTTCTGAAGATCTGAGGCACTGCTGGATTGATGTGGCTACAGAGGAGAGCAACAGTGCCTTATCTGTGCATCTTTGCATCCTTTTCACTGAGCCCCCTGTGCATGGTCAGGCAAAGGGAACTTTCCTTCCTGTGTGGACAACACAGACCTATGCATGTATGGTTTCATGCTGTTTCGTAACAGAAAGCAATGTCAAATAGTGTCTAAACCTACTTCCAGTTAAGAGCAAAACTGCCATGAGTTTCAATGGGTTTACAGTAAAAACTGTACTGTCTCACCCACATGCAGCAGAATTTCAACAGTTCAAGCAGCAAGTGGAAAATGTTACAGCAATTTCTTTTTTACCTTTGCAATCTATGCACCAAATTCCCTTCCACCTTGTAATTCGCGGAGTTAGACTTTTTCCAAACGGATATAAAATTCTCTTAAATTACAACGCTGCTTCTTTCTTCACTGTATTCACTGCCCTGTATTTTCTTTTATCCCTGGTGCCTGGACCAAATGGCAGTAAAATGTGATCTGTGTTTCAGCAGTGGTCAAGAGCCACATTGCACTTGTGCATCTGAGGCTGCAAGACACAGATTAATGCAAAATCGGGTGTCACATATATGTGGCTTTGCCACAATGCTGCGAAAATACTGAAGCGTAATCCTTGTTTTAATCTGAATCGCTGTTATCCTCTTAAAAAGGAAACTGGCTGGCATCTTTTGCCAAGGAATGACCACACAGGGCAGCAGCCTGCATCCGTCCTATGTGCGGAACAGCTCCCACCTAAACAGCGTGATTAAACCCGACGGGACTACTTGTGTGCCCAGGTGCTGTGCTGCAGGAGGGCTGACGGCAGGATTGGGCACTTCTGGCCCGAGGATGTCCCAGTGTGCATCACAGCACAGCTCAGAACGCGCCTGTTCTACAGCTCCTCGCTCCTGCTGAGCCCAGCCGGTGTCAGGCCAGCAGCAGCCATGCGAGGTGAGACGGAGAGCTGGCGGGGCGGGCAGGGCAGGAGCCGGGCTGTTCCGGCAGACAGGGGCGCCTGTGCACCCGCAGGACAGGGCAGCCCCCCGTGCCGCCACTGCTCCTCCCCCCCAGCCCAGGTCAGCCTGTTGCGTGGAGTTCGCAATGCTCCCAAAATCCTCCCAAACCTCCGTGCGCGCTTCCACAGCGCTGCGTGTCCCCTCTCCCTGCCGTGCGCGGTGGGCGAGGGGATCGCGGGCGGTGCGCAGCGGGAGCGCTGCTAGAGCATCTCCGCGCATCCCACCCGCACCGTGTCTGCCGCTCCGACCCCCCTCCCGCCGTGCTCCCCCCTCCATCCTCCCTCTCCACCCCTCCATCCTCCCTCTCCATCCCTCCCGTGTCCCGGCCCCGCCGCGCCACGGGGTGGGGTCTCCGCCCGGCCCCGCCCCTCCCTCGCGCCAGGGCCACGCCCCCTCCCCGCCCTCCCATTGGCTGCCCCCGCCCCGCGCTGCCCCCACCCCCCCGCCGCGCGGCACGCGCCTCCCGCCCCCATTGGCCCCTTCCCCGCCCTTCATTTGCATGGCGCCCCGCGAGCCAATGGGCGGCCGCCGCCTGCTTAACGTGCCAGGGCGCGGCCAATCAGCGGGCGCGGGGGCCGGGCCACCACGTGCTGTTGCTAGGCTTCGGCTTCTAAATTGTTACTACCCGCGCGGCCAAGGGGCGCGGGCGGCGCGGATCTGTCAACATCGCCTGCCCCGCCGCGGGCGGGGGGGCCGCTCCGCCCGCCCATTG
>JAWWMP010000132.1:65570496-65617478 GCA_035047865.1 Dendrocincla tyrannina
TGGCCCCGCAGCGGCCCCCGCGCACGGCCCCGCCGCCCGCGCCCCCCACGCCGCCTCACCGGCCCCAGCCGCTCGGGCTGCCCCCGCACGGGTCCTGAGGGGAGAGCCCCGCTTCGTGAGTCACGCCCATAGCACCGCACCGCGCTGCTCCCGCCGCGAGAGTGGCGATACAGCCGCGACAGAGCAGCGATCGAACCGCGATGGAGCTGCGATACAGCTGCGGTAGAACCACGATAGACCGCTCCGGCCGCACCGCTCAGCTCCGTCCACTCCCACCGCCCGGCACCGACTGAGGGCCGGCCCAGAACCTTCCAGAACGTCCCCCCGTTACGCAACCCGCGCGCCGAGGCCGCATGCGCGGGCGGGACGGCAAGCCCCGCCCCTCCGGGGGCCAGCCCCGCCCCCGCGCCCGGCCGCGGCTCCCGATTGGCCGCGCGGGCTGCCCGTCAGCCGTGTGTCAAATGTAGGTTGAGCGAGGTGCCTTAAAACCGGGGGTCGGGAGTCCCCGCGCGTGGACTCGGCGCGGGGGGCTCGGCACGGGCAGCCATGGAGTTGAACTCCCTCCTAATCCTCCTGGAAGCGGCCGAGTACCTGGAACGGAGAGACCGAGGTACACGGGCGCACGGCGGGCAGTCGGTCAGGCACCCGCAAGGCGCTCCCGGCCGCTCCCGGCCTTTGTTGTGCGGCGGCCGGGCCGGGGCAGCGGCCCCGCACCTGCCCGGGTGGGCCCGCGCGGTGCGGGCGGCACAGCCTGCTCGGAGCCTGCCTTTCCCCCTCATAGATCCATCAGCGACCCCCACACAGAGCGGGCCGGGCGCGGGGCCGGCCGGGCCGGGCGCGGTGCTGTGCGGCGCTCAGCACCCCGCGGGCCGCCCCGCGTGTGGCAGGCGGGGATTGTTGTGTGGCCGCTCCCCTCCCCCAGCGCGGCGTGACAAGGGCTTGCATGATCCGCCTCGGCCGTGCGGTGCACTCCCGTAATCCTCCCCATTCCGCCGCGCCGCTCGTGGTTTGCGGGGTTTGGGGTGTGTTTTACCCACCACCACCCCCCACTTTGGTTTACCGAGTTATGTTTTTGGGGGGGGTTTGTTTTTTTTTTTTTGTCTCGGTTCTTTAAGAGATGCCAGAATAAAATGCAAACAAATCAACCGGAAAAAATTCTGTTCTTTACCCTAGCGTTCCTGCAAAGGAGGAAAAAATTGCATGGAAAAAATATATTGCCACTAATGCTGACTTTGTCCCTAGAAGCAGAACATGGCTATGCATCAGTGTTACCCTTCGATAGTGACTATTCCAGAAAGAAAACAAAGGCAGGCACCATGGCCAGAAAATCCCAGAATAACAGGTAATAGACGCACCGCTTTTTCAGAATGAATCGGCAGCTTTTCCAATGTGTCTAGCTTATGTGCAGTGCATACATTTATGAAAAATAATAACTAATCGAGTGTCTCAGTTTTCCCCATCCCGGTAGTCGCCATTTTTCCCCTGGATGGGCTTGGCTCTGTTTTGATCTCTCATATAAACACTGCCACGCGTACACCATCTCCTTAGTACTCGCTGCACTTGGGAGCCGTCCGCCCTCCCCGCTCCCTCCGCTCCGCTCTTGCTGCGGACCCCGACACCCACAATCGCCACACGGATTGCTCTTTGCATGGCACTAATTTCCACCGCCTCACACCCCCCCTTCCCCGGCATTTATTTATAAACCCCAGGCGGCGAGCGGCGCGGGCAGAGGCAGAGACACATCCCCTGCAGCCCGCGGGTGCGCCGGGCTCTGCCGGGGACACCCACCCGCAAACGCACCCACCCACGCACCCGAGGGCAGCCCCGGGTGCCGCATGCGGGCGGCGTTGGTCCCGGCGGCCGCGCTACCTGCCCGCGGTGGCAGCGGCCGGGCAGCACCCGGGCTTTGTTCGCTGTGTACGTGCAGCAGCCTCGCTGTCCTGCGGGGCACGGCGAGGGCAGGCACAGCCCCGCGCTCTGCCCTGCCCTGCTCTGCTCTTCCCTTCCCTCCCCAGGGCTGCTCCGCAAAGGACCGAGGGCCGTGCCCGGCTGGGCCTGCCTCGCCCCCGGGGGGCAGCGGTGCCTCTGCGCTCCGCTCGGCCACGCTGGATGGTGGCTCCTGTAGAATAGCCTAAAATGAACTTGGCTTGCACGTGACTTGTTTTCCAAAGGAGCAGGGAGTCTCGGCAGGCCCGCTCGGCTCTCGCTGCCCCGGCCGGGCATCCTGCGGGCGGCTGGGCCGGGAGGTGCCGGGGAGGTGCTGGGCACAAGGCCAGGAGCTGCTCGTGGAGCACCGGAGGTGCAAACCGAAATCAAAAGCTGACGAGCTCCCTCCTCGAGGAAAACACGAGCTGGTGAGCGCCCTGTTGGTGCCTGCCACGGCCGAGCAATGTGTCTTGGAGATAACTGAGGGGGAGCAAATTGTTCCCCCGTGCCCCTGCTCTGAGAAAGGGAACCGTTTTGGGGGGTATTAGTTGCAGTACTACTACTTTTTTTAGTTTTGGTTGCATTCTTTGTCTCATCTTGGAGCACAGAGAAGACGTCAGTGCATTTTGAAAAAGAAAGTCATCAGTAGTGGGAGGCGTGTCTTATGTCCTGAGACACTTTGCTTCTGGAGATTTTTAGTTATTTTCTTCTAAAGTATGCTTGCTACCTTTAAAAAAAAATCAAAACAGGTTTCATAGGATTTCCAGCTGTAAACTGCTTCTTTATTTGTACAGGTTTCTTGTCTGTCTCATGCATTCAAGAAATCTGTGTTACTTACAGAGCTATTATTCCATCGTTTCTGTTCTTCGGGCTCTTGTCATCCACTGCAAAATAGTTATTTGTCTGAACTGTAAGCTACTTTCAGGAGTTTTTAGGAGAGGATTTGTAATCTATCAAACACAGCTGAATTAAAAGATTTTTGGTTACAGATTTGCTAGTGTTATTAAAGCTGAGGGAGACACATCCACTTGCAGTTACCCTCCTGCTTTTGCTTTTTTGCCTGCAGATTTATATTTATTTACCTGTTCAGTGTTTTGTGCTGATTCTCCCTCTGTAGCAGCGGCAGCCTTCAGAAATGCCATCCTGCAGTGTGCAATGTGTATGTCTACTTACACTTTCTTTTGTTCTAGCTGCAGTGGTTAGATGAGGAATGGGTCATCAGTGTTACAGGACAGGATGATGCTTGTCGAGGAATGGTTTCCAGTGCGGTCACCACTGGGACAGTGGTTGCCCTGGTTCAGCACAGACACTGGCATGGGAAGCAGAGACTCATGGCTTTAATGCAGCTCCCTGTTCCTTCAGGGACAGGGGAGCGGCAGCAGGACCCGATGGGCACCTCTGCATTGTCCTTACGGGCTCTGTGCCTGTGTCCAGCAGTCACTGCTCACATTTGCCTGTGTGCTTAGATTTTTGGGGAGGAATTACCCTTATGTTTGAACATGCAGTTGAAAACACATGAGGTACACCAGCATTACTGTTTTATTATTATTTGGAGCTTAGAGGCTGTAGGGCCAAGCCCCAGACTACAGCCTGAATTTTTGGTAAGACAGTTAATTCTTCCTAAACAACTCAAATATTAACAGAGGGAGATGACTGCCCAGAGTTCAGAGGATCTGGAAGGGTCATGGGTGATGTGAAACCACTGGGCAAAGCGTTTGTCCATATTGTTCCAATTTAACCATTTTCCAGAAGTGCTGGGTTTGGAGCATCAGATGAAGGCAGGCATGATCACATACATGCCTGAAATTCATGCCTTACTGTTGCATTGTATTTCTGGTTATAAAAATACATACTTAAGGTTGGAGGAGTAGGGAAGGAGCAGATAACTGCACATTTCAGATCTGCAGAGGCATTGTTGTTTTCATCTATTTTTGTATCCTGCTGCTTGCAGTGTCTGATCAGATTAAAAAGTGAGATTATATAGAGAGAGTATATATTTTTTTTCATGCTTTATGAGCTATACATGTATAAAAGCACAAAGACCATCTTCCTTATTCTTGGAAAATCAGAAAAGAGAGAAGGAGGAGAAGAACTGTCAGATATGAGGAAGCCTAGTGTGCTGTACCTTTCTCCTTTGTTCTGTATTTTCTCCCCATGTTGCCTGCCTTTGGGGAGAAAAACCTACTCTGTGTAGCACAGGTGTGCTGGGCAGCCCCTGTGGGCAGGAGGACAGGCATGGAGGGATTCCAGCTACCCTGTTGTTCTGCAGGGGCACTGATCGATGCCTCCTTCCTCTGCTGAGGTGGTGGTGATGTTCGTGTAAGAAATCATATCATGAGACCTCACTCCCTTGTCGATGGCTGGAAGGGCCCAGACCCGCAGGAGAAGGGAGGAAAGGCTGCCTGTCCTTTGGACAGGATGCTCAGGCCTGGGCTAAAACTTGCTGACCTCTTGACCGTGATTAAGTGACAAGCAGTTCTGGATTCATGCGGGAAAAAATACCTGCAGAATTACATTTAATTAACCAAAATCTGTAAGCCTTCTGTCCGCGGCAGGAATTTAACATTCTTTTTTCATTCAAAGCTAGCTTTGTCCACTGCTAGTTTTGAATCAAAATTGAAAGCAGTTGTTAGCAGTTTGTTGATAAACAATATTCTCAGGGTGGCATGGGGGGGTTATTGATAGCAATCAGACACAATTTTTAGCTATTTCTTTTTCATTTGTACATTAAAATGCTTGATGTTATGTGTTTTCTTCTCAGTTTCCTGTGATGTGCCCTTTCCCGTGTCACACAAAGCAAACTGCTTTGTTTTCTCTCTGGCTTGCCATTGGTACTGTGTCCTCAGCTGAGATTCAGACTTGTTTCTCCCCCCGTAATTTTGACCAAAATCCTCTGGCAAATGAAACTAGATTCTTGTTTTGTGAAGAAGACAGGAGATGAGAGAAAGCCACAATATTATCTTTTGCAGGGAGGTAAACCTAGGTCACATCTTGCTGCAATAATACTTACCAGGTACTTGACTACAGTATAATAAATGTCTCCTCTTTGCAGAGCAGTGGCTGTATGTCGTTCCTAAAGCAGTGCCCTGCAGTTTAATAATTCTTGTTACTCTGTAGTTGGAATTAAAAAAGGCATAAAACAGCTGGATTTAGTGAGTAACAAATACTCAAAAGTCAGGCTTTCTGTTTGTTCCAAGGAAATGGATAGGTGACAACGTGTGCGATGTGCCGAGGAGGAATGCGACACAAATCTGAAATTTGGTGACGTTTGGTCACCAGGCAAGGCACTCTGACAGAGAGACAGGCAAGCCTGCAGATTATTGGGCTTGCTTCTGCCCTGGCTGTAATGACATGCACCAGGTGTGGGGTACCTTGAGCTGCATGTGGGTGTGAGGTGCCTGTGTGCCCATGTACGGGGGAGCTCAGTCAGCTGCTTTGCCACGAAAGGGTCAGAAATAAGGTAAAATGAAAACTAAAATCTTAGTGTTAGATGCCAGTCTACTGAGGTCACGGTTAAATTTACTTGCAGAGAAAGGAATTGGATGTCGGTGGTGCAATGTGTTTGTCCTGTTAATTTAGGAGCTGGTTTATTGAAGGAGAGGGAGCAAAATAAATGCTGGTTTATAAATATATCATCTGGGTCTATTAATTAATATTTTTGTTCATATGTTACATAAATAGATTTGTACTTTGTGTTGTGTTTCGGCGAAGATATGTAGAAAAAGATGAAAGTTACATTTGGTGTTTCAAATGAAAACAGAGCTTAATGTCCGAATTCCTCTGTTGATGTTGGCTCATGGTGAGGGTGAACCTGTGGCCTGCAGAACGAGCCCCTTGCTCTGCAGATGTTATTCTGTGCCCACACAGAGCAGCTTAGGGATCACAGCCTGATTTTTATTTTATTTTTCCTTAATTTTTTTTTTTTTTTTTTTTTTTTAAATTTTGTGGGAGACCAAGAATAAAACACTGCAAAGCAGACTGTGCAGGCATGGCTTCTCTCATTTTTCTTTTTTTTGCCTGGATGTTTTAATTTGATAGATCCTTCTGGGTTTGCTTTCCTAAAGCTGGCAGCACAGGGACAGCAGCTGATGTCACCGCACTTGGTTTTGAAACTCAGGCATTTTAGTCCCAATAGAATAGATCTCACCAACGGGCCTGTCGCCCCGAGGAGCTGCGGTAGGTTTGTGATGCTTGGGAGCTGCACTGCTCCTGCAATTGAGGAAAACAGATCACCACTGTATTGGAAGCACTGGCCACTGCAAACATGTGGCAGCACAAACTTGAATGCAATACTGGAGCCAGAACTCTGCATCGAGGCTGTGCCAGTATGCCTGCTTCCCAGATCCCAGCTGAATCTGCAGAACCGGTTAAATTTTGCTATGAGGAGAATGCAAAATTAATTTTTAGTGGATTAATTCTGTACAGCCTCTTTGTTTGACAGGCTGTGAGCAATGTGTTTGGTTTGAAACAAATGGAAAAATCCCAACAACCAAGGAACAGTGAATACTAGGCAGGTCATGTGCTTATGTTCAGGTTTATCTAGTGCTTTGGGTGGTGAGCTGTAATATTTTCAGGTGCATCCCTCAGGAGGTTATATATGTGGTCAGGGAATTTCCTGGAAGCGAATCTGGATCCTTCCCACAAAAAGCTGCATAGCAGTTGCATTTACCCAGGACTGCAGGTGTAAGCCTCATGCTTTTACACACCTGCACTTTTGGGATTGGGAACTGGATGCAGACACTTAACATGTAGCACCTTGTAAAACTTCTTGCTCTGTTTGTTCTTACTCTTTTCGCCTGGACAAAAGGTGAAGTGCAGGCAGTGCAGTTCACACATGCCTGCGTGACCTTAGGTGGAGTTGCATCCTCTGCACATGGGTTGTATAACACCCTGGCAGCCCTGCCTGCACTAGAAAGCCCTGGCACGGGTAAGGTGCTTGCCACTGTTTTAAGCACTTTTGTTAACTAGTCTGCTTTGCTCCCTATAGTGCTTTAAAATGGTTTGGCAAGTGGTAGTGTATTGGTGACTCACAGTCTAGACCTTAACACTGAGCAATAAACCTCAGTTCACTGCTTTTGTCAGGAGCTGTGCTGGTTTCCCACTAACAAGATGCCCTGTCCGGTCTGGTAAATGGATGGAGGAGTAGGGAAGGTGTCTTAATACTGAATACTTAAATGAACTTAAGGCTGCACATCGTGCATAGAGTGAAATCTCAACCTCTTCTGTGTGTGAGCCATTCCTGCTGGCTCACCCATAGACTGGCAGAAAGTGAACTTGGAGGGGCCCTTGCCTTTTCTGTTTTAGTCTCACCATCTCAAATAGCACCTGTCTAAATTGCTTAGGTGTATCTGGTGAATGTTGCATCAACCAAATGCTCAAATCCAATACCTTCAATTCTTTTTTGGTGTGAGGATGGTGGAGGGGGACAGCTCTAGGGATGTGCTGTTGGAAGTCGCAAAGCATCTTGCAGACCAACACCTTCATTTACTTGGCTCCTCCCTGTTCTTTCATATTATCTTATGACAATTTCTTCACAAAGAAAATTTAACTGCTACTTCATAGCCAGTGAACTGCTCAGCATTTGCTAAAGGGATATTAGGGCTGTCTCAGGTCAATGGTGTAGTCTAAGCAGCAGCATTCCTGATCTGTGATTTTGCTGATGAATTTTTTTATTGGCTTTTTTCCTTTTTGTCTGAGCATTTTATTGCCACTTTTTCTTTTCATCACTTGAACACCCAACTCCCCCAAGTTGGAAACACAAAATTCAAAAATATAAATTCAAAATACAAATTGCCCAAGCGTGGAAATACAAAACATAATAGAGTGAACCTAAGCTAAACACCTGAAATCATCCTTCTCTTGCAGCCATTTTTGAAGGGCTCCACAGACCATTTGTCTGAAAAACAGTCTTAATCTGTCTCTTTCATAAAAACAAACATATAGATGTATCTTTTTAGTCGTGGCCTACATACTATCTTTTACTGAAGTAACAAAAGACTCCATTTTGAAACAGGGTACTGTTTGGTACTGGATTGTGTGCAGACCAGTTCTTACGGTTTTTTCCCCTCACTTCAAGTTGCATGAACAGCAGAAAGAGATGGATATTGCAATATATGGTACTGTAGACAGCAAAGGAAATAACAGTATTTAGAAAGAGGTTCATCTCGTCTGAAAACAAACGCAATAAAAAAGAAAAAGCCATCATGCTTGTAATAGGGCATTAACTTGTGTAGATGAAGCAACTCTCAGGTAAATGTCAGGACTCTAGCTTTTGGTTCCTGCATAGGGCCTGGTGGCTGAGGCATTAGTCAGCCCCCCCACACCTCCCAAAATGTGTGGCTGGTGCCCACGTTTGCACACTGCAGGCGTTGATCAGGCTTTTGTATCCCAAGGAGCTCTGCAAAGAGGCACACGCTCACCACTGCTGTTTGGAAGCTGCACAACCACAGCCCTGCCCCTCCAAAGCTGGTCTGGCAGGACACAGCCCAGGAGAGCACTGGGGTCACCCTTCCTGGACCAGGGGTGCCCTGTGGGTGTGCTGCATGTAGAAGGATTTCCAGCTGCTCACTGCATCCTCTCTTAATAAAACACTCGGTTTAGGCTGGATTTCTTGGCCAGTGGTTCTTGTGCTGTCCCTGTACGTGCTCACCGGAGCTGATGTGAGCTCTGTTACAGCAGGCAGCTCAGAATGGGTCAGTTATGGTGATTGTGCTCATCTTTGTGTCTAATTACCAGAAATGTCAAGGAGTTCATGCCGTAGGAATGAATCCAGACCAGCCTGTATATTTCCTCACTTCCAGAGTTCCTGCAAACAGTGTCTTTGTGCCTTTGACAGGCTCATTGGGGGTGTTTGGGGACAATGGTTGCCTCCTGAACTTCTGTTTTCCATGTGTTTTGATAAACATGGGTGGATTTGGCATAGCCTTTGTCAATTTTTGTAAACATAGGTGTGGAGAAAAAGTTTGGTCTCTTTCTCTGTAGAGGTGTATTAGGAAATAAAACAATATCCTCTTATTGTAGTCAAATGACAAAGGCAGTAAAACAAAGCAAACCAAGCCCACCCTGCCCTATTTATGTAGCACAGAATATGTGTAAAACACTTTCAGTGTTGCTGCATGGGTCAACAGCAGTTACATGGCACTGTAGGAATACACACGTTACTTGATTGTGGCTCACTTGATGCAACAAGTTTAAAAAAAAAATTACATAGAGTTTTCAGAAAAAGCTGCCAGGTAATGGTTGATGTAATTGATACCTTGGTACCAACACTGAGGTGCTTTCTGGTGAGAGTAGATGAGCATCAGTGCTGAGCCTTGTAAGCATTTCAGTTTTACCTGCAGAGGGGCAGTTCACTGAATTCCTTGCAGGATCAGGAGCTGCACTGGCCTGAGATAAATGGCTTGTTCAGGTTTGTTCATCGGATGTTTCTTTGCCTGAGCTTTGCTTTCTTTCCCCCACCCCGTATGACCAGAGTGATGCCTTGTCATCAGTAACACCCAGGTAAAGCCGCAGCGTCCAGCTGCATATGTGTGTGCAAGGAGAGGCAGGACAGCTCTCCACCAGGCAGTGTTTCTGCAGGAAATGTTTCTCCCCTTGGGATGTCTTTGCTTACTGCAGGGACTGTGCATTTACCCCTCTAAAAAGCCAAGGGACTGTGCACTTAGCCCTCCTCAAAGCCCCCTCGGTCAGCACGTCATGCCCAGCTGCAGATTGGGGTTGCAGCACGCTGTAGCAGGGCTGCTTTGACATCATCTGCCTGCCCCCAAAGCTGCCACTGCCTCTGGATCTTTTGATCCTTACGTGCTGGACATGTATTCAGTGGGACAAAACTGAAAAGTCTGGAAAATTGCTTGTTTTGAAGTGGCAACAATAACTTCATTTTAGGAATGTTTTTAATGGGAGCTGGATAAATAAATAGAGTGAATATTTTCAGCTGAATCAGTGGGAAAAAAAATCCTCCAAGGATTTAGAGCTTCCTTCTAATGGCAAAAAACCTGAGGCATCAGTTGGGGAAAAAAAATTTCCAATCCTAGTAGATTGGAAGGGCATAGCATACTGCTGTGGTCAGTACAGGGACTGTGATATTTTTGGTTTCTTTTTCTGTTTGTAGACTCAGAAGAATTAAGAGGATTCCTCTTTTTTGCCATTAAGATGCCAACAACAACAACAGCTGAAGAAGCTGATTTTTCTTTCTGCTTCTCCATGGGCTTGAAAGCTGGCTTTTTGGGTGCTTTTTGCTCTTACCTGCTAGCATTTAGATCTGCTAACTCTTTCTGCCCCCTCATAATTTTTCTTCACAGATAAAAATCTTGTGGGCTGTTTTTATTGCTAATTTGCTCATTTTTTTATGTTCATTTCTGTCTCTGAATGTATTGAACGCTAATAAATGCAAATTTATTGTAATTCCTCCCCAAACCCACAGTTTACTCATGGAAATTAAGTTGATACCTTCAAGTATCTAAGGGATGTAAAAGTGAACCAATTTAATAGCAAAGCTGTTTCATAATCCATATAAATGCATGTTTTAGAGAACTCTTTTGCAGCTTAGGGAAGTGTTGGCTTTTAAATATTCTAAATCTTAGTTTATGCTTTTCTCTAATATTTCTTTTCTCTTTTTAATAGGTCATCACACAACGAACTAGAAAAACATAGGTAAGTCTTGAAAAAAAAGCTAATTAAAAGATGTATGGCTGGCATTACAGTTACCATTTTTATTGAAGAATATTTTGCTGATATTGTTTTGATTCTGCACTGAGTAGTTACTAAGTTTTTTGGGGTTTTTTTATGAACTGAAATCTAATAGGTATTATTTGGCTTTTTTTTCCTGTTGTTTGATATGCTCCTCTTGAAACACCCGTGATAATTAGCTTTGGACTGATTAATGCTGTAACTGGATAACGGATTTGTTACTAACAGAGAATCTGATCGCAGCAACTGTTTGCTAGAGGTGCTAAATGCTATAAGTACAAAGTATTTTGTGACTAAGGTGAATGATTTTTGGGAACAACATGTCACACAGGGTTATTCTATGTTTTTGTTTTTTTTAAAGTATGCCTAAAGTGCAGTTAATTTTCATCTTGCATGTAAGTACCTACAGATGTGTTTTTCCCCTTCGTCTGCTTCCTTGCTGGTGCCTGGTGCGTGTCCTGTCCAGAGAGCTGTGTGTGATAGAAACGGGCACCTCCTGAGCTGCAGCCCTGGGCTGGTGCAGCCAGCGCCGGGGGAAGCCGGACTCACCCAGCACAGGCATGAGATCCTGCAGACCTGAGAGGCACAGAACTCGGGTTTGCCCAGTTTCTCAGGCAGTGTTCACTGTCTGCTGTATCGTGTCAGAGTTCGTTTGCAGATGGGCCTTTGAGCTGTGTGGAGTCTCTGGGGTGCACACAGAGAGCTCTGAGAGCACACGGTGCCTGTCTTGGCTCTGCCTCTCGGTTCCCTCCCGGCAGGATCACTGCCTTTCACTTACCATCCAGGCAGCAGGATAAACTCTCCTTCGGGTAGTTTTTTGTTCATTTTGTGTAGCTTGTGGTCTTTCGGTTTCGTGCATCCAGAGAAAGCAAGGGTGGTGTGTGTATGATTTAAACCTATTTGCATGCGTCTAAATACGTGAAACGTGGTTGATGGCACAACAAGATTGAACTTGTGGGGTTTTTTTGTGTCTTGTTCTGTGGCTGCAGTTATGTAGCAGCTAGACCATCACTTCCCTTGCATGCTTACATGCTTTCCTGTAGTTTAATTGTAATATGAGTAAACTGTAGCTCTGCCTAATAGCCACGTGGTCATCCTAGAGATGAGAGGAACTGGAGAAGGCTCAAGCTCACAAACACAGGCCTCAGCTGCAGAATGCAGTGCATTGGCTAAGGCAGTGACATCCACTTGCAGAAGTTCTGCTGACAGTCCTCAGGAAAATAACTTCATGTAAAATTCTGTCCTTTGGTCACACTTCTTTAAAATAAAAAAAAAAAATTAAAAAGAAAATCATTGACCCCAACTGTAATTTTTTCTCACTCTCATTTTTTTTCCATCCTCTTTCTGGATACTCTGTTCCATTCCTTCTTTTTCCCCTGCTCCATCATTACTGACTTCTTGTCATCTAAACTACAGATTTTTTTTTTCCCCCTTCAGTCGTTTTTATAACCCAAGCATGGAGTTGCCTCCTCTTCCCTCTGCTCTGCCTTAACGTGTTTAAGCAGCGCAGTAAATGAGGCACAGCAGCATTTGCAGCAGATGCAGGGCCAGAAGGAGAATCTATTAATTGTTCAATCTCTGTTCTCACTTTCAGTTCTGTGTTGTATCTTTGTAGTAGCTGGACCATATAGTATTTGCCTTGCTACCTTTTCTTTCTCTGCCATCTCAAGGTCAAAATAGGTAAACTGCACAGTATGTCTTGTGATTATACAACTAATGTTTGTAACTGCTGCTGCTTGCTGTGCCTCCTGCAGCTAGACTATACTCGAAGCCAGATTTTTATTATTCCTGGTGAGAACCTGCAAATTAGTGTGAGATCCTTGTATGTGCAAATGGATGTTCACAAAAGCAGATGAGGTGTGTACAGTTTTAGATGCTTGATGTATTGGTGCTAAGGACTCCTGCAATTTTTATTTCTTTTCTTTAACAACCCCCTCCTCCAGCGCTGTGGGTGTGTGAGCAGATAATACCGATCCCAGTGTTTTTCACTGTGTTTTACTGAAATTACATTAAAATCTATGAAGTGTCTTGCAAAGTTTAATGGAACATTCACAGCCGTAGTGTTTCCCTGCAGCAGCTGGTCCTTTGGGCAGAGCCTGTCCTCCTCCCCCAGAGCAGCCCTGCCCTGTCAGCTGGGAAGCACTGGATGTTGATTTTGGAGGTGTATCCTTTCCAGGACCAGCGCCTTTGACTCACCACTGCCGTGATGCTTCTCTGGCGAGACACACTTGGTTATCTCCCAGGAGCCTGTCAAGGAGGAGCAGAGAAGATGGCTGTGTGTGTCCTTCTCCTTAGAAGTCCCTCCATGGTGTCTGTGGAGGGCAGGGAAATGGCTTCCTCACTTAGAGGCTCGTTGTGTCCTGCATGAGGGTGGCCAGATCTGCCCCTAACTGGAAAGTCATGGTAGCCCCGTACTGTGTGTGGTGCTGTTGCAGGTCCTGCACTGGTGTTGCACATCGGAGGTTTTGCCTCTGATTTGATCTCATTGGGAATGGCAGTGGTTGATCTCTGTGTGTGCCCACTCGGCCATTTGGCACCACGACTTTAATTTGCATTTTCTAGTGCTGGGTCTCTTTTCTGTGTGCTCTTGAAGGGATGCTCAGTGGAAGACAAATGCAAGCAGAGACGTAATTCCAGGCAAAAAATCTCATTATATGATAGAATTCAGATTACAATTACGGTAAAGTGTTCGTCAGCAATTCATATATCCTTTTGCTCTGCTTTAATTCTCCCTACATCCTTTTTCTGCTCAGAGAATTCAGTTCTCAGAGTGAAAATTCTGCTCAGAAATTCAGTGTGTGTTCATTATAGTGAAACTGTAAGGACTTACCCTCTAATGGCTGTCTTGTTTTGGTCCTGTGTGATGAACATTTGCATCTTGGAGTCATGAGACAGGAAACCCCCTAAATAAAAAGTAGGAGGGCAAGAAATCTTCTGTCCTAGGGACAGATTTGGTCCTAGAAGATATTTTAATAATTACAGACAAGTTAGAGTGGCACTTAGATGTAACTGGTTCCTAATGACAAATACATACATGTATATTCATGTATGTATTTTTCGTTGTTTCCAGCCAGACCATTATGTCTGTAGGCTTTCGCAGAGCAATATATATATAGCAAGCAAATTAGTAGTCATGATTTTTTGCAAGGAAATTTTTAAATTGACCTGACAGGTGTATAAACAAATTCAACTTTCGTAGTGTAAAAAAACCCCCAAGAATTCATGAGAGACATAAGCTTCTTAAAGAGACACAGCATAATCTCATTTATTTGTATTAATTTATACTAGTTCTACATTAGAAGGTAAAAGCCAAAGTGTATGCCCCTGAAGATTGTGCTGAAGTCTCCACGCTGTTCTGTGAAGACAGGGAGTCCTCTGCCCTCGGCTGTTCCCATGTGGATTTGTCCCCTCAGCTCCTGCAGGGCCATGGGAGGGAGTGGCACCTCCCGCCATGGTCCATCCTTTTTTGTCAGAGCAGAACGAGCCCTGGCAAAAGATATGGGATCAATCCACGAGGGCTCCTTTGGTGACAAAGTCAGTCACTCCTGCCTGCCCACAAGGAGCTCTGGTGCAGGAGGAATTCACGATCTTGCCCTTTCCCTGGCAGTCTTTGAAAACTGCTTGCAAAACTTGATTTTAAAGAACAACTTTACAGAATTAGTGAGGAAGTGAATAAGCGTGCCTTGAAATTGGCAAGCCATGTGCTGCTGTCCCCAGACTGGCACCGTGCAAGCTGAACAAGTGCTGTGTGACCCTGGTATGGTTTGATCTAGAGCCCAGGTCCCCAGGCTTAAGTTTGACAGAAGCTGTTGGGCTGAGCTGGATGGAGGTTAAAAACCAGGCATTGCTGTTGGCACAGGTGTGTTCTAAAGGTGTTTCCCTGCTTTCCTGTGGAAGTTGCTCTGGGAGCTGGAAGTGCACAAGTGTTTAGCTCCATCACTGGCTATCAGGTGGGACAGGGAGCAGTTCAGGGCTCACGGGTAATGTGGGAAGCTGAGACTGGTATGGAGGTGGCCTGGGTCAGTTGAGTGAGACAGCCCTGAATTTTGAGACCCGCAAGGCCAGGATGGGGAATACATGAGACAATGTGATTTGCAAAACCTTACAGAAGGCAAGAAAAACCCTTCCTTTCTTCTAGAAGCCTAGCATATACATTGCTTGAAGAGCTGACCAGGAGGAAACTGTAAGCATTTCCATGTGTAGAGAAGGTAATGCTGCCCTGAGGTTTGGGTAGTGTTTTGTGTAATGCTTAAACAGGATATTTTACCAGAAGAAGGTTTTTATATTACCTTATCACATGTATGAAGTGGATATCTGTACATAAACATAGGGTTTGATAAGCAGTATATATTTTGATGAGAGCATTAGCTGATACAGTAAATAGACCAATTGACTCTGAAATTAAGTTCTAATAGGTAGTTTTCTCGTGAAGGAGGTGCAGATACAGGAGCACAGCTACATTCAGTTTCACCCACCAGAGTTACTTCAAGTTTAAAGTTTATATAAGCTGAGAGGATACACAGATGATTGTCTTTGAATTCTCTCCGTGGTTCTTCGTGTTAGTAAACTGCAGGGTTAATGAAAAGCATGTAATTGCCAGTTGCTGATAAACCTGGAAGTTTTGGAACAGAACTGAAAGGTCATTGAAATAATAGCATACCAAAACAATGCTTAATGTTTATTTTTATTATGGGCTGCTTTTGCAAAATCACAAATTACCATTGTGGTTAGTACTGTTACACAGCATAAAGATGTAACTGCATTGATCCATCACGTTGAATGGCTGTGGTGCCAACACTAACCGAGGAAACCCTCAAACTGGTGCTGGAGGCAAAGTCCTTCCAGGGAAGGGTCACACAGTCCATGTCTCACTGCTGTGCTTCCGTCGGGAGTTTAGCCCAGCCTGGTCACACGCAGGTCCTGCTGGGTCCTGCTTCCTGCCCGCACTGCGGGAGGGGGAGAAGCTTCTTCGGCCAGGTCACCTTCCTGACCCAGCTCGCTGTCACAGGCACACCCTGATGCCAGCACAGGGTGAAGGTGGGATAGCTCCTTTGACTGGCAGTGTTAATTTACAGTGTTAACTTACAATACAGAGCAGTTATAGTTCATTTCTCTGTCAGTTTAATGTTTCTCCTAACCACTTCTGGCTGCTGTTGCCTGAAGAGTGCTGTGCTGGATGGGTCTTACTGACGTAGGGCAGATCTCATTGTTGTAATGTGTCTACAGAAACTCCTGCCATTCCTAGGATATGTCCAGATTATACAGAAACCATCCAGATAATGTGGCTGCTGCATTACTGGTGGGAACCACATCGACTTACCTAGCTGAACTTAACCTCCCTACTAGATCTGTTTCATCTGGTTTTCTCCTCAAGTAAAGAATTTTTTTTGTACCATCTGGTTGGTGTGAAGTGGTTTATTACAATTCCAGTGAATTGCAATAAACATACCTTTGCACTGCTTAAGCAAGGTAATGTCTTAGGAGTGTGACTTACCTTTTGTGAGCTGACAGCCACCACGGTTTGGCCATCTGCTTCCTTCTGCCCAGCTGTGGCTGCTTCTCTGGGTGTGCCAACTGTAGTGGGCAGGTGAATGGTGTTGCCTCAGCCAGTACAAGCCCAAATCTCACTTTAAACCCCCTTTTACCTGTAACTTAATTTCAGGCATTTGTGTCTTTAATTTCTGTATTTTTTTTCTTTTTTTGTGGAGCTTGTTTAGCAAAGTCCATAAAGAGTTGGACCCACAGAACTAAAGATTTAAATCTATGCTTTTGCTGAAACATCCCGTGTTTCTGAAGTCTGTTTGACCTATGGAATTAAAGAAATTGGAAGGTTTAAAACTTTGCATTGAAATGCTATTCTTTCCTCACCATTTCTCTGCTTCTAAAGAGTCAGCAAGTGTCTGGACCTGTGGCTTGTCCTGGACTGCCTGCTGCGTTAGCAACTATAAATACTCATGCACTGAACTGCTGTCTTTTCCAGTGCACATAGCAGCTCACCTGATTATGCACTCCCAACAATAGTATCTTCCCACCTAGACTGCTGGTTTGGAAAGGAGTGGTGTAATAAGCAGATGAAGCTTGGAAGTTAATCTGCTCAGGAAGTTATATTCCAGGTGTCAGAGATGTGCACATCCTCATGCTTTGGACAAAGCTTCTATTTGGCAATGGAAGATGGGACTAAAATACATCCTTGACTCAATTGTAATGTCCTTTTTCCTGCTGAAGTTGGCTTTGAACTGTGGAGCCCAAGTGCAGTCCTGGGTCTGGACTCCAGAAAGCCGTGTGCTTCCTGGCCAGCCAAGCAGCCAGCAGAGAGCAGATGGGCGAGAAACGAAGTGCCTGCGTTTTTTTCCACTTGAATTTGTTCATCCCTCTCTCCAAACATAAGTCCATTGTGTGTCAGCCTCTAATGGACTATGTGAAAGGTGGTTTATGTTTTCAGCATCTGCTAATTGACCTGGCCAGTTCTTATCCACTGTGGTAGAGAGAGTGGGCTGGTCTTGTATAAAGGAGAGAGAGGTGGGCCAGAATTCGAGCTGCTTTCAGGACTGTACAGACAATGGTTAGGTGCTGATTCCCTGCAAATAAGGGAAGAGAAGCCTCATGGTGACTGCTCTCTAGATTATAGGAAAAAAAAATACATTGAGTTAGGTATTAGAAAAAAAAAGTTTTTCTTTTAAGCTTGCTTAGCTGCATTTGGGCAAGTGAGCTGGAGCTTGATTTTTTTTTGTAAAGGTATTTAGGCAGCTAATGGACTTTAAGAAGTTGGCCTCTGAAACGAGTCTTACGTAATGCGATGGGAATCCTTGGCTGAATCCCAACCAGTCAAATGTGTGGAAGCCCACAGACCAAAACTGGGTATACGGAAGTGGTACCTGCTGTGGTTTGAAGAAGTAGCAAATGCACGTGAAAGCCAGCAGTGCAGCTCAGGCTCTTTGAGGGGAGGTTGGCTCTGCACTCAGGATTCACACTGAATCTGCAGGAGGCTGGATTACTTTCTCCTACGTACGCCACCAGCATTGGTGCCCCAGTCTTCCTGGTTGGAGTAGACAAAAAGGGATCAAGCTCAGCTGGAGGAGGTGGCTGTATTCTGTGGTTTGCTTGTCCTGTCTCTTTCTCTCCCTGCCTCCATGCCGTATTGGCATCTCTAGCACTATTTTTAGAAGTCCTTTCCCTGGAGTGCCAAGGCTGTTTGAGTATTGGATATGCCATGGCCTGGTCCCAAATTCAAAATGTCTCTTTCTGGATGGAACGATCTGTACTTCCCTGTTGCAGCTCATGCCCCTTTCCTCTCGTGGTCTCTGTCAGCAGACACTTGTGCTTAGATTTACTGCACAGAATTCCTTTGCAGGTCAAGTAGTTTTTAGTCTGTGTTTTTCCTCTGGGTACACATGATGGTTCAACATGTGGCAGGCTGTGGACCTGACTGCCTCACACCCAGGGGATTTCAGTAGGAGCTGTGCCTACAGTCTGAACCCTGCATGACATCCGGGCAGCTGCAGAGGATGCAGTCAAGGTTCCAGAAGCTGTACTGAGCATGAACATTTACCCATTAGATTAGAAATGTGAAAAAGCATAATGCTGTTTCTTTACAGTAGCTTAATTTGAGCCTTTTTTTGAAAAACAAACCAAAACCAAAACCCCTCTACTTCCCTGCATGGAATCCAATTAAAATTGACTCCTCTTCTCCTAAAGAACTGTGCAGTCTACAAGAATGGATAAGGTACTCCTTCTATCTACCACTCCCTGTTTTTGGGAGGAGAGAGTTGTTTTGGGAGTTCATAGACTGCCGGGTTTTGAGATTGAAATACGTATGCTGGTCTGTGTACACACCCTGCTAGACTACAGCAGGGTGGCAGGACTTGTCAGAGGATGTCAAGTGCCTAATATTATTGTTTAATTCTAGTTTATGTTATGAAATCTTTTTCTATACAAATTAGTGTAACTAATTGTGTAGTGTGTGGAGATTGGCACAGCTGACACAGAAGAGGTATGGGCTTGAATGTATGTTCATGAGGTTGTGTTGCAGTGCTTCTAACTTGAAAAACTAATAACTCTAGTTACAGGCTACATGCCCTACATTAAGAAAGCCTATATTAGATTCCACCTTACAGTAAGAAAGCAGAAGATCTGGGTAACAGTCAAAGACCACATCTGACCACGGTAAAACGTCTCTAAAAGGCTGGAGAAATAGTGATGAGTCCTCTTCTCCCAAATGCCACTGTGGGATTAATGCCTGACAAATTTATCTGCTTTTCTTTCCTTGATGGTTCAATTTAGGTAACTAAGTGAAGATGCAAAGTGCTAAACAAGGGGCCTGCCTGACGTGTAATTGGTGCCAGGACTCAGCAGCTCCTATTGATGTTAGGAATACCATCAGTGTTTGCAAATATTGGCTTCATAGACACTCTGTGTCTTACATAGCACATTAGCTGGTATTTACAAAACATAAAGGTTGCAAACCCTGTAATTCCCCCAAGAAAGCTGACTTAATCCCGATTGGTAGGTGCTGTTATGTTGACTGCTGCAATGAACAGCATGGGTGGAGCAAGTAATTTCTGCTAGGGAAATTTGGGAGCTTGTTGTGTGTGTTTGGCTAGAAGCAGTTATTGGGTGTAGGTGCTAAGAGGTGTTTGAAACTGACTGTTGGGTGTCTTGGTTCCCACTGCCTGACTTTACATACTCACATGGCAAGTGGGTCCAAACTTCCGGCTCTTCCTTTCATTTCCATGTAATTTCAGGACACTCTAATGAATAAACCTGGGATGAGTTTTGTGAGAAAGAAGAAGGAGGAAAGGGGAGAAGAGTTTTGAAAAGCTCTTCCATACCTTATCACCCCCAAATGGATCGTTTTCAGATTCTGCTTGACTGAACCCTGTCTGGCTCAGAGACAACCAGCTTTGTACTCTTCGGTGGAAAGGGAAATAGGACGGAAATTAAATTATAAACAAGGTGCTATCTGTGCTGTGGCAAGCTGTATCTAAACTTTGGGGCAGGGCTGTCAGATATCTGCAAGTGTCCACTGTCCCCATATTTTGCCACTGTTTGGCAGGGGGAAATAAGTGTTGCTCAGCTTTTAATTCGTCTGAAAGTAAGAATACCCATTGCAGCCCTGGAAGAGACCATCTTTAATTACAGTCAGTGCATTTAATCCTTCCCCTAAATTTGTTTATATATACACCTCACTGTCTTCTATTCACCTCTAATTACATGGTTTCAATGAGGGAGTTGGAGACACACAGCAAGACATTTGGGGACATGTATTATTAATTACTTCAGTGTAATTTCTTTTCTTCTTTTCCTTTGGTGTTCTCACTTGGGGTCTGAACCAACCTTCAGCTGGCTGGAACAGGCACCCTGCTGTAGTCCTAGGGCACCTCATCTGTCTCGTTGGAGCACACTCAAGTATCTACATCTGTAAAAGACAGCAACACCCACCACCTCCTTCCTCCCAAAAGCCAGTAAACTTCATCTATGCATGCTCGAGCTGCCATCATTAGCTGCTCCCTCTAAGATGGCCACGAAGCTTTGGTAGGTGCATGTGCGGAGGAAGCAATAGCAAAACCAAAAATGGAAGTAACACATAGCACTGAATATCTCCTTTTGATAGTTTCCTGGTCAGAGCTTAAAACTTCTACCTCTTGAGAATGAGAAAGTGATTGTTCAGGTGCTGAACTGGAGATAGAGTTGCCTTAATGCCGATTAGGTTTTAAAACTGTGGTGTAAATTGCTGTTGTTTCTTTTGGTGCCTCATGCATGTGGGAATGTGGAGTCCCCACAGCATTTGTCAGGCTAGTTAAATTGGATGCTGGGCATTTACTTGGAATTTGGATAGAGAGGTACAATAGACAGTAAAACCACAGTCACAGGCATGCAGTATTGCAGATACTAATGTTTGACACTCATTTAACTTGATGCAGGAAAAAGTTTCTTAATTCTGGCTGTCTGCAATCCCAAGGCCTTGTGCTCCATGTGTGTCAGCAATGCATGTTTTTAATTTAGCTAAAATAATTCAACTTGACTTTCCTCTCCTTTAATTTGGCATCATACAGTGGTGTAGAAAAAAAATCTTGAACACATTTCTCCCCTCATTTGACATACGTATAAAATAACTAGGTCTATAGGGAGGTTTAAAATTGGGCAGAAAAAGCTCACTAGGCCCAGTACTGTGCTCTCTTGGCTTAGTGCTGTGCTGCAGCTCAACTTCTCCAGGCTTATTTAAGCATTGTAGTCTCCCCTCCTCCTTTTTTTTTTTTTTTAAAGATCCTTCCTGTTGGCAGCTGTCCTGAGACACGATGTTCTTGCTTAGCATTTTGATGTGGGGAAACAGTTCTGATAATTAAAGCCGGTTTCAAGCCATGAGCTGATTTGTAAGCAGTGACTTGCTCTGGGGTGTTGTCAGTCGATAAAACATGTAGCTCATGTGCACAGAGCCACTCTGCACCTTGTGCCTTAAGCTCCACGTGAGAGGGACATACACACTCCCAGGAGCCACTTCTGGGTGAGACGGACTTCATCCTCTTCAGCCACCTGTTGGTGAATGGTTAGTTTGTGCAAAATTATCATTATCATCCTGTTCCCCTCTGTGTGTAAACCCAGTGCAAACCTGCTGTTGTTATGCAGCTTTTCCTTGTTTAAATAAATGCAGTTCTCTTTGACCCACACTATGCAGTCCTCAACAAATTCCTTACAAGAGTACAGTGAAAGGTGGTGAACACAAACGCACCTATTGCAGAACTGCAGACCCATGGCATGGGTTTGGATGTGCTCTGGAAATTGACTTTGTGGTGTTCCACTGCCAGCGAGGCCCAAAGTGTTACTGCTGTCATGTGAATGGTCACAAGTCCTAATCCATTCCTGGGTTTTCTGTGGGCAGCGTGTGTAAGTACATGTGTGCTTCCATGTAACTTCAAGTGGGAATTAAAACTGCTTGATCCTGTAGTGGCATGATCTTGTGATGGCACTTTCCTTATCTAATTGGGTCTGACACTATTCGGAGGTAGCAGACAAACTTGAGTCTCCCTGCAGTGTAATCTAAGAAACTTGAGTGCCAGTAAGACAGATGGGTTTGAGAGGTCTAATTTAGGAGGACTACTAAATTGCAGTGTGTGCTTTTTAATGTGCGAAACAAATGGGTGGAAGGCTGGCTGAATGAAGTATTAAATAAGTTTATTAAAAGCATGGCTGATTAGTTTTTTGTGGACTCTGTTTTCAGTGTTTACAAAGGTATTTCCATCACGTCTGTATTTCCCCACAAGGCACTGTTGTTCATCTGCTGGATTAGGTAGGTACTGTGTGACTCTGAGCTCATGGTACTAGGTGACACTTCCCTCACTGTTGCTTAAAAGCATCTGAGAGATAAACGTTGAAGACAATCATTAGATAACAGAGCCAAAAATAGAAGACACCTGAGAAAGAAATTCCTCTTCTATAGCTCTTAGAATTGTTTGTATTTGCCTGACATAGACTTCGAAGGTTTAAAATACAGAAAACTGTTCTCTAGAGATGAGCACAACCTGAAGGCTGAAATGCTAAAATACAGGATGGAATCTCCTTTTTTCTTTTTTCTTTGCTGAAGAAGAGAAATCCACACAGGGGAAAAACATACTGCAGTGGGTTTCAACTGTTTCCATAACGTTTGATTTCTGTTGCCTCAGATTCTTGCAAGGTCAGAGATTTTATTGCCTGTGGTTGAAGGATGTAGAGTCTCATACATGTAAATTTGTGATGGTCACCATCCAGGAAAGACAAATGATATCCAGCTGCCAATACTTTTGCTTGTGATGCTTTTGGGAATCCCTGTATAGCTTGTAAATTCCTGTTGACATTTCCCGTGAAGCACATCTCAAATTTCTGTGCGTTGCTGTTAGTTATCACCAAGACCCAAGACAATGAAGGGCTGTTAAACCCTTCATGACTGCTCTTCACATAAGAGCAGCTTAAGACCGTGGGACGTCTGAAGCCTGGGGAAAGCTGTGAGAACAAGCCTGGCTGCAGGGAGGAGTCTAGGGGAAAAAAAAAGGAGAGGAAATAAGAGTGGTCAGATGTTGGTCCTGCAGCTCTCAGTGCTGCAGATCCTGAGGCTGTGGTTCCCCAGCGGGTAAAACAGATACCAGTCAGAGCTGCTGGTGCTCTGCCTGCCCCGGAGTGCTTGCTGACATGGTCCTGCCTGTGCCCCCTGCCTTGCCCAAGTGCTCCTCTGAGTGTCTTCTGTGCTTCCGTGTTGGTCTGCGGGCAGTTCAGGTTCATGGGTGAGCATGCACATCTCTGTCACACCTTGCACGCCTGTGACAGCTCGTGCTCACTCTGCAGCAGCAGGAGAACTCGCGTGGGAGAAGGCTGAGGAACAGTACAGCAACAAGCACTAGCTGTGCCACAGGCAGGGCTTTTATTTCTTCTGCTGGCCAAAGTCAGATGTGACTCTGGGACCCTCATCAGTGTGTCTGCTTCTGCTGTCAGTGCACTCCTGCAGGGACAGCACTGGGCAGTCTGGCCAGCACCAGCAGCTGAGGCTCCAGTCAGGTCTCTCGCAAGTGGTGTTGTCCACGTTGTTTTATAGGGTCATTTCAGCCCAAAGCAAGCCTCGGGAGCTGCTGTCATTTCCCCATCTTTGCTGCTGTCCCCGTCTTATGGCAGTACACAGGCCACCCCAACTCACCTGCCAGTGGGGACTGGAGCATAAAGTGCATCAAAGGCTGCTCTGGGCGTTTTGAGAAGTGAAGGAATGTTGATGTAGCCCAGTGCTTGTAATTTAGGACAGGCAACTGTCACTGCGTTCAGCAAGCAGCTACTGAGGGATGGGGAAAGGAGGGAGAGAGGAAGAGTGCAACGTGGGCAGCAAGAACTGCGAGGCATTCCCTCTCTTGGGAGTCAGCAGCTTCCCTCCTGCAGACCAGCCACTCTTCACCTGTCCCCAGCTTGCATCCCAGGTAGGTTTCTGTGCACTGCTGCCAAGAGGCTTAGCTGGCCAAAAATGCATACATTTATGGCACTACAGATGCTTCCCTTAACTTATGTTTACTGAAAGATGTAGGAATAAGTTCTGATTCCACGCATATGTTCCAGAGCAAGCGGCATCTTTTGGAAAGTAAAAAGGCAAAAGTCAAGTGTGGAGTCTGGGCTTAGCAAGTGGGCTGAAGTGGCACTTTGTGAAAGGAAATAAAATGCGCTGTGAGTGCCACAGTGTGCATTTATATATAGTGTAAAAGAGAACTGAAATATTTCTCAGAGCGATCAAATGCACAAAATGTGGAAATCATAAGCTGTGTAACAGGCAGCAGAGGGCTTTTTTCTGTCTTCCTTAGCATTAGGAACAACACCAGACGTTTCTGAGCAGTATTCCCATGAAAACTTGCAGATAAATCCATAGCAGCACTGACCCTGAAAGCCTGTGATGGTAAGAGACCGACGCTTGCAGCCATTGCCTTCATGGGAGTTGATGTCCTGTTTGGATACTCCCGAGGTACCCTGAGACCACCTGGCTGCTAAACCCATCTGGCTGGTTTCAGTTTAGCAAAACAAATGCATACAAGTAATCAGCACACTGAGAATGCATATAGAGGATGAGACTCCTGGTTAATGCCACAGTAAATAAAGCAGGCAGTTGCACTGATTGTAGGGCTGTTGCATTTAATTCACTAACAATCACTGCAATTAGGTGCTCGCAGCGCTTTCTGCTTGTTAGTTTCCACGGTGCATTCCTGGGCTTTGCTGCTGAATTTAGTTGCAGAGGCCTCTCTGAGGTGTTAGACACAGGCAAAAAGTGCCCTGTGGAACAGACCTTTGATGAATCTTCAACAGTGGAATAAACGTCAGGATTTTGTTCTTAATATGAAAAAAAAAGACATCTGTTGCATAACACTGGTGTTCGGCTTATCTTTCCTTGGATAATAAAAAGCCAAGAGGTTTGCTGTTAAGAGTGCGACTGAATTTTCTGGGTTTGACTCTTAAGGCACTCAGCTGTGAGCAAGCTTTTCACACATCTCATAGCAATCGGCACACGGGGTGCCTTGCTATGGTACAGTGCTTTAATACTAAGAGGTTTTCTTTCCTTTTCACTGAAGCAAATTTGTTGTGCGGTTGAAATAGATTGTGCAGCTCAAGTGTGAGCTGGAGCATCCTTTGAAAGAAAAGAAGTATTTGAGGTCCCCTTTGTAGAGGAGAAAGTATTGAAAGTGTTTCTGACTGAAATAAATCTGGAAGAGACAGGATTTTTTTATTGCAGTGGAGTGTTGTTCTCTTCTATTGTATTTAATGTTTTTCTGGAGATATGCTAAATGCTGTCTGGACCATTAATAAATAGGTTTCTTTAGAACCATTTTTATCTGATTGAATGTCTGATTTTGTTAGATGGAAGTTTATATATAATCTCTTTAAATGGCTTTGTAAACAAATGTATTTTAATTAGTACAGAATCGTCTTTGGTAGCTTATAAAAAGTCTTGTAGAGCTGTAAATTTGTAATTCCTGACACTTTAATAAGTGTTAGCTTAAAGAGGAGCAAGGCAACTGTGCTTGAGTACTGGCTTCTACTAAGCAGAGTTGGGGGTATAATTACATGTTTACCTGTGTGGCCACAATATCCAGGACTATACAAAATAATACAAACACATTCAATTTTCAGTACCATTAAAAGTTTGCAGGAAAATGTCATCACTGCTATAGAGTGTGGCTGTGCACAGAATAAAAAGAGCGGCAGCCCTTCAGAGCTGTTGCTTTGTTGTGTCAAGCTCCACTAAGAAAGGGTTGAAGCTGGAGTCAGAAAGCAGGCAGGGTTCCTTGCCCTGATTTTACCTTGGTGGCAGGTGAACCTGAAATCACAATGGGGAAATTTTTACTGCTGCATTTCTTAAAAACTTTGAAATAGTGATGAATTTATGAGTAATGATTCTCTCTGTGTTCATCCTGACCAGTGCATGTCACAAAGAATCCTGAGCCTCTGTTCGCTGATTCTGTCTAAAACTTGAGTGCTCCCTGTATGCAGGTACTTGCATTTCATAAATAAGTCTGTGAAGAGTCTTCCTGTAAAAACAGGAGCATCTTACAATTAGTTCACTTCTGTATTTTATGCTGAATTTCGTGTCTGGTAGGGAGATAAAATCCCTTTCTTCAAGTAGAAAACACAAGCATTAGTTCACCACTGACCCAGAGTTGTGGGCTGGGGCCAGACTGCTTTGATTCACAATGTACCTGGAGAACATTCGAATCCAGAAGTGAATTTTTGGTGCAGAGATTCCTCTCTGATTTTAGCCTATGTACGCTGTTAAGCCAGATTACATAGTCATTATGCAACAATGAAAAATTTAGTAACTGCTCTATATTTAAGCCTTTGTGTGTTAACTTCATTGCACAGCATCAGGATAGGTTTGAATGTGGAAAAAAATGTGAAACATGAGAAAAGGAATCAGAAATGCTTCAGTAACTCTGTCTAGTTTGTAACACCTTCTTCTAGATTCTTTTCAAATATGTTTCTGTTCTTTGAAGTGGGGGGTTTGTTTGTATTAAATTTGTACTGAATTTGCCGTCTGATAGGGTATGATTTTGTCTGGGTTTTGGACCGAAATGGTTAATGTACAGAAATGACGAATTTTTAATTTTTGCATCTATTTCAGATGTGTCTGTTGTTCTCACTAGCGCAGCTTGTAGCGATTGCATTTTCAGTGTCATTTGAGTGTTTGATCTGTAAGTGTCCTGTTCTTTTCAGAACATCACCAAACAAGTATATTTAGTAGTTGATTCGAGAGTATGTCAACCTCCCATACACAGAGCTAGTTTAGTAGACTAAATTTGGGACATCTGAAACACAGACACATGTTCAGCCGCACAAGTGTTTTTAGCATTAAGGCACCCTGTAGCAAGCACAGATAGGGCCTTCTCGTGAGGCCACAATTGTTCCATGCCCATGCGTGCTCTGGTGGTGCACTGTGGGGAGAGGTACCTTGGGCTGTGGGTGTTGAAACATCACCACCACGTCTAACCCAACCAAGTTCTACTGGAGCCAGCAGGAAGGGAAATTCAGAGCAGGCAGTGTGGAAATACCGAATTTAGTGCCTTTTTGTCTATTTCCCAGCCTTCCAGATCCTTGCTGCCCATCAGCTGGAGATGCTGCAGGTCTAAGATGCCTCCCAGTATGGCCAGGACAGCTCCATGTCTGGACTGGGCAATTAGTAGGAAGGAGCAGGTGTGGACCAGAGGGAACTATTCTGGGACTTCCCATGGGATGACAAAGTGCTGATAGAGCTACTTCTTCCCTTCTGCAACCAGCTTTAGGTCAGCAGAGAATGGGTACATGTAAGAGAGTCATTCTCCTAATTTCAGGAGGCTGTGGAGTGAGACTGGGAGGATAGACAAGCTGAACCCTTGTCGAGTTTTACTTCTCTAGTTAGTTTTATGCTCTTGCCCACAAATGTTCAGGAACAGATGAGTGTGGCCCTTCTGACACTTCCGCAAGTGACCTCTGGCAGTCAGGAGTATGGTGCCTACAGTGGGGACTGTTGTTTATGTCCTGGGATGCAGCTTCAAGGAAATGCCCACCCCATGCTACCATAACCATGTGGAAGGCTGTTGGAAGCTTGTCTGTATGGAGTGCCCAGCTGGGATAGCAGGATGGGAAGGCACACATTTCACATGAACTCAACACTGTCACCCTGTATTATAAAGTGGCCATTTAATGTCCCCATGGCCTGGCCGAGCCACGCCATGCTGAGGACTGAGCAGCTTGTTTGGGATGTGCACTTTGCCTTTCCAGCTGGCTTTGTACAGCTTAGTGGCCTCCAAGTAAAGTCTGTAGATTTATACTTGAATGGTTTAGGAAACGCACCTTTGCTGCTGTCAGAAAACTGTGCAGTTGCTGCTTGAACAACTGTCTGCTGTCTGACTGGCTGCAGGCCATTTCTGTCTGCTGTGCTGGGCCTGAAGAAGCCCTGGAGAGCCCCTGTGGAAACGCTGCAGTGGGTCAGGTCACTTCACAAACCTACCAGCACTGTATCCGTCAGAGCGGTGCGGGTTCAGGTCGCACAGCTGTGGGTGTTCACTCGACAGTCCTGTGAGTCAAACGCTGCAGCATTTCAGGCAATCCTTGATTCACACGTTCATAGACACGAACGTATGTCTGTGAATGTTTATGGCTCTGTCTGGGTAAATCTTTAAAAACCTCTGAGGACTGCCTTCTACAGCCTTTCTGGGCAACCATCTCTAGTTGTGTACCGCTGCCCTAATAAAAAATTTATTTCCCAATGTCCACCCTGAACCTCCCAATTCACAGCCATTGCCTCTTGTATTATTTGGCCCTACAGAGAAGTGTTTTGTTCCCATTGCAACTGCCTGTCAAGTAGTTGTAGGAATTTCTTGGAGTTGTTGCAGTTTCCTTGGAATGAAGATTATCGAGGGTGAACAATAGAGTTTTCTGTTTCTTTTTTTTTTCTCTGCATCTTGGTATTCCATTTCTTGGTGCATTAAAATGGATTTGCATCTGGGATTTCATACATGCAGCAAAGCTTCTTGACCCTTATTTAATAGTCTCATTTAACTCAATTTTGGAATTGGTATGGGACAACCTTTTTTTTGAGAAGTGATGAGCATGCCTTTCCACAGCTGAACACTATGGAGCAAAGTGGAGTCTCCAAGGACTATAGTCAGTGAGTGGTCTTCAAATTAACTTCTGGTGGATGTCCTTGTTCTACAGGGAAATCTTAACGCTGTGTTGCTGCTTTGTCCCTCCAGTGGGACAGTCTGTGAGCTTGTTAAGCATTAGAAGAGCTGTAATGCAGACTGATTGGACCATGTTGTGAGCTTGCCTATGGGAAAACACTGAAGTCTTGAACATCTGAAATCCCTTTATCATCTGGCGCAAAGGACAATGTGGTAAATCAGAGATGGGGCACCCATGCAGCCCTCATTATGGGGGGCTGTACCCAAAATAGAGAGCTGCAGGCTTGAGGATTCAGATTTTGGATGGCATTTTTTTACATCCGTACCTTCACTGCTGAATTCAGTACCAGTGATGAGGGGCATATTTCTGTGCATCCACGTGAGGTGAGAGCAGTGCCCACTTCTGCAGGCACTGCTGTCCTGGCCTGACACCACAGTTGGTGTGGGTGAAGGTGTAGCAGTTGGGGTCCAAAGCTGGAGCAGAGTGTAATTACCAACCTTCAACCACATTTCATGCACAGCGACTGTTATCCTGTTGCTCTCAAGACCAGGCTGCTTTTTTGGCTTATTTTTTTAGGTGTAATTTGAGGTGTGAGCTGCAAAACACAAAGCAGCTCCGTCTGTGATTACCTCTGTGAGTGCCTTTCCCTCCTCCGGTGGTCACAGGCAGCCAAGGAAAAAGAAAAGCTGTCAGGTCCCTGCAGAAAAAGAGAGAAATTAGTGCTGGCAGAGTCTGTATGAGACAACTTATCTGCTCTGAAGTTTGAGTCCCTTGTTCCTGCTGGTGTGATCTGTTAACATAACATGCCTGAAATGTTTTCTTACATTCTTATTACAGGTTTTTCTGAGATTTGCAAAATGAAAAACACGGGGATGTTTACTCCAGGACCACAGGAGTGCTTCTCTTTTCATGCATTCACAATGCCATCAGTTGTAATATATGAATTAGTCACATAAACATGCCTGCATTTATGTAAAGATGTACGTAAAGCTTATGCTTTAAAATCTTCTAATGGATTCATAGGTGCTGAGTAATTAGATGAAAAAGTCACTCTAAAAAAAAAAGGCGAAGTTAGAGCAGATCTTTTGGCAAGTGTGTTTATTACATTAGTGGTGAGAATGCCTAAAGCATTTTTGTTAATATTCAGCTCTTTTTAATTCTTCTCATTGGTCAGTTAAAATACTCTTCTTAACTTCAGTCCAATGTTCTTCGTGGCACTTCTGTGAAGCCCTGCTTTACCAGGCTGGCAAGTAGCATGAAAGTTAGTGCTTTCAAAAGGCACACAGCCAATGTCCCTGAGTCCTGGCAATATTTCTATTAACTCCCCAGCTGATGGTAAGGAAGTGCACTAAAGTCTTACTTTCTCCCTATGGTAAGCACACTTTCCTCAAATACCAACAGAGACAGATAAATGGAGTACACAGTCTGGTTTCATTAACATTTTCCAGGATTAATACGAAGTAGATCTCAGATTAACAATTCTGTATATTCCTTATCAGACTTTCAATTACTCTTAAGTGTATTGATCATTCCATTTCAATGCATTTAACTCTCTCTTTACCACTTGGATACTATTCTTGTCCCCTTCCTTGCTATATCCTCTTTTATCTTCAGTCCCCACTTTCTTGTCAGCTGTCTAAATACAGTTGCATCCAAGTTGTGCTGAGTGACGCAGACAATTGCGTGTGTGTTTAGAGGCCACTTAGAAAACAAAAAGATTATTTGAATTTAGTCCCTGAAACAAGTTTTTGTATTTAAAATGCAAACCCAGGCAGGTAGTTGTTAGAGATTGCTGGCACAGAAGTTAAAATTTACTTGATTAGGATTTTCTGTATAAATACCAGTAGTCCCTAATTCAGATATTTCCCTGTTTTAAAGATCAATATCTCAGTTTAAGGTAGCAGCCTTGGAGCATCTGATGGGGCTGTTTTTGTGAATACTTAGCCCAGTCTTTGTTGATGTTGTTTAAATAAAAGGATTTAGATGAGTAAGTTTAGAGCCTTGTAACAAACTCCAGGCCTAAGCAAAGAGTCCGTCATTAGTTTTCTCTTGTGAATCACATTTTCACCAATATTCCTTTTTCCCTGAGTGGCTTGAAGAAAGAACTAACCATTTTGTGGAAATGCTCTTTTCTTTCCTACCTAATACAGGGCTGATTTGTAGGCAGCCAGAACTAGACATGTGAGTGTGTAGTCATTACTGTTTTGTATTTAATTTGATTTTATTTTGCTTTGGTTTTTTTTCCCCATTAGTTCACAGGTTGTTTTCACATTGCACTAATCATTCCAATTACACATGTGTAATTTGTCATTTGGTGCATATTAAATCCTTTTCAGCTGCATTTCAAACCCTGATGCTGGGTTGTGGTTCTGAACTGATTGTTCAAAAGAAAGTTCTTTCTCGACCAGAAGCGTTGAATTCCCTGCAATGTTTGTTTCCTTCATGCAGCGTTGAGCAGATTTGAAAAAGATGATTATTCATCTCACCCTTGTGATCTGCTTCAGTTATTCTTACAGCTGTGTGGGGTATGTCGGCTCCAGGTCATCGCTTTGTTCAGCCTGTAACCGGCTGGGAGAAAGGAAAACAGTAGCCATGTTACTCAGGGAAGTGCTTCTGCATCCATTTCTATATCCTTTTCAGAACCATGTGGATTCCCGTTCAAGAATAGTGAATTAAAACCAGGAGAGATGTTCTTTGTGATTTAACTGTAGAAACCCTCAGACACGGTTCTTTGGTTCACCACTGCCTTGTTTTGGATACTTAAAGCAACTGTTTCATGGACTATTGTATTGCCATCTTCTTTCTCCAAGAGAGACAGTTTGGAAAACAGATACTTTTAGAAATAGTACTTTGTTCATCCTCTTTGTACTCATAGATTAATGTCGTTAGCACAGGAGAGATTGTTGAGAGCAGTGGTAGTGATTCTTGCAAAGGACTAACAGAGGAAGAAGGATCCAGTTGTTGAGGAATATGGCTGGAAGTGCTTTCTCTTGTGTGTTTATAATAAGTGCTGTACAATGAGAGGAAGAATATTTCCTTCTCGGAGGGACTGTGGCTCAGTAGAAGGGAGGAGAAACCATCAGGGCCTCCCAGTTACAATATATTGGTAAACCATGGCTGGAAACAGCTCTGAGCTGTGCAAGGGTCCATGGGTGCCCCTTGCCTTGCACAGCAGGAGTGTGTCTTATCACAGTAGGCAGGGATAGGGAGAGGAAAATCCTATTGCAGCAAGCAGGGATAGGAATGGGCTGCCCACAGCTCTGTCTCTGCCTGCAGAAATCACTGCAAAATCCCAGTTTTAATTCCTTACCCATTCATAGGTTGAGTGTACAGCCTTGCCTGTAATTCTCAGATCTCTGAGCATACTTCCCCTTGGTTAAGATGGGACTGACCAGGCTGAGCAAACTGCTTTGAAATACAGGTATGAGACTCGAGTCTGAGTGTGCCAGCAGCATTACTGCATTTCAAGTGACCTTTCAGTCTGAAAGTTTGCCAAAGGGAGGGGAAAGGAAGCCACCGTTGACTCGAGTTCTGCACAGAGATCCTGCAAACAGATGGTGTTTGCATATAGGATATGCTGTTGGGGTGCAACTCCACTACAACGCTCTTCGTTTTTAATAATTGCAGGCGGGCTAAACTCCGGCTATATTTGGAACAGCTAAAACAGCTTGTGCCTCTCGGGCCGGACAGCACCAGACACACCACTCTAAGTCTGTTGAAAAGAGCTAAGATGCATATCAAGGTAAAAACATTCATGCATGTTTTTATTTCTTTTAAAGGAGAATCTTCCAGAATGTGTACCCATAGAGAGGAAACTTAATTTTCACACAAAATGCATGTCCATATGTCCAATCTTCTGGATATACTGGCCTTTATTAGTTGCAAGGATTTCAGCCACAGGCAATTTACCCGGTAGCCTCAAATACATAAACCAGTAATGTAACTAGTGGTTTACACTAGAGTTTTAAAAAAATCATATATATGTATCAAAGCTGATATTTGATTAATATTTTTGTTTTATAAGGACTGAACAAGGTAACATTGTATTTCGTTGGTTTCAGTGTTAAAAGTCAGATCCATTCATGATGAAAAAAACTAAGAGTCAAAAGGATTATAGCTATTAGTGAACCATATCCCCATCCCACTTCTTGCTGGCCAGATTCTGAAGCATTTTTTAATCTTTTAAATGAAACCAAAATTTAAATGCAATCTACTGTTAGAGCTCCCCTTGTTACGAGTTTAAAACAAAAAATAAGCCCAAAATCTCACCTGCTGTGATCCAGCAGCAGTGCGGGTTCTGTATTTACACAGGTAATTCAAAGGGGATTACTCCTTGGGCCTGCTCTCTCCAAAGACACCTTCGCTCCCATTTTCACTGTTGTTATTTTCAGGGAACAGAGTTATGTGCAGAAATAAAACAAAGAGGTATTCAAATGTAAAAGTTAAAGAACAGGTTTCTGCTGCTGTGTCCAGGACTATAATTACTCATCTGGCATTTTTTCAGTGTTACAGGGAAACAGGTCAAGAAAAGTGTCAGGAAGGGTTGAACACTGCCAGTAATCTTAGAATATTTTGGAGAACAGCCTGCTGATAAACAGCATTAAGATTCACTGCAGTTACAGAAATGTGTGTAATTCATATGAAGAATATAATTTAAGCAAAACTATGCACGTGAACAAATTTACAGAGCTACTTCTTCAGCTTTTCTAAGCACATTTACTCCAGCTGGGCAACCCCTGTTTTTGCCATTTGAGATTTTGGCCTCTTGTTTATAATTCAGGCTAACATGCATGAAAGGCACTGCATGTGGTTTTTGTCTTGAGCTGCCCCCCTATCATGGGCTTATGCATACAAATTGAAAAACTGTTTTTACAAGTGGCGAGTGTGAGAGATTAGCCCTGTAGTTCCCATTTCAGCTGCTGATAAAAAGAGCTAGGAACAGCTTCTTTCCAAATCCATCGCGCATAGTACCAAAGTACTCATTTTCTGAAAACTGAGACTGAAGTTTTAACTTCCTTTTTAGCATTTTAACTGAACCTGCCCTAACTGGGTTGGCACTTAATTGCTCCCCTTTGTCAGGTCTCCCCACTGCACTGCCAGAGCATGACTGTGCCCGGCTGCCATTTCTAACACAGTCACTAGTTTTGAACTTTTCACACACACCCCCGTATATTGAAACTTGCTCTGAAAGATTGGATGGGTTTGAGTCTCCTGGATATGAATCATTGAGTTCATTCCTAAAATAGCTGTTAGAGTTTGGGATTGCAGCCAGGAAAATACAGGAAAAGGAAATATGATCAATTGGGCACATTTGGTTTGTTGTGTACATGGACGTACCAACCCCTTTTCTTATTATAACATTGTGGATACGCCTAGGTTGCATTTCTATGGAGTGTGTTGCCCGGGAGGGGGCTTAACACCAGGCTAAAGAAGGCAGATTTCATTCAGCCAGGAAACTGCCCAGCTCCAGAGTGTCAGTTACTTTTTCAGAGATAAATACTTTTATTTAGGGCTTGCATTGGAACAGCAAGGTCTCTGAAGGGGTTTTGGTTGTGGTTTGCTGTGCACTGTCCCAGCCTGCTCTCCTCAGAAAACCAAGCCCAGGTTCATTCACATGGCAGGGAGGCGTTGTCAGCAGCTGTGTTCACTCCCTGCACATCTCCTAAATCTCAGTGGTCGTGTAAACACAGCTCACAGAGAAATCTGCTCTTTCTTAAAAGTTCTGTTACTGCTTCAACCTGTAATTTACTGCATCAGTTAGATAATTTTTTTAGTAATAAAAGTGTTTTGATTTGTGTGTCCTTCATGCTTTTAATCCCATCTTACTCATTACAATTTTTTCCCTAATTATATAGTCAAAAACAGTTATCAGTGGTTTGGAAGAGGGTTCAGTTGCAACATTAAAAGATGCTATTTCTGTTACTGCATTTGGACCAACAGTGCAGCACGTATTCTTTTTATTTGCAAAATTAGTACCTGCTTTTATTCTATCAGAGGGGAGATTTTAGGTAGATAAGTGAAAGGATCTTTTCACAGGCTGTTTGGTGAGAGATTTTGAATTAATACCACTGTTTTTGTAGGAGATGTCACAGAATTATCATACTTGCTCTGCAGAGGTTTAAGGAAAAAAACCCAAGAATCAAGAGAATTGTTAGCAAATTCCTCTTACCATGTATAATTAATGCTGCTTATTGTTAATAGAGCTTTTTAAATGCTAAAATCTTCCATGGCCTGTGGTAGGAAAGAGAGCATTCAAAGGCTCAGGATGGTTCCTTTATGGTGATAGATAAGTCTCTTATTTCACCTAAAGAGGTGTTATGTTCTCACTGAAACCTGAGCTGCACTCGAGTTATCAAAGATGATGCCAGTGTCGCCTGATAAGATGATTTAAATATTCTCTACAACCAAGGCAACAATAATTCGGCCTTAGCCAAGGAATGTCTGCTAGTGGCAAGAGAGTCTCTGAGGGATTTTTTTCTTCTATTATTTTTAACCCTGTATCCATATATCTTACTGTGAAACAAATTCAGCTCTGACCTAGCTTGCCAAAATTGTACTGACCTATACAGAATGCTGACTACTAAATTCTTTAATTTAATTAATTTTAACATAATTAGAATATTTACATTGCTTTTAAATTGCTGTTTATGAGAAGACCTTAAGCTACTTATGCTTTAACATGGGTAAAAGCTGTCAGTTTACTGTGTTCCTCTCCCTTTAAGAAATTGGAAGAGCAGGACCGAAAAGCTCTAAATATTAAAGAACAATTACAGCGGGAACACCGCTACCTCAAGCGCAGATTGGAGCAGCTATCCGTGCAGGGCATGGAGCGTATCCGCACTGACAGCATGGGATCAACAATATCCACTGACTCTGAACAAGGTAATTGAACCAGGGCTTCCCAAAGGGAGTCGCAGGAGCAGCAAGGAAAAGGGAAGTAGGGAAACAAGAAACGGTCGTTTAGAACTAAAATCAAGCTTTCAACAAAACCTAGGCAAAATGGTTCCATAACGCAATTTGAAGAATAAAAAAATACTTCTTTGCATTCTTTGAAAAATGTTCTTTTTTTCTAATCAGTTCTAAAGCTATTAATACTGCATGTGGTTTTGCCAGGTTTTTACGCAATTACCATTTAATGTTTTTAGTGTAGTTATTGGTAAAGCTGGCATAATATTTTCTCACGGAAAAAGAAAATCTCATTGGGCTTAATTCATTTGTGTGAATAAATTAATTCCACATCGTTTATTGTGAAATTTTAAAGCATTTTCTGTGTAACGATCACCAAAAGTTCTCTGCATTTGGTTCTCATTTAAGACAGAGCCATTTCTTATTTTCCCATTTGGAAGCTTTTCCTGTGCTGAGCCCTTGCCCAGTCTGTCTGACTCAGGGCCCGTGGGAGTTGAATGGTGGGCCGCGGGGCAGTTTCTGGGGACAGATGGTCACACCGCAGTCCGACACCAGCCGACACCTGTATGGGTTGGAGCGACTGGGAATGGGGCGTTTTGGGGGTCGGGTTTTTGCTAGATCAGTGTCGTGTGCAGGTTGGAACAGTTCTGGGACAGCATTTGGTACTGATGTCATGCAGTATATTTATGTGGTTGAGGACAGAAGGGATTTTAGTTCTCAGGTGGACAAGTTGATGCCTTCCTCAGGAATTACTGAGCCAGTTCTTTTGTTTACTGAAAATGAAGTATGATTCAGGTTTCACCTGAATGTTGATTGACACTGGCCCGTGACTACTTGCTACAGCTGCTGCCTTTCTGAAAATGTGCCTTCTTATGTTTTCTTTAGAAGTAGACATTGAAGGAATGGAGTTTACTCCAGGTGAAATGGACAGTATTGGAAGTGCCAGTGATGCTGAAGACCACTACAGTTTGCAAAGCGGTTCGAGTGACGGAGGTTACACACATTCCCGCAGACTGAATGCCAGGCTCTCATAGTGCCTGAGTTACCCCTTCGACTCAGGACCATCTGACTGAAGCACTTATATATGAATATTCCAGAGGTGTCAACTGCCACTCTTCCGGGAAACCCCAACCACAGTACTCTGACATGGAGGTTTCTTACCCACGGTTCCCTGCACTGTAACCACAATATTAGATATTGTAAATCATGGGTTTGCTGCAGAGAACTGTGGTTAGGTACAGTTGTGACTTAAAGCTAGCTTGATGTAGCCATACTGCAAATTAAAGGAAATAAATTATGTCATTCCATTCAAGAAGAATTAAATTCAAACTGTTGGAAGCATGGCATAAGGGAGTTTGACAGTTATTTTGATTTCACAGAAACCATTTTTCAAACATAGAAGAATAAATGGAATCTACAATGTGTTAGCAATTCAGAGATACAAAAACCTAAAACTACTTTTTGTGGTATTTTTTTCCTGGAAAAAAAAGAAACACCAACTGAAAACATTTTGAATGCTGTATAGTGGGCTCCATAGAGTAAATTCTTTCAGCAGTTTTTTGGATAAAGCAGGCAGATAAATCTTCAAATCTCAGATGATCTTTAGAAAAGGTCATTATTTACAAGTCACTACTGTACTTCAAAATGGGGGAAAAGCCAGCTCTAATAATGACTTCATGTGGGATGATCTCAACTTTCTTTTGCTTTTTGTATTCAATATCCAACCAGCAGCAAATCATTCTATCCATGTTAATGGGAGCAGTAGAAAGCAACATGGCAGTTTTAACCTGTTATCGTGGAATGGATGACATCTGAAGCGTTTCAGTGGTTTTATGGGTTGTTGTTTTCATTTCTTTCTCTGAAGAATACAGAACTCAAGTGATCCAGTTTGTGATAGTTAATCTTTCCTTGCAAGGAAATGAAATCTGTTTGCTTGTATTTTTTTTTCTTTTCTTCTATTTACACATGTCAATACATTTTTATGGAAGGCATGGCTTAAGATTACAGTATTCAGCTAGAAGATAATTTTTTCTTTTGCACACTATAATTGCATTTTCTATTCTTAAAAAGTGCAAAAAAATTTAAAATGTATGCTGTAAAACAGCAAAGTTTATTTAGTACTCATCAAGCTGTTCAGAACATATTTACCCAACTTGTAGCAATACTATGAAGATGTATTTTAATACAACTTCTGCTTAGTGAAGTCATTAGAGCTTGGCTTGCCGGGTAAGAAAAAAAATGGACCAGTCTTTGCATTATCTGTTTAAAGAAGGTCTTTTAAAAAAAAAAAAAAAGGAAGAAAAAAAAGAAAAAATTAAAAAAAAAAAAGAAAAAGACAAAAAAAGAAAAAAGCTATAAACACTTTTAGGGAAGTGATTTTAGCAAGTGTAGTCTATATTTCCTGTAAGAGATTTTGTATTATATTTTCCTAAATGTTCTCATTTACTTGTATAGGGAGGGGAATGGTACAGACCCAGACCAGAGTCTCAGGGACTCTTCACCTTTGTCATATTGTGCCTTGGTGACCATTTATGTATGCCTCTCCTTTTCATTGTTTAAAGGACAACTAAGCTTTGTTTCAAGACCCTCTGTTCAAATGGTCAGTTGTCGACCTTCTTACAGATGAAGCAGAGAGGTGTGTCTGTATCTTCACCCTCTCACAACTGATTCAGTGTGGCTTTAAGTAAAATCATAAAATTAGGTTTTGGTGCGAGGGTTAATTGTCTTTGTATGAGCCCTCCCTTGGATTCTTCAGCACCCAGATCTATATTTTGTTAGCTTATAAAGTCAGGGTCTCTGTGAGACCAGCGCTCAGTAGCTAAGAAAACACAAATGTACTGTGTAAGGCTATGGGATGTCCAAGTGTGGTGCCATTTTTAGTATTCAGATACAAAACCTCATGACAGACTGACCATAATGATCAAAAACAAAGGTTCAGTTGTTCTTTCAACATCTGACATACGTGTCCTCCCTTTGGCTCTTACAACACAGAGTAGAAATATGAATACATTTTGTGGCAGCTTACAGATCCTTGTTTGCACTCTTGCTTACTGCTTGGAACTTGCCAACAAGGAAAACATACATTTAATTTACATAACCTAATGGATGGCCACCCCTACTTTGGCTCTGGGGAGGGGCCTAAGGTTATCAACTCTGGCAGCTGAATAAAAAAAAAAAACAATTAACCTTTTCTGTGATGCAGGTTTTGGTATTACATTCTATACACCTTGCATATTACTAAAATCCTCATTGTTGGGGAAAGCACACAGCAATATACTCATTGTGTGTAGCTGACAAGCAGCAGAAATTACTAGCTCCTTTGGTGCATATGTAACTAATTTCCAAATCATGGAAAAAAAAGAAAAAAAGAGTTTACTTTAACACACGACTGTTAACAGGAAAAAAAAAGGCTAGTATATTGTTGCTGTTCATTTATTATATAATGAACACATTCATGGATTGTAAAGTGTTTTCTTTCATGACAAGCAGCTCTTGCACAGAACCTCCTAATGAAAAAAAGATTTGAAACTTACAGAAGGAAAAACAAGACTTTAAATTGAACATTATTGTACCTTAGGTCAAACTGAAATTTTCCTTTTAAAGATGAATGTGCTAACTTAATGAGTTCTTCCACGCTGGGTATCCATGGCTTTGTAGATCTTATATTTTCAATAAAAATTACTCGAATAATCTTGAGTGGAAATAAAAAGGGTTTATTTGTTTTTACTTTTTCAGTTATTACAGCTGGGAGCTATTATGCTGGTAAAGAAAAATGACACCATACTGCCTGTGTCATTCTCCCTGAAGCGCAGCCTAATTTAAGGTGGAATTTTCAGGCACAGCCTCCCTGAACAGCAGCAGCCCAGTCAGAGGCAATGGCACAACAGTTCCAAGCGTCGGGTCTTGAGGCTGGTCTGGCCCTCACAGCACAGCTGCCAGGCCCACGGGGATAGCTGGGGCTCTGCCATTCCTACAGGGACACGATTCTCCTGCTACTGAGCAGCCAGTGCAGCACTACCTGTGGCCGTAACCCCTTGGGATGCAGAATGTGTTATTTTTATTAATTTTTTTAAGCTGGACATCTCTGTGTGTGCTCTGTGTGCCTGCATGCATCCCTGTGTGCACACAGCTGTACCCGTAACCACAACACAACTGCAGAAAGCAAACTGGGGACTGTGAGATTCCATCCTGCCACCACCTTGGCAGCTCTGCTGTGTTGTGTCGTGACGGTGCTTTCAGCAGGCGAGGAGGTACCAGTGCTCAGTTCATCTTTATTTCCTCTGCAATTACCACATCGGAAAAGAAAGAGCAGGGACAAGATTACAGGGCTGCTAGGTCTTTTCCTTTGTGGAAAAGGCTCTGGAGAGATGAAGTCATCGAGAAGTTCTTTTTATGGAGGCGTGGAGGTTTGGCCTGTTTCCTGGGGGTAGAAGAAAGGAAGGGCTTTCCCTTGCAGCAGGCAGGTGTCAGGAGGATACACGCCTCCTCACCGCTCCTGGATTAGCGCTTCCTCCAGCTCCAGGGGTGCACTCTGTCATCACTGCAGAGAGGCATAAAAAACAGCCTAAAATTGCTCATCTTTTCTGCACATTCTCTGCTGCAATTCAGAGGATGAATCCTCCTTCACATCCATCCTCTCTCCACCCAGATCGTACCCTGCCAGGCCCATTGCCGCTGATTTATTTATCTTCTGAACAGAGCAGGTTTGGCCATAGAAACTCTTCAACGTATTGTTAACCAGAGACTGGATCCTGTATTGTCTTCTGCAAAGAACAAGCTCAGTTTAGAGAGTTTTACTGGATTAAAATGGAAATAAAAAGCCCTCCAGAAATCCGTGAGAAGGACAGCTTTTCATCTGAGGTTTATAGATGAGTTTCTGGTGTATGTTTTGGGGTGGAAAAAAGAAATACTTAAAATCTAAACCAACTTGCATCTAACTTACAGAATTAAGACTGTCTGACCTTAAATGGTGTTAACTTTTTTTGACATGGATGAGCACGGACTCAGCTATACCCCATGCAGCCTACCAACATTTAGTATTAAAAAGAAAAGTTACTTCTGATGATGTACAAATAAATTACAGTGATAAATACCAGTACTTACCAGAGCACCCAACTGCACACGTAACCCATTTCAGTGGATGAACTTAAATGCCAAAAGCGGAGAACTGGGAAACGGAAAGAGGTGAAGCTGGTGAGTGTGGGCTCTGCCTGCAAACCTGCTCCAGGGCGGGTTCTTCTGCTTTTCCTGGAGTATTTACAGCAGTCTCTGCTCCTGGGACAAATGGTTATTTCACCATTTTACCAGCTTTTTGGCAGACTGGTAATTAGTGGTGAAATTCTTCATCCTCACAGATCAGCCCTGTGAAAAGGAAACATTTTTGAAAAGAACCATATCATCACAGCTTTTAATTAATACTAATTTTATACACTTCATTTTATGATAGTGCTGATAAAGGAATGTTTGTGAAACAAATTACTCTTTTAAAAATCTGTTTTTTGGTTTTTTTTTTTTCAACTGGTAGAGGACATTGGTTGTGTGTGGTATGAGCCAGTAACAGTGCACTAACTTGCACTTTCCAAAACTGGTGGGAGGATAATTGAATCCCTTTAGATACCCTTTAAGGAAGAGCTGTACTCCCTACAAATACTAATGGGGCAAACACATCAGAAATTAATTTCACCAGCAATGAAATGAGCCAATTTGCTTAAGTGACTGCCTAAATGCACTGTTTGTTAATTGGCAGCTGCAAAGAAAACATCCAAGTGTGCTCCCTAACTACCGAGAATTAAAATGCAGGGGGTATATGAAACAAAGAAGACCAGAAACCATTTGGTCACCTTGGCTGTTCTCTCTGCCTTAAGTATTGTAAACAGCCCCAGGAGAGGATTCCTGGGGAGGCATGGCCAGCCAGAGGCTTGCCCATTGGCAAAGCAGAGTGAAGGCGTCCCAATTTCAGAATTTCTTTCTTCCATTTTGCATGAGAGGCATAAACTGTGGTTACACAGGATTTATGGCATTGGAAGGGTCTGTGCAATACGGATGTTTGGGTGATGAAATTGGTGCAGGTGAAGCACCGACTGAGAGCCTTCTGCTGCTTACTGGTGAAATTGGTACCTAAAGGTGGGTTCTGTGCCAGAGCCTCTTGAGTCCCAGAGCCAAAGGAATGGTTCATAGTCTGTGAGATGCATTATACTGTGTTATACAGATTCATTTGTATGCACGTACATGGCGCTCGCTACATTCTGTAGCACACGGAGTACTGTGTTGTGTCATTATCCCGTCATAATATAAATACAATTTTTTATAACTTTGTTGTGGTATTCAGGGGTTTTTTTTAAAAATTTCATTTGTTTTTTTGTGCATAGCGTCTCTTCTCTTTGAAAATCTTTACATATTGGCTTAATGACTATTTCGTAAGGAGCTCACTGAGTTTAGCAATTCAAATGAATAGCATGGTATGAAGGCTGGAGTGCTATTTAAAGTTCTTTTAAACACTCTGGCCCAATGAAACCCCAACAGTCATTAATGTTATTTTTCTCTAACCATGGGTCCTGTATAAATTTCCACTATTACATTCATGAAGACAAACCAACCTGTAAAACAAAGTGCCAGTTGAAATGCATTAGTGTCTGTTCTAAGTAATTACACTTGAAATCATTCCAGGTCTGTACAAGACAGAAAAAAAAAAAAAGGCACTGAAAGGCAGCCTACAAGTTCTGCATGTGTATTTTGTTGAATATGAAAGTCACATCACAAGTGATGTGCAGCCAGACAAAAATGAGCATTTTAGTTTGTTACTAGGAGAGACGAGAGGAGGGACAGGGCCAAAATGCTTTTGTGAATTACATCGTTTACTCTCAGCTGCAGTGTGTGACATCCACTGGTTTGTGTGTGTTTGTCACACATGTTGGACTTAAATGCAGCAATGCCTTAAAAATACAGAAATAGTTTAAAGTTGAAACCATGGCAAGTAGCTTGTTGATGTGTTATGTTTGATTTGAATAAGTTAAGCTGCTGAATCAGTAAAGGCATTCCTGAGCAAAGCACAGTAAACTAATATACCACATCTTTCTTTGAAATTAACAGAAGAAGCATAAAATACAACACTATATATACAATACTATAATCTCCAACAGGAAAAAAGCTATCAAACTTTTAGCAGTGCTGTATTTTCTGACTGCACTTTTCTCAATACAAGAATTGCATGGGGTAACAGAATTATGACAAATGTGGTGACAGTATTTTTGTAAATCCTGTACAGTTTAGGACCTGTACAACTTCTTTTATTACATCTGTCATGTTCTATCACCTGTTTGTAAGAAAAGCAAGTTTCCTCATTTTGTTAATATGATGTTTTGTCAAAATATATTTAAGTAGAAATGAGCCTTAAATGATTATTAAATTCATAATGATAGAACCATCAGCTTCCTCTAAAAGAGGTACTTTCAAGTGGATTTAATGGCAAAGTTATCAGTCATTGTTATTCTATAAACTGTGAATTACCCAGTCTTTTTCAGGACCATGGCATGGCAAGAAAGGTGTGATTGTGGTGTGGGGACCAGAGGAGGAGTGGAGGGCTGGTGTCACTGCTGCCAGAAGAGCTGGGCCTGGATCAGCAGAGATTGCTGCTGCTGTCTTTGTGCCCAGTATGATTTTACACTCCCCCCAGCTCAGTGAAAGGCCCCGAGAGCTCGTTCTCCTGTGCCACTGCTGCCCCACTGGGGCTGAGCTGTGAGGAGGCTGATGGGAGGGAAGGGAGCAAAGCAAGGAAGCCGGAGGGAGCGACCTGGTCCTGCCCAGTGCCTGCCGGGGCCCCTGCTGAGTCCCACACATGTTCCCACACACAGGTTCACTTTCTTAAGAACAAAACCCATGTGCAGACTGCCCAGCAGATCAGCCCCACTTGGGGTTTTCATTCAAAATAGGGTCAGGAGAGTAAACAAACCATTTTCTGGGAAAAAAAAAAATCCCCTTGTGCATTGCATGTTTAAATACATCGGAGTGTCAGCCCAAATGTGTTGGAGGTTCTTGTATATTTATGGCATTGAATCCAACAAAGCTGAAGAAGCTAATCACTTTGACCTGCTTTTCTGGGAATACAAGGTCTCAGAATGAAATCTACCGTTCCTCTGGAGAGAAGATACTTGTGCCTGGGAGAGAAAGCAAGCTGGTGCCAAATTCCTGTCCTATGACTTTGTTATAATAAATGTTCACATGGCACTTCAAAAGCCATGCTTAATTCAGAATATAAATTTGCGTAAAGGAATGATTTACCTTTTAGGACACGTTGTTTCCAAAGACTGATTGTTACTCCAGCAATCTGCAGCCGGAACCAGTAGCATCCTGCTGCTGCCAGCAGATGTGCAGTGTGATGCAAAATCAAAAAGCTTCTATATAGTTACAGTTCACCAGCTAAAAATCAATTTTCATGTCTTCTCTGTGGGTTTTTTTCACAAAACAAAAAACAAAAAAAAACCCACCAAACAAAGAAAAATCCAACAAAAAAACAAACCCTAAAGCAGTAACAAGCAAACCACTTTTATGAGTTTTTCATCTGACAAATGTATCCCAGTGGGAGGGTTTAGACTGGCCAGCTATGACACCTGTATGGTTGCCACTGCACTCCTTGGCTGTTAGAGCCTTGGATGGTGGGATGATGGAGCTTCTCTCTGAGGTATCAGGCACAATGATGTCATATTTTGCAGTGGAATAAACACAACATGGTATGGAATAGCGTAGAGCTTGCAGACATCCTTCCAGAAATGTTTATGTCTAAATCTGCTGGAATTCATCATAAAATGGCTTGTAAAGGCAATATCCTAAGCAGCCTCTCCAGTCCTAGGACACAGATGCAAAACAACTGCTCATAGAATGGAAAAAAAGGGTAAGGTAAGCCTTTAATTATGTTTTGACTGAACACAACCAAGAAAAAAATGAATCAGAGAAAAACAATCTTGACCCATAAGGAGCTGCAAAAGCAAACACTGAAGGACATCGGGTGACATTGGGTGGAGTGAGGGGCTGTAAGAAATTTTGAAGATATATTTGTGGGGGAAGTATGATGTTTAATCTCTGCCCTAAAAGCCAATCAATGGTCTAACAAATGAAAATTTCTTTCCCTTTAGAGGCTTGTTCTTTCAAAATGAGAATTTTATGTGCACAGTGTTCTGACCTAAAATATTTCAATTCTAGCCTGAATTCCTATGCCAGCGGGGATTATGAGATCATGCTGTCTGTCAACTCCTCTTTTGTCCATCTGTTCCCCTCCTCCTTTCCTTGATACCTTCTGAACCTTCTGGCTAATTTTCACCAAATTTGACAAAGCAGAGATAGGATGGAGGCTGTGATAATAGTCCATGATAAAAACTTTCACAGAAATTCCATGTCTAGGTAGTAAGAAAAATAAATAATTTCCTGCACTGATCATGGCCCAAGTGACCTCTTCACTGTTTCCAAGAGGTGGCCACTGGCCAGTATGGATGTAGTTCCAAACCAGCTACAGAATGAGCATATAGTGCTGCCTGCCCAGCTACACAGATGGGGTCATTGGTTTTGGGAAGTGGCACATTGTAGCCATGTGAGTCTGGAAAGAGGGAGAGGAACCAGTCACAGAGGGAACTGAAGGCATTAGTTGCAGCAACCCAGAGAGACAATTTGATAGACAAAAGACAGACAATCTTTTATCAGATGTGCCTTCTTTTATCTAGGATGTGGACTTCAGTGGAAGAGCTGAATTGCTCTCAGGACAGCAGAATTTTAGGAAGTTTTCTATGTGTTTAAAATTTGCTTTTACTCAGGCATTTTTTACATGAGTAACACTGAAACACTGATATTTATGAAACAAAAAAACCCCAAACCACAATACTGTGAAGCACAACCCTGCAAAATATCACCGTAGGAAAAGTTGATTTTAGTGCAAATAACTGACTGAACTGAAACAGCACAGTCTTAAGAAATAAGCTGGTGAATGCTTTCATTTCTTCCCCATAGGAAAGATGCAATGCACTCCCATCTGTAAGACGATTTGAAAACTTCAGCCAGCCTAAATTGCAGCTGCATATCAGGCTGTAATCTGATGGGGAGGAATTCAACACTACAGCTCCTTTTACCCAGGAGAACTCACTGCCAGGTCAGGGTTTAATCTAAAAGTGTCCTGCACAGACCACATTATACCAGAAATCAACATTCTGTAATTTGCAAGCAATACAGGTGCTGATTTTGATCTAGAAAACCTCATTCGAGTTTGTCTGTGCTGTGCTGAGCTGCAAGGTTGCTCATTTCCCTGTGTTGATTCATTTCAACAATTGCATCAAGTGAGATTAGAGAAGCTGAACATTTAGGACAAGGAGTGGGAGGGCTCAGTCAGCCACATATGGACTGGGTCAAAGCCTCAGTAGGGTGAAATGTAGAGATAACATTTCTGGATGCAATAAATGATTTCTTTCTAGAATAACTGACCCTATGAACCACAAGAAAAAGAAAATGCCATTCTGAATTTAGTCTTCAGCAGTGGAGATGATCTAATTCAAGACCTATTAGCTGCACAATAGTAGCAACCACAATATAATTAAACTTAACACTGAGAGCAAGACATGCAAAGCAAACAAATACTCAGTTTTAAGAATATGACCAAAATGACCTATGCAGAAATGGAGAAAAATGCCAAAAAAACCCTAAATGAGCAGTTCAAAACCAAGAAGCCTACAATCACCCAGGAGGTTTAAAAAAACCCACAGTTCTAAAAGGCTGGGTAAAATGTTTGACACAAATAGAAAAATGTGGCCCAGACCTCCCTCCCTTCATGGCTCAATGAGAAAGGAGGCTATTGCAAGGCAAGCAGGGAAGACCAGAAAAACGTGGCACATGGAAATGTAATCAGGCAGCAAAGATGGCTAAACTCAAGGAGTGGCTGACAGAGGATGCTCAAACTGCTGATGCCAAGTTTACATGATGCTCCACTGAGAGCCAGCCCCTGTAATGCAGAAGTGACCTCACAACCTATGCTGAGAGCTTTCTGATGACTCCAGGGGCAGCAGTAGCCAAAAAAAGCCAAGAAAACAGGGAGCGTCATAAGGAAGGACACGGGAAATGAGGATTTTGTAGAAAACCTTGGTACACCCACACCTTGATGACTCTGTGCAGTCTCAGCTCTGCACCTCCAGCAGGGCACAGCGATGCTGAAAAGGTTCAGGGACATCTGGAATAATGGGGGGAATGGAGCACAGTCTTTACAGAGGCCAAGTTTTGGGACTCTCCAGACTGGAGAGGACAAAGCTGAAGGGAAATATACTGATGTTTTCCAAATTGCCATGAATGTCCCGGGTGAGGCATGTGCTGAGGTGGCACTGACCAAATCCTGCTATGCGAGTGCCAGGAACCACTCAATGGGCTAAAACACAACTAAAGAAGTGCCTTTTCAGGCAGCAGGTGGTGATGTTCTGGGGTGTTGCTCTGGGAGGTTTTGAGGGAAGATCAGCACAGTCAAGACGAGATCAGACAAATCCAAGGACATAAAGGCCATGAATTACTGGAAGGACTTAAGCAGGGGTGAAGATCACACAGCAGCGGCAGGCAGGGGTGGCAGAGGTGCCCCCCTGGGCACATACCTGGGCACAGGGAGGCTGATGGGCACCGAGGGCCAGGATGAGAGACACCAGCTGTGCTCAGGCCTGACCCTGGGCACGGGAACACGGGGGAAAGGGCTGGGGATGAGGAGGTGAAGGGGGTGAAGGGGGGCTGAGGGGGGCTGAGAGGAGTAGAAGGGGCTGAGGAAGGCTGAGAGGGGCTGAGAGGGAGCTGAGGGGGTTTGA
>JAWWMP010000132.1:65617557-65631028 GCA_035047865.1 Dendrocincla tyrannina
GCGCGGGACGCGTGGCGGGCGGTTCGAGCTGTGCGCGCGCCCCGGACCTGCCCCTCAGCCTTTCCCCTCGGCCTCCTCCAGCCTGCCCTGAACCTGCCCAGAGCCTCTTCCAGCCTGCCCCTCAGCCTTTCCTCTCAGCCGTTCCTCCAGCCCTCCCCTCAGCCTTCCCTCAGCCTCTTCCAGCCTGCCCCTCAGTCCTCCCCTCAGCTTTCCCTCCCCTCAGCTTTCCCGCCATTTCCCGCTCCCGTCCGCTCCCGGAGCCGCGGCCGAGCCGGCGCTGCGGTGAGTACGGAGCGGGGCCGTGGGCTCGGGGCCGTGGGCTCGGGGCCGTGGGCTCGGGGCTCGCTCCCACGGCACGGCGCCCGCCGCGTTCCCGCGTCCCTCCGTGCCCTCGTCCCGGCCGGGGCCCCCGCGGGGCCGGAGGCAGCGCCGGGGCTGGGGCTGGGCCGTGTCCCCCGAGGGCCCCGTGCTGCGGCCATCGGGGCCGGGGCCGCGGGTGCCCCCGCAGCGCTCCGGGGTGTTGTTTGGGTTAAAATTCCCGGGGCTGTGCGGGCCCTTTATTGCACAGAGTCACAGAAGAGTTTAAGGCTGGAATGGACCTCTGGAGACCTTCTAGCCCGACCCCCTTTTCAAGGCAGGGTCACCTAGAGCAGGTGACACAGGAACGCGCCCCGGTGGGTTTGGAATGTCTTCAGAGAGGGAGATCCCACAACCTCCCTGGGCAGCCTGTTCAGTGCTCTGCCACCCGCAGTATAAAGTTCTGCCTCATGCTGAGGTGCAACTTGCTGTGTTTTAGTTTATGGCTGTTCATCCTTGCCCTGCCCCGCCCCTGGGCACCGCCGGGAAAAGTCTGGCACCATTCTCTTGGCACCCATGTTTGTTCATTCTGAGGACAGCCCTGGTTAGCACAGAGGGCAGGGGAGAGTTGGAGGGCCGCCCTGTGACATGAAACTCGCATAACATTCTGTTTCATGTGTAATCTGTAAACTGAGTTAAGTCAGACGCATACGGAATTTTCGAGGGACACCTTTACTTGTTCAGCCCTCCAGGCTGGCAGGTAAAGTGGGGGTTTGTGGTGGAATGTATGTTTTACAAAGTGTTAAGTAATACCAAACTAAAGAAACACCCTTAATATTACCAGACCATTGCATGCAAGGCCTCTTGACTGTGTTGATAGTTTATCCTTTGCTGTTGCACACACTTTAGGATCCCAGAGCTGATGACTGGGAAACAGCAAAGCAGCAATCTCCTTTTTCTTGTAGCTTTTTAAGTTGTGACTATTTTCATGAGAGTATTTATGCTGATCTTAATTTTAATTTGTTTTAACTAGTCAAAAAGCCTGCAGTATTATGTTATTTATATGCTCCATTTTCAGAGAAAACTTTGAAGGTTTAGAAGATAAGATTCTGCTTGCTGCTGAGGTAAAAGAAAACCCTTTATAACCAAGATCTTGAAGTGCAGTGTAACATCCCTGTAGTTTTGTTTTTAGAACAAGCTGAAAACCCCACTCATTTCAGGAGAGTTAAAATGATTGTGGATGTTTTTTTTAATGAATGTGAAGAAAACTATATATGTGAATCACTTTTGCAGGCCAGTGAATTGCTCAATATTTACACCTGTTGCTTTTAAATGAATAGTGCTATTCTATTTTAATAATGAGTTCATGTGAATTAAGGAAAAACATAAGTGCTTGCAAAGATCAGGGAGATAATTGATGTAAAAATGTGTTCTGATTTGATTAACAAAATATAGTACAATATCCCTGAAATAATTGGTTTCTGGTCTCTGAATAGACACTAATCCAAAACAGCATTCAGGCTTTTTTTCTGTGATCTGACATTTCCTTTTTCCTGTGCAGAGTCTTTTTTATTAAAATACTGAATATTCTTTTTAAATGGCAAAAAAATTACAGCTGGTTTAATTCTTCAGATTTTTTTCATGCATTTGGATCTTTTTTGCTTACAAAGAATATTTTAATCATGAGCTGTGGGAAGGATTTTGTGGAAACTCTTAAGAAAATTGGATATCCAAATGCTGATGAGCTTAATGGAGATGATTTTGACTGGATGTTTGAGTCTTCGGAAGACAGACCATTTCTGGAGTGGTTTTGTGGAAACGTAAATGAGCAGAATGTGGTATCTGAAAAAGAACTGCAAGATTTTGATAATCTTATCAAGAGTGGTAAGCCCATTTTGGAAGGAAATGCACTGGATGAAGCCCTTAAAACCTTGAAGCCCGTGGATTCACAGAACAGTAGCCAGGACAAGGAGGAGGAAGAGGAGGAACTGAAGGCATTAGAGGACGAGCTTCAAACTCTTCAGAAGCTAAAAAAACTTCAAATTCATCGGCATAATAAGCTTCAACTGCTGGTTACCACAAACAGCCACTTGTTACAAACGCTGCAAAGCGAAGAGGAAGAAGCACATAAAGATTTGAAAGAAGCACTGAAAGTGTTTACTGCAGCAAATAATAAGCTCGACAGTGAACTCCAGTCTCTTACAGATGCAGTGAAAAAATATGCGTCTTTCTTCACAGCTTCAGATTCAGAGCAAGGGGCAGATGTTCATCCAGTGTTTTTTTCCCAGCTTTCTTTGGACAAGTATTTGTCTCTGGAAGAACAAAGCACTGCAGCACTTACCTCACCCATAAAAATGGATTTTTATCAAGGTATGCCTGAATGTGTTGAAAATTCACAAGAAGGCAGCTTTCAGCTTGAAGATTTAAGCAAGAAGGTCGCTTGTGATGGGACTAATGAAGTTTCTGAAGAGAGTCAAGAGGTAGCCAGGCTCCAGGCAGCATACATTTGTGCTCAGCATCAGCTCATTCAGCTTCAGGCTGAAGAGGAGGGCATGGGTTCGGCCATCAAATGTGCAGAAAGCATGCTGCAGTCCTTAGACAAGGTAAGCCCCAGCAGGTGATAGAAAGTAGTGGAGTTTTAAACAGGCACGTTTGGCTGAATCTACTGAAGGGAATTGCTCAGTTACTGTTAGTTCAACTATTTTTATGTAGTGAAATGGCATTTTCATGAAATTTGTCTTGCTCACAAAACTTGTCTTGTGAAATAGCTTCAATTTCTATAGTTAGAAATTTTTCACTATGGCACAGTACCTTTAATCTACTTTCCAGAGTTACTACCCTAAAACGTCTAGAACTTAGTAATAACTTTCTAGTTTAGTTTAGCTTTGAATTTTCAAATCAGAACTGGCTCTGTTGTTTGTAAAATAAACAGTCTTAGCTTTGGTTACAGTTTTACGGTACTGAGGAGCCAATATGATAAATGTATTCCTGGTTATATTGCATAGCATAAGATTAGAAAGTTTTAGTTCACTGACTCTTTTGAAACTCAAGTATTTGTACCAAATAAGTGAAATTGATAGCTGAAGCCCCAGAAATCTCTCAACAAGTGAGTGACAGGCAGATATGGCTACTGGAATTTGTGAAGAAATAATGAAAGGAAAGGTATTCACTTATGCCAGTCATGGAATAACTTTAGGCATTGTGTCAGTTTCTGTATTTTCATTTATGGATGACTGGTATATAGGGCTTGATTGATCAGAGTAATTTGAAAAAGATTGATTCTACCAGCAGTGTCGATCATCCAAAGAATATAAAAAATCCATGTTTGTATGTGAGATTTCCGTTAGACATGCTTGAAATCTGGGTGCTTGGTAAAATTCAGCTCTTCTGGTTTTAGCACAATAATCTGTTTTCTGATCCTGCGATAGAATGAAATTAGTTTTTATTGAAATATATTTATTTGCTATCTGATTTGTACATCTGTCTTTGCCTTATGTTGTAAAGTTCTGTAAAACTACTTGTGGAGTTTTCATTTAATTTTGTAGGTAAATGTAACATAAGTACATGACCTTGTTTGAACTGAAGGAATGTTTGGGAAGCACCTTAGAGGTAACTGAAGAAATTGACAGATACTTTGTTTTATGCAGGATATTGGACAACAAGAAAACCTTGATGCAAAAATATCTAGTTTGAGTGATGAAATTTCAACAATTAAACAAGATATAGCTCGGATAAACAACGAAGAACTGCTTCCCCTTCTGAAAGAGAAAGCACAACTTTTGACTGCACCAGTGGTGAAAGGATACTTGGACCATCAGATTGCTCAGCAGGACTGTTATGCTGCAAGACAAGATGAAATATGGAGGCATTTGTTAAGACAGAAAGCATCATTTGAACTTATTGAGCTGGCCTGTAAAATGGAGATGAAGAAACATCAGGAGATCAGCTATCAGCTTGAGAATTTGGTCGAATCTCTGAAGCAGAGCACCGATGAGTTGCAGCAGAGACTGCGGGTGATAACTGAGCGAATTCAACTTACAAAGCCGAGAAACACTATTAGTCCAGCAGATGGTTTCTCTTGCAGGTGAGTGTTATGGTCACTACTGAACTTGGACTTGCTTTGAAGGAATATCAGGGAGATGAAGGCTTAGTCAGGCTAAGCCTTTCCTATTGCCAAGTTCTTAGTTATTTGCTGTAGCTAATTAGTATTTTAAGTTCTCAAGAACTGAAACCTTCAAGATATGAAACCTGCTTCTTCCGTGTCCTTTGAAATTCTTTGCACATTTGCCCGAGGAAGAACTGTTCAATTATCAGTTTTTAATAGTACTGAAGCGTTCCTAAACAATACTCAGGACATAATGAATGTTCAAAGCCAAGCTTGTCTTATGTGGTGCTCTGATCTAGAACCTCCTGAAAGCTACTCTAGAAGGATAGACGTTAATAACAGTGATTTCCCAGGTTCAATGTGTGGCCTCATCAGCTGAGCCGGCAAAACCCCCGTGTGGTAGGAGAGAGGAACAACTCCTTCAGTCTGTGAAACGTATTTAGCTCATTTTTACTGCTTGATTTGCCATCTGGTTTGGGTGTCCTGTCACCCATGTAGGAGTCTGGTTTTTCACCATCTAAGTCGTTAAGTGTCCTTGTAGGTCAGGTGATGCAGTCAGGGTTGTGTGCTGAGCTGCTGTTCCCTCAAGACTAGACCTTTTGATGAGGTCTGTTGTATAATTATAGGTGCGTTACTGTCACACTTTCCTTCCTTCTTTAGAATGGAGCTTTAAGTACTGGGTTTTTTTTAATAATTGCTAAGTGATAGCAGAGTATGGCTTGGCATGGTGAATAACTGTAATAATTAGGTAGCGTTAATTTTGCTCCCATTGTGTGCTTGCCTTGTCAACTTGTAATATTTCTGTTTATATATAGAATGTATAAGTTTATATATTATTATACTTAGATAAGTTTATTATAAAGCCTTCAAATCACAGAATGTTGTCTGGCTAGTTTTTCCACTTTTTAAGGGAAAGGAAGTTGAAAGAGTTAAAAACCTTAAAGGGTTTGTAAGCAGAGGACACTCAAAACTCAATTACTTCTGAAATATAGCTCCTGCCCTTACTAAAACCAATATGATTTTGTATTAGGGCTTAACTTCTGAAGATTTTATTATGCTGAGGTGGTAGTAGCACTTGAGCAAAATTATCTGTGATCATATTAGTCTATTCCTGATGCAGTGTAAGGGCACAGTTTTGTATAGTGTGTAATGCTGTCTTTTGCATGGCTTGTAACTAATTGCAGAATTTCTTAGCAGTCTCTTCACAGAAAACAGGAAATACTCCAGTAAGCTTGAAAATGTTACAAAGATTGCTCTTATTTCTTACTGGCCATTGAAGTCTTTCTTTTTTCAGCACTGAAAAGAATGTATCTTATTTGCAGTCCTTGAAGTGTTGGGAAATAGTTGGCAAAAGCATGCTGTCAACTACTATTTGCATTCATTATGTACTTACTAACTGTTACTTTGCTATTTCATTGCTACTATTTTAATACTAAAATATTTTGGATTCCTGTTAATCACTAGCTGCATATAGATAGAATCATGAAATCAATTATAGCAGCTTAGTAAAAGAGCCCTGAGCAGTGCTGTCTTCTATGAGTCCTCTGAATTCTTGGCATGGACATCTTCTCTTGATTAATGATAATAGAGTGCTTAGGAAACTTAGAAATGCTTGTGTGTCTTACTTCACTTGTTACAGGGTCTATCAGCTCCTGGAAGGAGGAAATCAAAAACAACAGTTATTTAAAACATACAAAAACCTGGAGCAGATGGTTCAGAAGTTAAAGCAGGACTGTGCTACGGTACAAGAGCAGATAGCAGCATCTTCTCAAGAGCAGTCTCTCCTTTTGTCCAACCTAGAAAGAGATGTAGATGCCCTTCATGATTCTCTGTATTGTGGAGGAACTCAGATACAACTGCGTAGTCCGGTAAGCCTTTATCGAGTTACTAAAATTATGACATTAATGTGTGTCATGTTCTTTTACTGACAAAAATGTAGTGTGAAGGCTGTAGACACACAAACTGTCCCCACTTGTCAGCAACAAATTTATTAACATAATGATGATGGACACTATCCACATGTTCTTGGCAAATGTTGGATTTTTCTAAGTGCTGGCAGGTGATAATTTTTTGTGTATGAGCAAATTGTTGCATCTAACTTACTTCAAAAACATGCAATCCTGTATTACTGTCAGTTTATGGTAGGGGAAATATGTTTTCTGGATAGGATGTCACTGGAAAACTCATTTAAATTTCCCTTTATTTCAGATGGCCTTTTTTCTCCCTTGTTACCTGTAACACTCCAATAGTATGGTTTGGCCCCTTAAAAAACCTGGCCACGGGTGGCTCATTTGGATAAAATAAAAATAACAGAATTTTGAAGGACAGTTATATTTGGACAATCGTGCTACACAGCTCCCAGGCATTGGGTTTAGAACATCTTTTAAGTGGGAATAGGGTTTGTTAAATGCAACTTGTTATGATTTTTAAGTAATTGTAGATACCTCAAAAATGCATCGAGGGAAATCTCCTGTTACATAATACTTCCCTGGTTAATTACATAAAAATATATTTAGCTTTTATCTGTCAAGTTAATTTGCAACATATAGAACAGTTTTTATTAAAAAATGAAACTCTGTAGTTGAAACACTACATATGTGGGGATTGCACATTATTAAATCAAATACCTGTCTATTGCTTCAAATTACCTCTTGAAACATAGTGACATCTCTTTGTGCTGCTACTGTTTCTCAAGGAAAATAATTCCTTTAAGAAGGAAACAATGTGTAAGTAGATGACTAGTCTGCTTATGCTGAGGTATCATAAGAATAGTAATCAATGATTTAATTGTAAAATTGATTTGGCTTTTTTTGTTGGGGTCTTTTTTGCCTTTTAAGATTTGACTACCTATGAAGACTTGTAATTGATGGAAAATGTCATTAACTCATCTATCTGCGTCAGGGTCAGATTCTTATGGTCTTAACTCATCTGGTCAACAAGGAAATGAAATTACATTTTCATAAGCTGATGTGAGTTCTGTTATATGGAGCTCAAAAATTGCATAAATTGAATGGAATCCCTTATCACCTTTGTTTCTGGTGTTTCTTTGGCAATTACGTTTCAGTTATAAACAGAAGTGGCTTCCCAAAGCAAAAAAACTTTTGTATTTCTAGTTCAGCTAATGTATTACAATATAAAAGTAATAATTTTTTGTCTTTTATTTTTTGTTAGGAACTTACTGAGCAATTTCATCAACTGGAAGTTGATCTAGATAAACTAAATCAACTCTTCACGGATCTGGTTGCTGATCTGAAGTCAAAGAGAAGCATTCTGGAGTCCAATAAGCTGCAACAGATGGAGAGGAACTTGTATGTGCATTTTTTCAGAGACGAGGATCACTTGAAAGAGATGGTGGAGAAACTTGAGCAGCAGTCTCAGGCTAAAGCCAGCGGTCTGGAAGATGAGAATTTCACAGCCAGTGGAGTTCTTAATACCTAAACTTCAGGGTACTCTTAAGAAAGGAAAACGTTAATGTAAACTGTCTACAAGGTTATGGAATAATAAACATTAGCTTGTCAGAGCTGACACTTACCTGTCACCACAGTGTGTTACCAGTTTGAATTGTGTGCTGCCTTGTGGGTTTGGCATCTACCCGACCAGTTCTATTTCAGTTTTGTCAAAGCTCTTGGATACAAAGTAATGCATTGTTTGTTTGAAAGAGTTCTGTTCAGGCTGCTCTTCTGCTGGCCTGTAGGTTCATTTCTGCTGCACACAGCATAGCACCAAAAGGAACATTTCACACCCTCGTGTTAAGTTTTCTTGCATGCTGAGAACCTTTGATTGTGAACTGCAAAATAAATGTGGAGGAGGCATTCCAGATTTTGGAACATGAGTATAATGTGCTCATAGCGAAGAGGAGAGTGTTCTCCAAGGCCGATACTCCATGATTGTTCCCCTTACAAGAAGATTTGGTTTTGATAAAAATGTGTTGGAATATATACCAGAATCTGTTTTAAGTACCAAGACCATCTGTTTTAAGACCATTCCAATATCGCTTAATTTAACTTATGGCTTGTCTTCTCCATTGAAACCTGTCCATATTTATACAGGGCTTGTCAAAGAAAAAGAATTTTAAATTTATCTTCTGGACTTCTGAGTTCGCACTATAATTTATAATGATAGGCATTTCAATTTAGAGTGCTGATACTTTCATACTTCTGCTTTCATGTGCATTGTTAGCCTGTTTATTGAATTTTTGTATAGCTTCCTAATACACCAATGGAACTAAATAGGCTTTTGTACTATGATAACTTCCAGTCTTTTGTATTTTGATGGGATCAGCTGTGCTTGCTTTCAAGCGTTGTATATATTGATGAAGGTTAGTATGTCAGCTTTAACTTCACTAACAGTAGTCTTAAAACTATTTTGATGGAAGACTTTTAACTTTTATCGTGAGCATAACTTATTTTGAAATGTTTAATTTTTTTTTATCTTGCTGGTTGAGTGTCTTTATGTCTGGATTTCATGCTGCTAAACTCTATACTTTGTATTTATTATTAAATGCCAAACTCTATAAATTCAGTTCAGTGTGGTCAATATTTATGGTGAATTTTTGTGTTGGTTTTAGGCCTGTTCTCAGACATAGTGTCTTGTTTATATTTGGTCTGCGGGGTTCTCATTTTGATCTGCCCCTGAGGCTGTGATTGCTGCTTCCCACTCTGAGAAGTCAGGGAGCACTTTAACCCTGTGTAAGAAAGAAGTGTTTCTCTTAGCTATACAAGTTATGAGGTGGTGTGTGTGGGGAAAGGTTATACTTTCGACTCCTGAAACATCAGGAAAAAGAAAGGCACTCTGCCTCTCTCTCTCCCTTTGCTTCACACACACTAACTCAAGCTGGATAGATACAGCCAGTACTGGTGCAGAATGATGGATGTTCCTGTTTGAATCTGGATACAAATGTTTTCACTAGTAAAGTATTCAAATTTGCAATCTGCCTGTGGTATCAAGCTAAGAAAAATGCTTCAATGCAAGCAGAGGAACTATTAGCTTGATGGATAACCTTGACAGGCTACTCATGCGCTGGATTTAGTGGAGAAGACCAGAGTAACAGGACTCCAGTTACCACCTTGTATAGGAATAATTCAGTAAACAGCAGTTTTTGGTGGAGCGAGTGACTCAAACAGCTTGGATCCTTTTAAGTATTTTGAAAATGTTGGATATTTCTCTTGTGTTTAAGTGAAGTTTTATGAATTCTTCTGGTCTAACTGTAAAATAAGAGGACATCAGTATGGACACTGTTATTTGTGATTCTCCAATGTGTGTTGTATCTAAAGATTCTCCAAGTATCTCTTATGTATTATACAATATGGCCAGGTTGACTGGAAAAGCAACTCCTTTTCAGAAAAGGATGAAATTTAGAACAACAGCTGTGGTCAAAGCTTGTAGACTGTAGATGTTACTGACCAGTTTCTCAAACTGACAAACTATAGTAACTATTGTAAAGTCACAAGTATAAAAATACTTGAATGCATCAATTATACAAAATGTAAGAAATAGAGGTCTTTTATGATAAGTATTTTCTGAAACAGCGTGTAACTAATGGTTGTATGTCATGATAGTAATGCTTGTTTCTTTCATCTTGTGTTGACTCAATTTTGGCAGTTACTTTAAAGTTGGTTGTTTTTTTCCTGGTAAAATTGAACACCAATGACATTAAGTGTATGCATGTGCTAGGCTAGTTGAAAGATGTTGAGGGGGGGAAGTATGTCAGACATACATCAAATTCTTGATTTATGTGCCAGAATTTTTTTTTAGTACAAGTTAGCTCTACTTACGACTGCTGATTTTTTAATCAATGTATTAAGACACTATTTCAAAGATACTAGTCTTTATAAATTATTACATTTTTATTTACAGTATGTTACTAGTAGGCATGTGTGGAAAGAAATGTAATTTTCTATTGAGAATGAATGGCTGAATATGTTCACTATATTTTGTCATTAATTTCAATAGAATATAGGTGAGGACTGTTTGTGGCTCTGATTAATTAATAATTTGTGTGTCCTGTGTTTAGGTTTAATCTTAAAAATGAAGCGGTGCACGTACATAGGATGTGAGATTTCTAAAGTGCCTTTATCTGATACTGCTCAGAGGATTATGACAGCTTTGCAGTCTATTCCTGTAAAAGTTCAGACTATCAGAGAAAATAACCAGAGTGAGTAAATCGTAGCCTATTTAAGTGTTTTTCAGTTGAAAAATTGAACAAATGAAACAATATCAAACCTCCGTTCCTTATTTGTAAATAGGGAAGGGGGGAAAAGATGAGAATTTAGGTTTATAGGTTTAGAAAAGGAATTAAACTGTAACTGTGACATTTTGTGGGACTTTTCTGGTCAAATAATGTTATGTGAGTGGAAGGAACAGTACCCTTAATTTGTTTTCTTTTTGTTCCTATGTGGTGTAAAAGTAGATGAGAATTTCAAACTGTTACTAAACTAATACTATTGAATGTAATAAATTAGGTGTATACTTGTAATATATTAGATGGATACTTGACTCTGGACTAGATATTTAAAGATCACTAGAGGTACTAGGAACTTACCAGGTGGCCTGTGAACTCTCCAGACTCGTGTCTGTCCTTTAAACACATGTTCGTTAGCAATGCACAACTTGTGAAATTCTAGGGGGAAGAGTGAACAAAAGTGCCAGTGAAAGAGCAAATTAGGTAATGTTACAAGTGCCTCAGCAGATCTTTCTGTTGGGCAAATCTTATTCAGAACATTGTGGATACTAGGGAGGTTTTGCAAGATGTAATTTTTATTCTCAATTCTCTGAATGTCATAGTCTGCCAGTCTTGTAGCTCTGGAAGGAAGTAGATAGAAAGTTAAGAGTTTTGCACAATTTCGGTTGTCTGTTTTCTCCTGAGAACTCGATCCTGGAATATTATTTGATCGATGAGATTTGTTCCTGTGTACATCATGGTTTTTGCAGCCTCAGTTTTATATAAATCATGGTTCAGGCTCCCCTTTCAGTAGTCAAGTATGGGATGAGTGGAGCCTGGTGGTGAACAGTGACAAGGTAGTAGTTCATTGCCACATCAATCAGGGATACACATTTGAAGAAATATGGGATGAGTTAATTTTAAAATGGTACATTGTACATGGTACATCTGGGACTGAAACCCAGATGATTTTAAACAAAATCAGACATCTTTTCAGCCTTGGTTTAATTGCTGTTCCACTTCTCCTGCTACCTTGTGACTTTCTCTGCCTTAATTTTCCTTAATAATATTTTTTGTCTTAGGCTGGGGCTCTCTCAGTGCTGTGCAATAAACTGTATCATGTTTTGTGGTCTGCTCTTGATCCATTCACTCTCTCTCAAGGTGTAAAGTTACAGATTCTTATTTTTTTTGAAACACCATGAAGGTGTCTTGTATCTTTAGCCAAATGAGCTTGCAGTTGTCTTTGTAGTGCTGCTAAATCCCTACTTACTGGGAAATGAAAGAACAGTATAAGCATTTTGTGGCAGCAGGTCATGTGACAAGCTTTTCTTGCTCTTGTTTTCCATGCAGTAATTACTCAACAATTGTTTCAAGTGTATAGGCTTAGCAAATTTATTTGAATTGCTCTTAGGAAATAGCCTATATGTAGATATAGATAGCTTTAGCATGGATCTAGAAAGAAGAAAATGTTCACCTCCCTTTAAAACAAAACCTGTCATGTCAGTTGATCTATTTCAAACTGTATTGAAGTGTATTTTTTTATAGATTTTTAAATTCTACTTAATGAAACAACTGTCTCCTAGAAGGTACACATTGGGCTCAAGTAGAACAAATATCTGCAATTCTGACCTAGTTGGTGCAATTCTGTAGTTATCTTGGCAGTGGATCTGTAACATTTCCATCAAGCCCTAAGGAGTTGGAGGGCAAGGATGGGTTTCTGCTGCCATCTGGTGATACTTTGTCGTAATTCAGAAACTGGAAGCTGCGTGTCTCTTCAATACCTGTCGTACTGATTACTGCGCGCTGGAGGAGGGAAATACAATCCTCATCATCTTCTCTGGAGGGTGAATTTGTCAGGAAAAAGTATCGTGCTGTGAAACAATTAAAAGCACTGAATGTAAACTAAGATACTATCATTCCTAATTTATGTTATTGTTGTAGAAAGTGTCAGGAAAACCAAACCTAAAATGTTTGAAGCTACAAATACAGCTATGCCAGACTGGCTGTTCTAACAGAAGTTTGAGCTGGAGATAAATGGCTGAGTTTACACTTACACCAACATGTAGTAATAAACTTAGTTTCTTCTAGGAACTAAGATAGTCTTTGAATTTTTTTTTTTGTTTGGTTGGTTTTTCTGTGTTTTAAGTACAGGGTCTTGATTTGCCTACACAAAAGTTTTTAAAACAGTTTTTGTAAATAGAAGTAGCTCACCTTATGGTTTATTTGAGGTGGGTTGCCAGTATCTTAGATTCAGAGAGTGTCTCCCTGCTGACAGCAGCAGTTCAGTGTTGCAGTCAGTATGGGGGGACAAAATACATACTTTGCCCATGAGTTGTGTTTTGGCTGGGTAATAAGATAATCTAGAGATGAAAGAATCCTAATTGCAATCTCTGGAGAAACCTGCACTTCAAGAGTTGTCTTTTTTGCTGTGCAACCTACTGGGATTGTAATTACTGCTAGCCTGTTGCCCCTTGCTCTTCCATTCCAGTCTTCACTTCCTTCTCCTCTTGAAACTTCTGAAAAATGTTAAGGGCAGAAAAGAAAAGGCATGTTCTAATAGTTTCACTTGCCACGGTGTGAGTCCTGAGGTGTATTTACAAAGCCGCCTTGAAACTGCAGCATCTGTCTGCTCTCTCAGCCATAGGCTAAAGATCCCTGGCAGTTCAGTGGTGGGCCCAGACTAACAGCTGTGCTGTACTCTGTGTCAGACCCAGCACAGGTGGCTGTCCTGCTTCTCCTGGGACTGGTATCACCTTACCTTTCTGTCACTTGGTAGGTCTGAATTCTCCTTGCTTTCTGTTCTTGTCTGGTCTTACAGTACCTGTTCTATTGCAGGATGAGAAATATGAAAAAGTTATCCCCTGCAGGTGAAACATGGTCAGCTTGTAAAACATGGCATGCTAAACTCA
>JAWWMP010000132.1:65631128-65775881 GCA_035047865.1 Dendrocincla tyrannina
TCTGTAGGGCGATATGATATGCTAAAGTCATATATGCAAATTGTACTTTATAGTGCTCTTGTGGACTCATGCTGCCTAATTCCAAGAAAACAGTTAAAATGTGTAAAGTCTGTGGGCTTTGGATTTTCTTTCTTATATTTTTGGGTTTTCTTTCATACCCATGCCCCCAGCTTTCCTTTGACCAAAATGGGTTGTGTTTTCTTGAAAGAAGGAAATATGCCTGTTTGTGGAATTATAATAATGCCTTAATGCCTCTTCTGAGTGTGTGGAAAATGTTTGTCTGCTTTGTAATGAATTTGAATTAATTTTTTCTTAATGGTATCAAAGCAGGCTTTTGCATATGCATATTTCAGAACCTGCAGGGCCCTTTTAAGTGTGAATGATACTAATTTGATAAAATGGTTGTCGAGGAAAATTTTACTACAATTACTTTAGGTTTGGTGAAAGTGTCAGTAATATAACCCTGTGTGCAGCCTAAGTTATATGCACTGCTTGCATATTCATTTGTTCTGTAAATTGTTTTTTCTTTTTTAAAGGTATAGAGAAGACACAGGACAATAAACTAGGTGATAAGGATGCACATCTGAGAAATGAAAAGGCAAGCATTTTGTAAGATTGAAAACCACTAAAAGCAGTCTTTTTATAGCAGGTTTGAAGTTATATAGTGGCTCTTGCATAGCAAGATTTATCACAATATATTTTATACACTTATAATTCAGATAGCTTTTTCTGTCTTATTTTGCACTTGGCATATATTTACCTATGAGAATCTTGGCCCCACTTCTGTTACCTTTTCCACAGGAAGGTTTTTTTTGTTACAGGTTGATCAGAATGAGGTTGCCACATTCAGACAGTTACCAGGGCTTAGAACTGTTCTCAAACTTCTGTCCCTGCACAGTCACTGGCACGTAATCATAAAGTGAGCTGATTCAGATGAAAAATTACTCTGTACTAGGAAATATAGTTTTGGGTTTAATCATCTCTCTGAATTTGGTTTGATGAACATGTGAGTGACTGCCAGGGCAAAAGTGGGGATGGGAACCTGCAGCAGCCTCAGCTGAGGCTGTGAGTGTAAAATCCATTGTGTTGATGGATGAGTTGCAGATGCTGCAAGTGTACTCGTGTCCCAGCTGCAAGTTTCACAGCCTTCCTTACTCTGACTCTGCTGCATGTTGTACACTTCAGCAAGTCCATTCAAGCTGCTCAGGATGCAGAAAACTGATCTCTTTTGTGGAGAGGGAAAGCTTCCTACAAATTAGACTGGCTCATAGATGCTCATGCAGCTGTGGGTGCATATGGATAGTAGTGGAACCCCTTTCTATATATAATGATAATGATATGTTTGACGTGCTGCATTTAGTGAAATCTTCCTACACTGACATAAATTATGAAACTACATCCTGTGAGTTTTCTCTCCTTCCAGCCATGTAGTTATTTCTAATGGAAGATCATTTCTTCACAGAAGCTGCTGTTTCTCCCTGTGGTTAATTGTAGTACCAGCTGTATTATTCTGACTTGATAATTAAATTGCATTGTTCTTATTTTTGAACCTTTAAAAGAGAATTGCTTATTCCTGATTTTATAATTACTGGAGTGTCCTAATTCAAATTCTGCTGTGTTAAATGATAAAACTATTTGGAGTTTGACTGGAGAATACACTTGAGTGAATTACTTGTCTTTCTGTGGCTCTTAACCATATTATTTTTCCTCAGCTGGTGACTTTATAGTGTCCACTTTTTGATTAGCATTGTCTAGGTCCATTTAGTTTGTCTTCATTCAGACCAGCCACTATTCATTTTGGTAGGAGCAAAAGCTTAATTAGCTTCCTTTTTCTGTTTACTTACAACTTGGTCATTGTACTTTTGCTGAAGAGTTGATCCTATAAAGTATGATCTCAAGCAGTCTTAAGCCTTTTTCATCTTTTGACTCCATAGTTCTGAGGTTTGGGAATATGGGAATTGGGTTGAGGGATATTGCAAAGCCATAACCCACGCCCCCCAACTTTCTGGCTTGCTCAGTCAATACAGATTGGAAAGAGATGGACAGTGTCCTTTGATCAGTGAAAACTGTCATCCTGGGGAGTGGAGGGAGCCCTGCACAGCAGTAACCTGTTCTTTTGAAGTGAGGAGGCCTTAGTTTTTGGAATGGCAGTGACAGCAGAGGTACCGAAGGAGACTGTGCTAGAAGAGCTGAAAATACAGTAATTTTGAGAGACTTCAGTTATTTTTCAATGCAGTGGGTGAATGTTAAACTTATGCAAGAAGCTCCAGCTAAAAATGAGGAGACAACTGCTTTGTGGAGCAGTGATAGAACTCCAGAGAGAATGTAGTTTTTAATTGATTCTGTGTGAGATTAGGTTCAAAATCTTCCTGCTGAAAGGTGCTCTGACAGACTAATCTTTCTGAGGAATTCAAAGATACATACTACATTAGTGCTTAATTTCAATGGAGAAAAATACACAAAATTGAAGGAGCTTTTTTAAAGAAAGTGTATAGAATTGCCCTCCAAAATCAGAACATTTGTAGATAGCGTAGGGATATTGAACATGTAAAATGAATACTAAAATCCGTGCAGGAAAAAACAGTATGGCCAAGAGACAGTATGAAGGACACTATTAAAAAATGTCATCATGCAAAAATGTGAACTTAGAAGAATGTGAATTCTTATATACTTGCCTCCTTTGACTAAGTTAAATGAAATATACAGTAGTATAGTCTAAATAAACTTGGAGGAAGAGCTTGCAAATGCATCACTAATACATCATTTTTTCAAATGCCTCAGGAGTAGAAGGCTTGCCAGCTCCTGTGCTGCCTATTGGTGATTGAGGCATAAAGAGATTGAGGGAAGATACAACTCTGTATAATGTGTAAATAGTTAAACACTCATTTACCTTGGGGAATCTTGGAAAGGTCACTGGTTGCTATTCCAGAGTCTTGTTTATGAAATCAAGGCAGAGGATCTGTCTCAGCTGAAGAGGTTGTAGAAGAAACTAGCAAAATAAACAGTGAGAAAGTATTAGGGCAAGTAGCATAGGAAGGAAATTTATGAAGGAAATAAGAAACAAAGCATTACCATGCAGCATGGTGCTGAATGCTGTTTAGTAGCATGCTGCTGTAAAGGGATCCAGGGACTCCCCTGCAGCAGGGAAACTGTTCTAGGTATAGTGGATTAAGCAGAATAGAATGTAATGCTTATTCATACACCGATAATACTTCTTCAGGGCAACTGTCACATGTATATTTGTTATGGCTTAAAATCTTTGAAGTTGCTTGAAGAGATCCAGTTAACTCTTGTACTTGGATTTCCAAAGCAGTCATTAAGCACTTTGTCAAAAGTTGTTTAACAAACTAAGCTGTCATGAAAATGCTCTGAATATTGAAACCGTAGATGTGTGAACTCCTCTCTAATACTAATAACCTCTTCACTATGGAAGACAGTATACTGGAGTAGATGCATCTTAGAGTTGTTAGTTTGCCATTTTTGAGTGTTGGACTGTTTTTAAAAAAAGTGGTTGTGGATGTGAACAGTATATGTTCACAAAATAATACCTACTGATAAATACTTGAAGTTTGGTTTATGTAATGTAGTTGCCCGAATTGACTCTGTTGTGTTAGTATCAACAGTTTTTATAGTATAATGCTTTCTTCAGAGGTTATGGAAATTAACAGTGCATTTTTTATTTATCCTAGTAAGTGGAATAATTGGCTTGCTAAAAAATTTCTAATTTTCCCAGGAGGTTTGTGATTCCAGAATTGCCATTTTAAAAACATCTGCCAGCACTGAAAAAAGTACTGCTGGTGAGATAGTCAGGACAGTGCATACCAATGAAATGCTTGGCTGTCAAGATACCAAAATAGTGAGCTGTTACCAGGACTCAGGCTTGCCAGCACGGGGATATCAAGAAAGAAATCTTTCAGTAGAAGCAAAAAAGCTGAAGGATGGGGAAAAGAAAATAGCTGTTCCTCTGAAAAGAAAGCAAAATGTGTCTGCATCTTGTTCAGAGAAAACAAGAAGATTACATGTAAAGACCTGCACTTCTTCACATGAAAGAAATTACACCTGTAGCTCTGGACAAACAGAGACTGCTGAAAATTATCCCTGTGATATCAGGACTTTAGGATGTGAAGGAAAAAGAGAACTGCTAGCAACTATAGAACAGGCAGTGGCTTTGGTAACTACTATGATATTTCAAGATGGTTCTTCACAGCTCAACTCGGAACAGGTTAGTGAAGGATGAGTTTTGTTTAGAGTCAGTTCTGTAGAATTGTTTGAATGTGCATATGACTGATAAACACAAACCCAAGTTCATTGGGATCCACTTTTGTGTATTGCGTGTGAAAATATACATGTAAAATGAGGTAAACATTAGTATTTAGACTACATTTTAGTTGAAGTTACCAAGTAAAACTTGAAGAACATGAAATCACTTGGGCTAACCAGACATTTATGTACTTAAAGTGAGACTCAGTTAGAATATTTTTTTCTACTTTCTACTATGTCTCTCACTGTGGATTTTTGTTTCAAGATTGAAACGCTTACCTGCTCCTCTACTGTGTCAGTGGTGTATGCAATAACTCCAGTGTCCATAATAGATTTCCTTTTGTAAAATATTTGGGAACTTTTCTTTATAAGATTGCACAAAATCTGTCAGAGGAAACAGTATTGCAATTATCCTTAACAGGTCTCAACCTCATCAGTAAAAGGAGTTGTTGTGCTAGTGAAGAATCAACCTGATCATCCTTTCTTTCCCAGTCACTCTTCACCTGGCTGTACTTGGAATGCTGCTAATCAAAATGATAAATTAATTTATTTAAAAACTGAACGATCATCTCTCTGGGAACAGGAACAGACTCACATGAAATTTTCTTGGTGAGAGCACGTAGGAAAAAATCCTGTTTTGCTTTACATATGCTTTTAGCAGCAGCGATGTTGGTTACATAGCGCAGGTTTAATTTCCTTGTGTGTCAAGGTCATTGAGTTTCATAGTGTCTGGGCTAATACAAATCACATAAAAATAGATTATTCCTTTGAGCTCAGGATGTCACTAACTGCAGCCCTGCAGAACTAGGTTGGGATTTTGGTAGGAGCTGTTTACATTCACCTGGAAATACTTTATGAACAGCTAAAGCTATATGGCACCAAAGAATGTGTTTCATCCACCTTTATATTTCTTGTATTTTATCTTCCATTTCCTGAACTGCATTTTTTATCTAGTACTTTTTTGATGGGCATTACTACAGTAAGCACCCTATTTGATCTTTGCTATTATTTTTAGTCTTTTTAGCACAGGCTTTTTTAATTACTTTTGAGATCTCAAACCAAGTTTTGCTAATATTCATTAATAATGTAATTTTTAAAGTAAATGCTTTATGTATCTGTTTAATACTTGAAACAATTTTTTTTTTTAAAATTGGATTATGTTTTAAACTTGCAGTTATTATAACCAAAGTCCAATTTTATTCCTATTAAGTTGGAAATCGTATCTCATAAAGAGAAAAATGAGAACTGAATCTGATTCTTAGATGTAATACTTGCATGTTAAAACTTCATCAGACTGTTTTATGACTTTGTGTTAAATGCCTAACTGTAAACTGCTGAATTGGACTTATTAAATTACAAAACATTCATTTCCAAGATATTGGACTTCATTGTTGAATCTCTGCCAATGCTCCACAGTGACTTAAGTCACTTTGCTTACCTGTGCTTCTCCAACTGTAATATTGGAGTTACATGACAATTAATTTAGTAACTTGTCAGCTTGAATGTAAGTTGTTGTGATTTGAGAATAAAAGTTCAATAAGGCATGTACATATGATCAGTAAAAATTCAATAATAATAAGGGTATTAGCATTTAGATGAAACTTAGAGGTAGTTATTTGTTGTAAGAATGGTACAGTTGTTTAATAATGGACCTATACTGCATGCAGTAATACCTTAGGATTGATGTGATTTCCAAACCCTTGGTATTGTGGTTTCATACGATCAGAATGCTCTATGAAAAAAACACTATTTTTCTATTGACCAAAACAGAACTTACTAAAAAAAAGATACAGTTATTAAATCTATATACTTATATATAGTTACTATAAAAATCTACTTCAAATCTATTTAAGATAGCATGAATGAGGGAACTGTAGACATTTTGTAAAGGTATGGAAATAAATGACAGAGATGAAGCATTCTAGATTTACGTAGTGTACTAACACAAGGCAGTTATGGCAATTTAGATTGCCTAGTAACTTTAAATCAGTGTTTTACAGTGCTACAGTAACTCAACCTCTGTGATCTTATTTGGTTATATTGAAGCATTACAGGGATGCCAGTTGCTGTTTTGGATTAAAGTTGCATTTAGCTTTGAGAGTCAAACAAGGATTTGTTTTCTTTATGAATACCTGATAAGTCTCATCTGCTAGGATGTTTGATTTCTTATAGAATAAAGCTTTGCGTATTCCTGAATTGAGAATTTAGTATTTGAAATGCAGTAAGTATTCTGTTCTAATAGGTATAAGGAAATGTCTTGGGTTAACTGTTGAGTACTAGGTGCTAATTAAATGAATAAAGTAAATAGAGTCACTAAATCTAGCAGAAATATAGTGTGTGTTAATGAACTACTTCTGTGCAGGAAAGTGTTGTTTCAAATGCTGCAGTGCAGAGTTCCAATAATTTGCTTCAATGCAAAAGATTTCCTGAGAACTCTACTTCAAGTTTATGGTAATGAAATTAGCTGGAAACAAGGTAAATATTGAGTCTATGATCTCATCCTATAATCTCTGTGATTTTGATGTTTTTATTAAAATACCTCTGTGTAGAAGTAGCTACATTGGTGGTTAAGTAATATATTGAGAAAATGAGTTTAGTGTCATGGAGAAGAACATTCTTCTTGGGGGTTGTGGCCAGAGGCTTGGCTTGTGAAGATGAGTATTTTTTCTCAGAGTAGGAATCAAATCATTGAGTAATTTAAGGACAGCTTCCAGTGGAAACAAAAGCTATCAACACAGTCCTGACTGTAGCTGAAAGGGTCAAACTACTTCATGTTTCATATTCCGCAGAAAAAAGCTTCCTCTGCTCAAAGGAAAGGCTAAAATAAATCCCAGAGATGCTCATAGTTGTCAGAAATAGTAATTATTTGGATAGATCCTTGTTTTTTTGATAGGAACAAATAAGATTCTTTTGTTTGGATTTAAAAGCAACTACAAACAGAAGGCATAAGGAATGTCACCTTTCAGGAAGGGCTCCCTCTATTGGAGAGTCATCAGCTTATGTTCAGCCTCCGAAAAGTTTCATCAGTAAATCACAGTAAACTGATGATGATTTAAAATCGAGTGGGATGCTCTACACAAAACACAGCATTGGGAATAGGAAAGGAGGAAAGAAATGTCCTGATGGTATTGGTAGTAGTGATAGTTTTATAACTTGTCCACGGCAGTACTTGGTCTAGGTTAGATCTCTCTGATGCATGGGATTTGAACCTGAAGTTTCTAGTGACCAAAAGAATTCTTGTTCATGTTTTTAAACTTTGGAAGTTGATGGTTCACAAATTATTTCTTCTATGGCAAAAAAACCCCAAAACCAAACAAAAAACCCTACAAAAGTCTTCAACAAAACAAACAAAAACTCTAAAAATTCTCTTTAGAGTAGTCCTACAGCTGTAACTTGCATTATAGACATTAAAGTTTGCTTTCAGGTACTTGAGTCTGTAAGGCTGTGTAGCATGGAGTTCTCTGTAAAGGTACCTGTGGGTCACTATTTGAACCAATTTAGGAGTTACTGAGGAAGGTACTTAGATTTATCTTTGAATATATCACAAAGCATTCTAGTTACTAGTTTTTCCTGTTCTTTGTAGTACTGCAGTACACAGGTTGAGATTTTTGGTTCAAAGGGAACTGAAACTCCCCTGGGCTTCCTCCATCCTATCCATCTATGTGAGCATGAGAGAAAGTGCTGTGTAAGCACGTATGATCCTATAGGACTAAAGGTTCTGGTTTTTGGAAACAATGTGTTGTACACCCATATGTGAATTCATATAAACATTAACAATCTCAGTCTGATTACTAGGAAGTAAATCTTTCCCTGATCCCAAATAGCAATTTTGTGGATATCATTGAAGTTAACAACAACAAAAGTGTACCAGAGGGAAACACTCATAAGAAAAACTTCAACTTGAGGTTTTTCAGGGATAAGGAGAGGCTTTAACAGTAAATCTGAAGAACCAAAGACTTACTTATATTTTAAAACTTGAAAAAATCAACCACCCAACCTCACAAAATAACCCTCTTCAAAAATATTTAATACTGAACTTGTGTAGTCATGATATTGACTGTTTGTTACAGCTGCCAATTCAATGTTTGACATTTTGTTGAGTAAATACTGTTCCTTTTATGACGTGTGATTGCAGGAAAGATGGGCAAAACTTTAGAGGTATTTTTTAGCATGGGGCACAATTTAAATATTTTGATTGTCAGAAATAACTTATTTTTGTAGTTGCCGATAGTGTTGTGTTAGATCCAAGGATTGCAGCATGGCTGATAAACCCCAGCGACACAGTTCCTTCCTTTGAATCTTTAATACAGAAGTATTTTGAAAAGTCTCTTTCAAAGGGAACAGAAAATACAGATACAGGCACTTTGAGAAATGCATCTGTAAGTAGTTTGTTTTCAATTGTTTGTGGTTGGGTTGAAAGGGGAAGGAAATGATTCAAGAATTGGTTTTGCCTATGAAATATTGCATGAAGAGATAGACAATTATTTTCTAATGGAAGAAAATTATTCTACTAATATGACTTGTCAGAAACATAAAGGGGAGAAGGGACAGTTTCATTGCATAATACAAAGATGGGATCTAATTCTTCAGGAGGAGCTGTGGAATTTTCCTTCAAAACTATAAAGTTCAGCAACATTATTAATTGGTGTATAATCTTATCTTTTTTCTTTCCACTTCCCTGAAAAGTGATTTCCAGCTCTCCTTTCCAAAATGCCTAATGTTGCCTTCTCCAGTTCCTGTGAACTTGTAGCCTGTATTTAGTTGATGGTTATTAACAATTTTGCTAAATTTCACAGCTGGTAGAGACACCACATCTCAGCCTGGGGAACAGCAGGGAGTCAAATGTGAACCTTCAAACATGGGAATGAAAAGATTTGAATTTTTATTCTCTTGTTATGAGAGAATGTGGGATGAATTTTTTGAGATTTTATCCCCAGCACTATAGAAATTTCTTCCTATGTCCTGTTGAATGTCTTTCTACATTCCTACTGAAACATGTTTACTGCATATTGTAACATTTTGGTACCTGTGTTTCGGGCCATGATGATCTACTGACACACTGGCTTTCAGCGGTTGTTTGAATGATAAGATGATGTGCAGCAACTTAAATGATTTTTTTATTTTTAAAAACCGTGCACTTTCCTGAGGCATTGGTTGTTCAGATCAAGTATCACAATGTGATTATAGGACTTCTGTGATACAAGTCCACAGATTTCAAGTGGGCTCAGAGCATGGACAGAGGACAGTTGTATCAGCACATGCCCATTAGTACAGACACTTCTGAGAAAACCAGAGCCAGTTTACTTTAAAACACTGGCTGTGAACTGCAGTTCTTCACAAGTTACTTTATGAGTTAAGCTAATAGTGTAGGGAATGGACAGGCAAACAGGCAGAAACCATAAACTGGTAGGTTATTTCTATAGGTGATGGCCCTCGTGTGAGTCAGCATCCTTAATCTCGTCTCTTTCCTTAGCTTGGACTCAGTCTTTTGTTCTTCAAATATCACATCTGTTCTTAGTTATCATTTCTCAACTTTGTCATCCTGATTCCCAGCTCTGAGTTAAATATTGAAATCATATTTCCTTCCTGTCCTGCTTCAGGTCTAGTTTGTTTCCTTACCCCAACCATCCCCAGTGCTTTTTTGCTGACTTATTCACTCAAGTCCCAATTAATGCCTCCTTGTAACATCCTGTGACTATTCCCCACTGTTCCTTATTCCTTTTTTTGTTACCTGGACTCTCATGCTTCCTTTTTGGCTCTTCTGTTTGCTCAGTGAGTCCCAGTTCTTCCTGTGAATCCTGGGTCTTTGCTGGATTTATCTCTTCAGCCTTCTTGGTTTGTCTTTACCAGTGGGTTCCCAAAAGTTGTCTGTACTGCCAGAGGGATCTGTGTTAAGGGATATATTATGTGGTGTGCCCCACTACTTCAGTGAAGCTCCCTCTGTATTGTCCTAGTCTTGTCCACCCACCATAGTCCTTGGAATCACTGCTGCTGTATTTCATAACCTGCTACCCACCCACACCCCTCTGGCACAGATGTGCTGCTTGTCTGTGCATCTGATGCTGTGCCAGAGGGGTCATGGTCCATCTTCCCTGAAACCTTTGCTGGAACAGGTGCTAAACCTCTTACTGTTCATGTCACTGCTGCATTCACTGATGAGGAGTCTTGGTGTCAATTGAAGCCTGTCACTGGGCACTTCTCCACCTGCGGAATGGAATCAAGCAAACTGTATTTCACAGGCAGTTTACGTGTTCCAGAACAAGTTTGTATGGAAAAGGTTCCTTGGAGACAGGTTGATGGCTTTTCACTGCAGTGGGGCCTGCTTAAATTAATCTGTCTGGGGTAGACAGAAGTCCTCGCTGGCAGGACTAGACTGTGTAGTGGGTTGACCCTGGCTGGATGCAGGTACGCACTAAAGCCCCACTCACTCCCCTCTGCAACTGGCCAGGGGAGAGAAAATACAACAAAGGGTTCATGAGTTGAGATAAGGACAGGGAGAGATCACTCACTAATCACTGTCACAGTCAAAACAGATTCAAAGTGGAGATATTATTTAAACTTATTACTGACAGAATCAGAGCAGGAAAATGAGAGGTAAAATAAATCTTAAAAACACCTTCCCCCACTCCTCCTTGCTTCCCAAGTTCTACCTCCTCCCCCCCTAGTAGTGCAGGGAAATGAGAATTGGGGTTGTGGTCAGTTCATCACAGGTTGTTTCTGCTGCTGCTCGTGGAGAGGAGTCCTTTCCCTGCTCCCCATGGGGTTCCTTCCACAGAGGACAGTCCTGCATGAACATCTCCAGTGTGAGTCCGTCCTGTGGCAACAATTCTTTACAAACTGCTGCAACGTGGGGCACTTTTCCACAGGATACGATCCTTCAGGCACAGGCTGCTCCAGCATGGGTCCCCAACAGGGCCACAAGTTTTTCCAGGAAAACCTGTTGCAGTGCAGGCTCCTCTCTCCATGGGTCAGCAGGTCCTTGCCAGGACCCTGCTCCAGGTGAATCTCTGCACCCCCGTGGTCCTCCATGGTCTGCAGAGACACAGCTGTCTCACCATGCTCTGCACCACAGGCTACAGGGGAACCTCAGCTCTGGCACCTGGAGCACCTCCTGCTCCTCATTCTCTCCACTGATCTGTGGTGTTGTTCACGTGTTCTCACCATGCACTTCTATGGCTGCAGTTTTCATCTGCGCAACAACTTTTTTTCCTCTCCTTCTAAAATGTGTTAACCCAGAGATGTAACTATCGATCCTGATGGGCTTGGCCTTGGCCAGCAGTGCATTCATCCTGGAGCCAGCTGGCATTGGCTCTGCTAGACATGGGGGAAGCTTCTGGCAGCTTCTCATAGAAGCCACCCGTGTAGCCCCCTTGCTATCAAAACCTGGCCTCATAAACCCAACACCAGAACAAGGATCACTGCCAGTGGATCTAGATATTTTTTTCGGAGGCCTCTGCATTCTACCTTCCAGGGCCTGCTGTTTCTCAGTTTTGCAGTGTCCACATTGTCTGCTCACAAATGACCAGCACAAACAATGCTGAAGTTGTACAGACAGGAGCCTTGACCAGATGGGGAACCTGCAGGTGCTGTCAGTGTAATTCACTCCCCCTTTTTGACTGTCTTTTGCTGTTGGGGCTTAGCTGGAACCATCTTCCTACTAAAAGGTATTAGCTTATATACAACCTGTTTAGTTTTTTCAGCTGTTATCCTGAGTCAGATGGTCATTTGAAGATAAAAAACAAGGTTTCAGTGTGTTCTGAATGACTGAACACTAGGACCCCTTTGATTTATGTTATGTGGTAGGAAAATGTCCCTGCAGTAAAGGTTGCACCAAAACTCGGGTAGTTCGGTTTTTAACATGAAACATAACTTTTTGTAAGTCATAGATGTCTCCCACAAATAACTAAAATTTCACCATTTTAGATAAAAATTTTAAAACTATTACAATGTGTCATACTTAATTCCATGTAACCCATTTTCTGCCTGCAACACAGAGCAGTATGTGATTCTTTGGAAAGAGTATATGGACAGGCAAGTGCATACTTTTAGTCTTTTGGAATGCTGTCCTAGGTTCTATGGGTTTTGGCCCAGGAACTTTACAGGACAGTGCTAGTTTGTTTTCACTTAAGGACTTGGATGTAAATTTATTACATAGTTTTGATTTTTCAGCCATCATTGCAGATACAGGCTGCAGAATTTTTCACATTCCCATCCTTGGTCACAGGAATTTAGTAAAGAAGAGCAGTGATTTATTGTTTAATTTTAGTGTAAACAAAATTTAATGGGTTTAATTAAATGTATTTTTAGTTATCATGTTCTTGGAGCTAACAATCATATTCTCAGTGTCTGTATGCACTTCAAAATGGTATCCTAGCCAGCTGAAGGAGGTGGCATGTGCTGAATCCCTCTGGAACAGAAGGGAAGGAAGTGAACAGTTCTGGCACAGAAGAGTGGTAGTTCTTAAATGAGAAAGAAAACTGCAAGGAAATTTTTCCTCATTTTACAAGTAGTAATAGAACTCTGACTTCAATATCAAAGGCAGTCTGATACTATTTCTCCATACTCGGGCTGTGCAAAATGTGCATGAAGGAACAGGTAAAATCTGGAATGTTCGTAATCTGTAATTCTGTATTCATGAAATGGATTTGTCAGAGGACTAAGAATGTTTCTAAAATGTTAATGTAACAGGAGACATACAGAAAAACAGAAAAAACATATTTTTGCAATTTAATACCTTTTTAAAAAGGTAGTGCTTGAAATATTTTTATTTAAGCATTAAAATTATTGATTTATGTTTTATTTATTTACATCAGTATCAAAACTTAGGTGTTAACTTGGAGAAGCTTTATAATGTAATGATGGACCTTGCTCATGACTTAAAGGTAAGACATAAAAAGAAGTTGCTAGAAATAACTTGGAAGTATTGTCAGGAATTATAGGGAGTTAATGATGTATTTCTTATTCAAATTAGAATCTAGTTAAATAAAATGCCTCAGTCATTACTGGTTTATTTTGGCATTCAACAGTTAAAATAAATTACCCATTGAATTTGCCATTTTTTTTCTAGAAGGAGGAACTAGTCTCAGTCTTTAGAGGAAACTTTTCCTCTGCAACAGTTAACTGAATATCTAAATGAAGATTCTGAGAACAGGAAATGTTCAGAATATTGTGACTTTTCTTTTGGTATTTTAAATCTGTATGTTACAGTCTAAAAATTGTTACTGGAGATAGAACATAACTGGTTTTTCCTATGTATTCCTTGGATACAAAAACTCTCAGCATGTATTTTGCTCTAGATTGTGTTAGGCAAACATTGGTCAAACACTGAGCAGGCTTCCCAGCGAGGTGGTCAGTGCTCCAGGGCTGTCAGTGTGAGGCATTTGGACAGTGCTGTTAATAACATGTTTTAAAATTTAGTCAGCCCTGAATTGATCAGGCAGTGGGACTAGATGGCCATTGTAGGTCCCTTCCAAGTGAACTGTTTCCTTCTGTTTTACCCCATATTGCAGTTCCAAATGCACCTCAAGAAGTTTTTCAGTGAGGGTTTTTTTGTGTGTTTGGTTTTTTTGCCTGGAAAAGTGTCAGAATTTAGGGATGTGCTCAGGTGGAACTTCCTAAGGATTTTCTTTGAAGTTCATGGTAGCAAGTGTAGGGCTTAGACCATTAGTTGACGGAGCCATATTAATCTGGGTATCCAAGTGGCCCAGCAGTACAAAGCACAGTCTGTGGAGGAGGGCAGCAGGGAAACACCAAAGGTGCAGAAACACTGAGATCCAGCCTACAGGAGGAGTTTTTAGACAAGTCTTGCTCAGTGGTTAGAGAGAAAACAGACTTCCTGTTCTCTGTAATTAATTTGGGTGCATAACCCTATCATCTCTTTATTTTCTTCCTAATGAAAACAGTTATAAATTATGAATAGTTGCTTAGTTGTTCAAGTGAATAAATAAAAAGGGATAGCTGTGTGTCCTATTAAAATGAAGCTTGCTCTAAAATAGTCTGGAAAAGGATTTTATTTTTTTATTTCTTTATTAGTATTCCTGTACAAAATAGTTACTATTACAAAATGTATTGCTATTCCCCAGAGAAAGAAGTGATACAACATTTAGATACTATAATTTACACTAAGTAGTATTTCATGTCACAAACAGTGTTGTCATGTAAAAAAAGGAGTATGTAGAAAGTGAAATACTGCTCACTGGAAAATAGATTCACCTAATGACACTACTATATGTTTTAAGATCAAAATTAGCTGGTACCGAAGAATGTATTTATATCTTGCTTTACAGGCTCAAGGCTTGTGGAACTTATTTTGCACATTAGAGCTCCCACTTATCAAAATTCTGGCAGGTATGAAAGTTCAGTTCAAAATACGAGCCTTCACTATTTTCATACAGCTGCTGACTATGCTCAAGTGGAATGCAATACCTCAGAATACAAAATGTTATCTTAGCCTCATAACAGCTGTGTGAGTTTGAGATTCCATTTCTAAGAAGCATGTAAGGTTGAGATTGTCAATTATTGCCAATTCTCAATGTATAATTGTATTTACAGTGATGGAAACACACAAAATATATGTGAACAAACAAGAACTGAAAAAAACATCAGAGATTCTGGGGGTAAAGTTTGTATTTATTTTTTCTTTTTGAAATAGTGTAGCATCATCTTTGTGCTTTTACTGAGGATAACATAAAGAAGATAAGGAACCTTTGTCACATTTAATCTAACAGTTTGGGGGATTTAGTAGCTTTTTATTATAACTATAAATAATATTTACATTTTAGGAAATTTCCCCATTTATTTAGGTGAGAAAAAAGAGACATTTGCTTTATTATCCTTGCCGCAGAACTGAGATTGCTTTGTAAAATGTACAGGTCCTTTTGGGTTATGTGTTGTAGAGTAAAACTGGTAATGACTACTTCTGAACCTAGTTTTCAGTAACCATCTTGCTGAAAAATGATACATTTCTCTCCTCTTTTTAAACAATACGCTTCTTACAACTTACCTGTTCTTTGATAAAGGCAGCTCCAAGAGAATCCCATTTTGTAGCATAAAATCTGAGTAGGTAATCATTATGGTCAGATACATTACTAATTTATCAGAATAATTTGCATAACTGTTTCTCACAGATCTCTATAGTCTTCAGTAACCTAAATTCTTTTCCCACAAATGTTGGTCCTTTTTACTGCAGTAAATCGTTTTACCAGATCACGAAGCAATATAGATTAAACAGTATATAAACAGTCTACTAAACCAAATGTTGATAGCCAGCTATGATTACACAATATCAGGTACTTCATTTTTAAATAAAACTCTAATATACTCATTAACCTAGGAATTAACAGATATTGAAGAAAATAATAAACAGAATAATTCCAATGTACTAATTTATAGTTGCGGCTCAAGGAGCTTGAACAGGAAGCCCATCAAGCTGCTGGAGAACGATTCCTGCTGACCAGCAGTTACCAACTCCGAGAGGTAATATTTGTACTACTGTTATTATGTAAGGTGCACCTTCTGTAAATTCTTAGTGATACAGAAGAATTGTAAAACATACATATCCTTACAGCTTCCAAATTCTTTTCTTCTATATTAATTATCTTCTTTCCTGATTTTAATGAGGGACACATATTTTTTTCATAAATCTAACAGTGTTGGATAATCTGAATTAGGCATTTGTTTATAATAAATACAATATGCTACTGTTTCAATAGCTCAGAAATAAAGATCTGGTCTTTTCAATTTTGTGTTACTTCGCTTTGCTAGTATGTTCTATTTATCATGAAACATGCTTTCTAGACTAAAGATCAAGCTCCAAATAATTTTCCTTTCCCTTTCAGCACAGGAAGCACTGAAACATTTATGTTTTTTTCTTACTGCAGGTACTATTTGATAAGCTAAAGCTGCATACGCTGTGTGAGAAACTTCACAGAACTGAAATACAACAACTTGTGTCCACCTCAGAAGCCATGGTGAGATGGGGAGGGCTTTTAAAACCAGCTGCATGGTTTAGCAAAACTTCCAAGTTATATTCCAGTGAAATCGTGATTCATCTAAAATTCTCCTAACAATCGTGATTCATTTTTTGTATTGTAGTAATTATGCTTACTCTTCTGGCATAAGTAAGTGAAGTTGCACTTCTTGATAGGGAAAAACACACTAGCTACTGAAGCGAAACTCCAGCTATAAACCAGGGCTAAAAACTTTAATGCCAGCATGCCTGTATAACCATCTTCTTCAAAGGAGGGAGATTTTCTTACTGGTCAGGTTTTGGTCACTCAGAATGACTGGCTGGCTGGATGACACAGACCACAGGTCAAAGATAAGAGCATTAATGTAAAATCTGCTGGTTAAGGAAATAGCAACCCCAACTTCCTCTTTGCCATCAGGAGATTTAGGCTAAAAACACACTGTCATCTTTTTATGGATCTTATTCATTAATTTCTGTAGGAAATTACTTCATACCTGTGGTTTGAATTGAAAGTTACCACTTTCTTTGTATGGTCCAGTGTTTTGCTTCTGTGCATGAATTTTCCTTGGTCTAATGTTGTCGTTGTTCCCTCTGTGGAGAGGCTTGCCTTCAGTAAGAATGGTTGCATTGGGAGTCAGATCTGCAGGATCTTGATATGGTCTTACTCCCTTAGAGCAGTAATGAGCAAACAGCTTAGATACTTCGATACACCTGTAGAAGAGATCAAATGTCCTCCAGTAGATCAACACTTCGATCCAATTTGGTGTCACCTGCAAACTGACCGAGGGTGAACTCGATCTTCTTATCCAGATCATTAATAGATCATTTATTAAGATAATAATAGCAATGGAATTCCTTCTTAGAAGATAAGAAGCCTCTGTGCAGGTGCACCTGTTTCTGATTTGGTGCCACAGTTGTATTTCTCTAGTTTACATGGGAGTCAGAGTAAAGTGCACAACTCGTTGCTGAGAATGAACATTTCTGGGGAAGGTAGAAAGGTAGCATTTGTTTCTAAAGGAGGAAATTCCCCTTCTCAGCCAAGTCTAAGCTACCATATATGATCTCGGGTAATGTCAACAGTATAACCATAAAACCCACACAATACTCAAGAAGAAGGAGGTATCACAGATTAAATATGTAATCTCAGAGAGTGACAGGACCTTGGGAGATGGGAGGGAGCAGTGAAATAGTATGCATGTCATCCTTTTGTTGGAACATAAGATTTGTTGTTGTAATCAAAGCAATACTAGCACTAGTCCAGTACTCTTTTTCCAACAACTGCTGAGACTTGTTTATTTAGAGAAAAGTAGGCTGAAACCTTCCAGTAGATAAATACTGGAATTACTCTTAATATGGTGTCTCTCTCTGGTAGCAAGAAAAAAACCTTTTGCTTTTAAATGTGCATTCTGGTGCAGTTACATCTATTTTTCATCCTAGACTATTGTAGTTCCAAACATTTTCTGTTGTACTTAAAAATATCCAATCTCTAGTTTAATAATTTCATTCTTTTTCTTAACAGAATTTGTTTGCAGTTTCCAATCAAAGTAATCAAAAATATACTTTATTTTATTACTTTTGGCTTTGACAATTTCCATTTCACTTCAAGGTTTCCTGGAACTTTCATTAAGGGATTAACAGGAGAAGTTCTTCTGCTGGATTCTGTGTGTATAAATCTGTATGTGTGTATATATGTATTGTTTTGTATACTTTTATGATGTTCTCTCTTGCTTTGATGCTGCATAGCAAAAAAAGTAAGCTAAGGACCATAAGTAATACACATACCTCATACCCCAGAGCTTTAAAAGTTGTTATGGTAAAAGGTTTTATGTCTACATATCTTTTTGTCCCTGCTGGGGAGAGGAAGGGAAATGAAATGGGAAGAAGTCGTCTCCAGCCTTCCTAATGAAGGTGGGAAGGAATGAAGACTTCCTTGGGCCTAGGTGGGATTGCTTGAAGAACATCATTCTTCAGCCAGTATTTTGTCCATTCAGCTTGTCAAGGAAATTTCTTCCTTCAAAATGTATTCTGTTAAGGTTTGTATAATAGTATAACTTAACAGCAAAGTATACCAGTAATTCACATTCTCGATTTTGCAGCTAAATAAATTGCAAGACCTTCATCCTTTGCCCAAGATAATTTTAGAATACCGTCAGGTGAGCTGATATTTTTCACATAATATAGTTGCATTGAAGCACGATTAGTAAGAAAGATAACGTAGTCATAGCTAAATAAATAAGTTTACTTTAATATACATTCAGACAAATAGTAATTTGAAGTTAGTATTCTTAAAAGTTTTTAGATTTTTAATGTTTATACTTCTGGTTTGCACTGTGCTAGATTAAAGCTAGCAAACAACTTTGTTGCAAAAGTCATTGGAAAACTGCACTGTTAAATTTGGCTAGTGCTATAAAGCACAGTCTTAGGGCAGAACATTTATTTTTGAGTTCTTAAGAAATAATTTGCATAAAGTGAAGGAGATAACTAGTTATGGGGGATTTTTGGGTGACAAGCCTTCTGAAAATCCAAAACTACTGTGTTACTCTGCTCTCACAGTTGTTTAGGTTTTCAGTATGTGAGCTTCCAAGGATTAAAAAAACCTCCAAACAATAACATGTGGGTTTTGTTTGGTTTTGCTTTTTGTTTTGTTTTGTGTTTTTTTTGCATGTGTGGCTTTTTATGTAGTTTATTGACCTGGGAACATAAGATGTAAAATAATAAATTCCAATAGTTCATTTGCAAATATCTGCAAAGTCCTGGCTTTGGCTTATAACTGAGCACTTACCTCACTTATGCTGATAGGTTAAGCAATTAGACAGTTTAAAGCCATTATTTATTAAGATGAAACTGGCTTTAAAAAAAAAGTCTACAAACCCAATTCATATGCATTTGGAAAGTAAGATCGTTAATTTGAAAATTCTCTTATTTTTATAAGCAAGCATTTATTTTAAATTTTATGTATTTTAGGTTCATAAGATGAAATCAACTTACGTGGATGGACTACGAACATGCATGAGAAAGGTAGAAATATAGAAAGTAGCCTGTAAAATCCTAAGACAATGTGAAGTAATTGCAGTGTTTACAATCTAAGAACTTTTATAAATGGAAAATTATTAATTGTTTCTTTTTGATTTCATAGTTATGATTGCAGTGAATGTTTATTACTGAGACTTACATTAAATAAAATTTATCTGTGTGTCTTCATAATTTTCTAAATTTTTTTACTTTACTTGATTACAGGGATTTCTTTCCTCTACATGGAATCAGACAGGAACTGTGACTGGCAGACTTTCAGCCAAACATCCTGTAAGTGAGACTATTGGAAGGTTTACATTTTAATAGAAATGAAAAATTAGTATTATATAAAATATGTAATATTTTTCACTCAGGAAATGTTTGTTTTCATGCAAGTCTAGCAGTTGCTCTATCATGTCATTAAATGGTGGACAGAAAAACCTTATTAAATGGGTGTTTTACTCTACAACATTTGTTCTTAGCAATGGTTTCTGTTATCTCTGGATGAGAATTAACATTATTACCTGAAGTATAGGGGTAAAACTGTATAGGGGCATATTTGAATGCATTCTGTGACCTTGTTTCTTTTGGAGTTAGGAAGCATACTGACCTTTGACTGTACAGACGGGCAAGGTCTTTGCTTTCCCCCTCTATGCCAGTGTGTGGCTGCATGGATTAGAGTGCAAGACCTGGTGTGGGAGGAGACAGGGCTGCAGATCTTCAGGGGCTCAGCTCAAGAAACAGATGGGGGCAAAAGAAGAAAAGTAGTGATTGCCTGCCTGGGAAAATTTTCAGTTTGGTTTAATCACAGCCTTTCTTAGCAAAGACCTGGGCTCTGGCCCTGTGGGGGAAGGGGAATAGATGCAGAATTAGGACTTGGCTCATGAAGGCTGGAGGGAATCCATGAGGCTGCTGTCCTTTCAACTTGTGCCCAAAAGCATTGTCCGTTCTTACCCATGCGGGTTTGGGTACTGCTTATCTGTCTGTGCAGGTCCCAGTCTTAGCTTCTCAGGTACAAATGGCATCAGGAGCTTTTTGCAGTTTTGGAAGAAAGGCCATGGTCTTCCACAGCTCTCTGGGGGAGCAGAGGTGTTGGACATGTTAGTTAAGTTGTGTCCACTTTGCATGGGTGGGCTCGTGCAGCTCCTGGCAAGCCCTGCCTGGAATGGTGACTTCGGAGTTCACGCAGAAACCTATCTGGGAGGTTCTCACCCTTACCATACTCCTGACTTCCTTAGCTCTTCTTTCACTTGCCTTCACAGTTCCAATTTCATTTATATCTTCCTACCCCCATGGTACATATTTCCGTACAATTTGTCATCAAACAATTTATAGGAAGTGCTTGTGCTTTTTGCTGAGTAAAAAACAGTGTTTAGGATTCTGAATTAACAACTGAATGGAGAAGTGTTACTGCTGCTCTCACTTCTCACGCACCCAGATGGGAGAAAGTGATGGGAGAGAATGGAAAAGATAGATGATCATGAAGGTCACAGTTTGCTGAATTCTGTGATGTGATGCACAAGCATTTCCAAGTCAGAGCTGAACAGCTGTCTTGAACAGCTACATACAACACAATTTGACCTTTGGCCCATCATGGTAAAAAATGACATGTAATCTATTTTTTTCTTAAAAGTTGTTTTTCTCCAAAATAATTCTGCTAAAGTTAGCATCCTGGGTTGCCTAAGGCTGGCTTTTCATTTTACAGAAAAACATTGGCATGGCTTTTTTTGTTTGAAATGTTTATGGAACTTATACCATCTGTTTCTGAATCATTTATTGCTATAGAAGATATACTGCAGTGCCCAGTCACTTTGCTAAGTGCTAAAGGATTGGGAAGATTCTTGCCAGAAATCATAAATATTGAAGATATTTTTGCAGTTACTATGATATGTCAAATTTTGGCTGAATATTTGCTGAGGTAGTTTATTTTTAACAGTTTTAAAAATGCTTTAAGAAGTGATTAAAGCAAAAGATAAGTGTGAATCAGATACAGTGAGAATTCAAATAGAAAAAAACATACCATTTGCTGCAGTTGTTGTGAGACATGAGTTTCCAAACAAAGATTTCTTTATCATTTGTAAAGGTAATGGATCTATCTGTCCTCTTTCCTTTAAGGCGTTTAATGGAGTCCAGGAAGGATTTTCTTGCAGGTTTAAGGGGAAATGACTAGACATTAGGTAGAGAGCAGGATTTTTTTCTCAGATAAACTCTACTGTGATATTTCAGACAGATCCACATCTGATGTATGGATGATGTATATTTTTGGCTTTATGTGGGTTTTTCTCAGTAGATAAGTTTATTCACATGAATTTTTATGACTTTTGTGTTGTAGTGACTTAGAGGGGGTTTCTTAGTAGAACTTCAGTGGTTCTCCATGGATTCATCTTTTTTAGTTTAACTGTACACTCCTTTTCTCCTTGTTTAGTTCCTTCTTCTACAATGTGTGCTGTATAATTAAAGTGTTTTTCACAAAGAACAAAGTACTGTTATAGTACATTGTTAAGCAGAGACCATTTGGTATTGTTGTCTCCTGCTATAGCACTGTAGTTCTCTATGTGCCACTCCATGAGAACTTGAGTATCTGAAACCTAAAAGTAAATACAAACCCTAAAATTCTTCAGTCAAGTAATTTTGTAATATATCCATAGGCTAGTTATTCTTTCTACTCTGTGATGGATTGCTTATGATTATTAGAGGAATTTAATTAGGTTTATTTTGTATAAATATATTAGTCTTGTCTACATTAGGATACTTCTTTATTATATTGCTCATAAATAACTTTCCTATTAAATATATTTATGACATTCATAAAAGCTTGTTTATGTTTTGCAAACCCACATTGAAGTACCTCTTTCTAGCCTCTCATGTTTTAAAGCAAAAATAAGACAGTTGTGGAAAAGCATAAAGCCAATTAAGATCAAGCCTCTTTCAGAATGAACAGAGAGAAATCCTAATTTGAGATATAAAGATTGCATAGAATTGGATGTTATAATTTGGTTTAAGATGTAAACTTCAGTGGTTGAATCAGATATTCTGTATTAAGGTTTCTTTCCTCCAGGCTTCTGCAGCAGAGAGAACTGAAATGCTGCTAATGAGTTTATGCTTCTCTACTTCAGAAGATGTTTGTATCATTAAACTAAAAAGCATAAAGTGGTGGGCTTCAGGGGGCATTTCCTCCCTTTTTGTAACAGAAGGTTATGCTGCAGATAAATAAAATTTTTTTACCTTCTTGGAACAAATGGGAAAAAAATAAAAGAACATTCCTATTTCTCCTCAGGAAAAATTCTTTTACAGATTGTCCAAAAAGGCAAAGAAGTAAAATAATTTAACCTGTCAGTCAGAGAAACATGTTAGCCTTTGATTTGGACAGCAGGAATGTAATTTGAAAGGGAAACTACTTAGGATATATTGAATGTTAACAAGCTTAAAGAAGGATCATAAAGAACCTGAAACACTGACTATATCTCAGTCTCTTCAACAGATATAAGCAAGATTTTTCTGGTGGGGAACGCATGATAGAGAATTGCATTCTGGTTTATTAGAAAATGTGTCTTGCAAGTACTATTTGCAATATGAATAATAAATTACCCATCTGGTTTCATTCTAATGGGAGAGGCAATCCCTTGAAGTAGAGACCCCTCTGAGCAATTGCCATCAAAAATAACTCCTTTGTCAATTAACTTAGCAAACCAGTAATTCTGGTTATCCCTACTGTATCTGTGCTGCTTCCCTTCTGGGCTGGTTTTTGGAGTCAGCGGACTAATTTTCTCCAAGGTAAAGTGGAAATGTAGTTTTGGCATAGTATTGGGATCCTTTTTGTTCAGTGTGGATGAGATGCTGCCTGTCTGTCTCCCTTCGTAGCACTATCCCAGTAGGTTTTACATCTTTAGCATACCCACATGCACAGTCTTAGCAGGGTAGACTGACAGAATCTGCTACCAGAGCTATTGTGACAGTTCTCAAATTTCAGGCATTTTGTCCAAGGCCTCATTAAGGCTACAGGCTGATCTGTGATACTGTAAATGCTCTTTCTGAAAGTTTGAAGTCTGTAGTCACAATTGGATTCCACCAGAAACAGGATGTTTTACAAGGTGTTTCAACAGTGATGGGCAAATCTGCAGTGTCCTGTTTTTCCCCTGTCCCTTTCCTGGGCAGCTTTTAGGAAATTTGGCAGAGCTGGTGCAGTGTGAAGAGCCAGACATGAAGTCTGGAAGCAGGGATGTGATTGTACCTTCCCACTTCTACCCCCCAGAAATGAACCAATGACTTGTTTGCTTTTGAAACTGCATTGTTAGGAATATAATTTTTGTAAATTTGTTTTCATACACCATCCATCTGAAAAGAATGTTTACTTTAAATGGATGGACAGTATGGGTCTTGCATTTGTATTGATTTTAGAGTGTGTTTTCAATTTTTTTCTTTAAATGTATGTTTATCAGAAAGCACTGAGTATAGTGACAGACACATTACAAGTTCATATAAAACATCTTGTCAAAAGTCATCTTAGGCTGAAAAAAAAAATTTTAGGTAAGTGTGTTCAGATAGTGGCTTCATTAAAATAATGGTAGATTGTCTTATGGCATGTCACATGACATGAAAATATCTCTGTTTTCTTGGGCGCTGGAATCAAAGCAATATATTGTTGTATTTTCTAGTCAGTACAAACCACTGTCACTTGGATGAGTCGATGTGCTGTTAGAAAAAGCCAGAGTTCACATCCCATTTGTCAAGGCTGGTCCATGTTCTCTGAGCATCTCTTGCATCCAGAACATATTTTTGTGCCATGTTTTTTTTTTTCTATATATTTATTCCACTACTCTCGAGTCATATGGTGATTATGACTGCACTAATAGCACTAAAATAGTATCTCATTTTATGGTTAGAGTTTTTATATTTTTACAGTCTCTATTGTTGCTTTATTTTTTCAAAGTGTATCTTAGTGAAGGCTTTAGCATTTAAAGAAATTATATTTACAGTGTTAGAGACAGAAGTTCTCTGTTTCCTCTTTCTCACTCATCACAGTTCATGTTTCATGACAGGGAAATTTTACTTAACAATGAGTGAATGGGTATGTCAACAAGAGTTCAGTTCAGTTGCGTTCAGGATGGAATTTTACACTACCTTAATATTACCATAGAATATTCTGAGATATTAGTGTGACAACTACAGCATGGAAAGTCACTGCTGGTCATATTATAACAGTGATGTCTGCTGCTCCAGAACATCATCGTGCTGATTTATTATCCAAATGCAGAAATAAGGTTTCTTCATTGTAGGTCTTTGTTCTTTCAGCATCTTGAGTCCACAGTGGCCTTTTCTATGATATATGCAGGTCTTTGGCATTCTCTGTTGTAATGCTCCTCATTTGGATAAATTCACTTACCTCATGGTGAGTGTGGTATATCCAGTACAAGGACTACATTTTATAGCATGATTTGCCTAAGTAAAGCTTGGAGCATCATCTGGGCTATAATTCTGTAGGAACAAGAGCAGTTTAATCCTGTATGTAACTTCTCTTCTATTTGGGATTATTCATGTGTAGCCAGTATAAATCTGCTTCTATGCAGTAATAACATACATAATACTTGCATTTTATTTATGCAGGATAAGATAGTCTGTTGTTATTTCTTCTAAAAACTAAACATAAACACAGAAATAAACTGAGCAATTAAAATTAACAGCTCAAAAGTGAAAGATTCTATACAACTTGGAGTAATGTCAGCCAAAATATTTTTAGCACGTCATGAAATATTGATTATGGAGGCTAAATTTCTCCTGCACTTTCCTCTGGTTTCTGGGGAAAAAAAAAAAGGAAAAAAGAATCCTCAGAGAAACTTAAATTTTTAGAAATGGGAGAAAAATATTCCTCTAAAATTTTCCTGTGCTAGAGAGATGATGACACTGCATATTTTCACTTGTTCATTAAAATTTGAGGATAATACATTTCAATACACTATAAATACACTATATAAATTAAATTGTCAGTACTTAAGCATATACTTCTTTGAGTGGGCTTGGTTAAAATAGTTGATTATGTGCTGTTTCATTTTATCCTTTGAATGGCTTTTGCCAGGAATATTTTGGGAATGCTGCAGATAGAAGCCAGCATTATGCCCTGGTCATGTTTTAGAAATCCATGCTGTGACACAGCTGGTGCTACTGCCAGGTTATTTTCTATATAATGTGAGTGTGGCTGGAGCACATAGCAAACCAGAAACAAAATTAGGATCATCTCTGCCAAAAACATCTCTGTTTTGATTAATGTATCTTTCACTACCTTACAAATTCAAAGGTGTTTTAAAGTGATTATAGTAATATCTATTACTTGAAGTATTCTCTTACAGAAGTTAGTCTATGCACTTTGTTGTATCTCTTGGAATTTTATTAAGTCTATTATTTTATTAAGCAATGTTAACATGGTGTTTTGGTTACCAGAAACAATTAATGCCATTCACTTGCAGTCTGTCACAATCTTTGTACTTCTGCTGCTTATCCATTCACATTCAACTCCTGGCTCAGCACTTTTCTTATGCCTGATATTGGCATGTGCAGCATCCCCTGATGTCTCCATCGGACACAGTCATTGTACCTCTGTAAGCTGGGAGGATTTAATGGAGCCCATGTCCTACTGAGCTCATTTTCACTGTCCTCATACATAAGACAATTCCTCAGACTGAATCTTCGGCAATGTGCACAAACACATATGTAATATTTATATTAAATATCTATATTAATATATTAAATATATTAAATGCCTATTTGTTATTAGGTTTTCTGTTGATACCTTTTGCAAGTTGATTAGGATTTTACAAATTCTGCCTGAAGATTTTTTTGGTTTTCATATGAAGTACTCCATTAGTGGGAGTTTTAGATATACATCTTAAGAAATACTCAAAGCGTGGAGACTTATATTCTGAGAGAGCAATTAAAATAAAAATCTCAGATACACAAATTATGTATGTTCTTACAAATTCTCAAAAGTGAGAAGTGTTACTATATTCCTCTAATGTCTGAATTCCTTTTTGCAAGAACAAAATATAGTCTTATTTCAGAATTTTAGTTTCAATCACTTTCATTATGTTTCAGCATAACAGAAGTATGTCAATAGTTTATTTTGCTATACAGTGTTTTTCTACTGTACAATCTTTCAACTTGTATCTCAGCAAAAATGACTTCAAAAGGTCTGAGAGTCCTGACAAGACAAAAAATAAAAGGGACAGAAACGAAGAATGACAAAAAGAGAATGGTTTATAGGGGAAGATCAAAAGTTAGGTACATTAAAAGAGACTTCTTGTCTTGGATGGTCCAGTTTTCACACAGTAATGATTTTCCAAAGTTTTGTATTATGAAGAATTTCAGGAAAACTATCTCAGCAGCTTTTCATCCCTATCACGTTCAGCTTTCTCTTCTGACAACTGGGTTTTTTTCTGTCAGTGAGTTGGAAAATTTGCCAATTCTCTGTTTCCTCAGCGACCTTTCATAAAACCTCAGGAAATTTCACACAGAGTTTTGGAGATGGATGTGCTCTCTCAAGTTCAGAACAACAGTGGAAAAACATAGTGGTTTGTGTAAGAGTCAGTGAAGATGAACAGAATAGGACACAGGCCATCATGCTGACTCCTGCGTGGCCTTGTCCTTAGTTCTCCCATACTGATGACCATCTGCTGGCTGTGGCTCTGAGGAACTCACACTTAAGGACCACTTCTATCAAGTCAGAGGTTGTCCTTTTCAATTATGACCAAAGAAAGAGATACTGCTTATTCAGGTTTCCCTTAACGCCTTCAATCAGCCTCGGGTTCACAGCCTTTTAAGAGCAATCCCTGCTAACATATGCTCCATAAACTCCTTAGTATGTGGAACAATCTTGTTTGAGATGGTAAATTTTACCCTTTTTGTAAAACAGCTGTTGCATCTTTTCTTTAGACAATAAATTCTTCCAGCCTGGAAATCTTGTCATTTTTTGTCTGTTTAGAGGTCTGGTATCTGTAACTTTGGACAATATTCCCTTGACACTGTTTACTTTAAAGCAGTAATATGCAGCTAATCTTCAACTATACAATATTTGCTAACTCCAACTGCCCCTGAAAGGGTTATCTCTATGCCTTAGCAGTGTCTTTTTCACCAAAACCAAATTGTATCTCCTTGGACTTCATCCCAGAGTCTGAGCTTCCCGTATAAATGAACATTTTAACAGAGCTAATATTCTGAGTGCAATTTTCATTCAGGAAAATGAAATAAAATAAGTAATAGAATTCAGTTAGTTTTATATAAATGAAACAAAAGCAGTCTTTGTCTCTTGAAAGATGTGAAGAGCTGCATCTATACAACTCCCTTACTGTGCAAAGGTTAGCAATCTGTCAGTATGTAACCAAGAATCTGGGCTGAACCCATGATTTGACAAAATGACTTGTCACAGAGCATGTCAAATCAATGTTAGGAAAATAAAATAATTTTTGTCACTTTAAAAATCACTCATTAAATCCTTTTTCATGTGCTGCTATGTCATTATTCCCTGAGGTCATTGCCAGGTCTAAATTTCAAAGAACATGGCAGAAAGAGGATTAGTCACAGGAAATCAAACACACTATTCTTATGGACAACTCTCTGAAGTAAAGAAGTCAGTAATTTCGCTTGCCCTTTTTTTCTTCCCTTGTATTCACTTTGAAAGCTGCTTAAGCTTGTGGGAAGGGAATGAATTGCTTTTAAATTTCCCACTTGTCTGACACCTAAAACCTTGATAATTCTGTGCTGCTGGGTGAGGCAAGAAAGGAATGCGTTACCTTTGAATGATTGTTCTCTACTGAAAAATGGTAACTAGTACCAAAAGTGAAGAAATCCTTTACCAGAAGTTTGTGTGATTCTGTGGGTTTTGGCAGGGAAATTAGATGGCCTTAATTTTCAACAAGCCACTAGGTGGCAATTGCAGACAAGTCAAGATTTGCTTAGGAATGCATGTACACATCCATACCAGGCTGGCATTGCTATCGTGACCTTCTTCAATTCCCTATTTTCTCTATTTATTGAAATGCATGCTCTATTTTAAAAATTAGATCTTCAGACTGTCTTGAAATTGTGTTTCATACAGAAGTCACAGGAATAACTTCTTATTCCTTTACAATTATAAATAAATGCTGCTATGGGCAACAATTAAATGTGACCATTTTCCAATAGAGGAAGCTGAAGAGGTTTGTTTTAATTACTTCTGCTGTGTAATTTCTCATGAGTGAGTTGCCTCTGACGTTGGAGATGCCAGACAAACTGAGGGAATTCAATGTTGTGAATGCCCTCAGGTTTCAAAGTTTTCTCGTTCTGCACTGCAAGAGTGCTCCTCTGGGCAGGGTGCACTTTTCCTTGCCATTCTCCAGCAGCTTTGGCCTTTAACAACGGAGCAAGCAGAGTGTTGATGGTTAAGGAAGTAGCTCACTGATCCTGTGCTTACATTTCTTCTCAGATTGATTAAATGAGCTGTGAGAGCACAATTTATCAATAGGTGCTGTCTCATGTAGAGCAAGAAAAGAGAACAGAAAAAGGAGAGGAAAAAACTTTCAAAGAAGCAAATAAAAGGGGAAAAAACACTAAAAAAAAAAAGAGGAAAAAAAAGAAACAGTCAGAAATATAGAATTTAAAGCTCAAAGGAGTTGTCATCTACCTAACTATTATCATTGTAATGAAGTCTGGTCTTACAGACCAAAGTCTTACTTCTGCTCCAAAGGTATTACAATGAGAGTCATCAAACAGATGTCGTGGATTTAAAAGCTTACTTTGTGTTTCATTGTATAGAGCTGAGTTCTTGTTCAAAGAGAATAGTTGTGGCCTAATTAATTTCATAAACTTTTTGGAGAGGAAGATGCTAAGAGAAACTCCAAAATTTTTGGATTTATAATGCTCCAGTTTTTGCTGGAGTGCTACATTTCATGAGATAAACTAAAATTTTCTGCTCTGAACTTTTCTCAAATTGAAAAGAAAATCTGTTTTTCTCAAGTATGAAGAAATAATTGGTTTCCTGAAGCAATAGCTATTAGAGTAATTAAATCTAACAAGACCTCAGTCCCGGTAAATATTCTTGCTTATAAGAAATGCAACTAGTTTTTGCTATTTGTTGGCATTGGTAGCCACAGTAAAACAATAATTAATTCCTTTATTTTGCTGTGGTGTTTGGCACTATGCCTCACTAACAGCAGGTGGATTGTTCACCACATCAAAGAATCCGTACATGAAGACTCCACCTGGTCTAAGCCCTTCCTTAGAGCTGTTTGGTCTAACTCCTTGCTGGTTTTAGCCATCCCTCATGGCACACCCTTCCTGTATACATTTATGAATGGATACTCTTATTTTAGCAGTAAGTTTTGTCTCCATTCTTATTTTTAAGTAAGACCTTAGAACAGTGCATGGAATTGGTCGGAACCAAATGTTCACAGAATAGTCTGCAGCCACATCTGTGTATTCCCATTTATTTCAGTAACTGTTACATTGTTTTGTTCCCCTCCCTGCAGTTTGTAGGTCTTAGACGTATTCCACAGATATTTAGAAATGTGGATCTGAACAGTTAGTAGATTAATGAGCCATTTTCTAGTAAAAAAAAAAAAGACTAGATGCATAGCTACATACATGGACATCTATTCTGAGAGTCACTGGGGTTGACTGAGGTTAATTGTTCAAAAAATAGCAATTTATGCTAGTGAAAGTATATATTGGGAGGAAGAGAGAGAGGTATGAGTTAGCTGAATCCATATAAAAAACTGAACAAGAAATTGTAACACAGGAAATATGCTCCACAGCCCTACTTGACACAGAGTAAGAAATAATTAAAATGCACCACCAGCCTCTGTGATTAGGTGAAGTCTAAGTGTACTGACTTCAAAGGTAATGTATTCAATATATATCTGCATACTGTAATACTTTGAAGGAACCAAAGTAACATACTGTTTTTTAACCTAGAAAGGAATACAAAATCAGTGGCAAATGTAGATGTAGAATTTTGGATACCAAAAATGGAAAGTTCAACAGAAGGTATGACTGGACTGAGATGAAACTCATCAAACTCTGAAACTCGAAATTTGTTTGGTTTTGATTGATTTTGGTTTTCCATGATAACTTTATTCTCCTTGAATACAGTGAATTATTTTATGGATTAGAGCATCGTTTTTGCAAGGCTTGAAGCTGTGTTTGTGAGGCTTTAGCAGAGGCATCACGAGTCCATTAGTTCTCTCTCCTTGCCAAAGTGCAGTCTGTCGTTGCTTCTGAATGGCTTTGTGTACAGAAGCAACAGCTTCACCTGAAACAACAGACAAAAGTCAAACAGCTTTTAATAGAGACATTTTCAAAATCAAGAAAACAGGTTTCTAGTTTTGTGCTAAAGCATTAGAGTTAGGATTGTCAGTGAGGATGGATTATAGTGGCAAAAAGTGCAATTATGGAGATAGGAGGAAAGAAATCGGCAGTCTGTTTTTCAAGATATTTACATCAGTTTTAATCTAGTGTTGCTAGTATGATTTTTTTTTTCTGCCATGCCTGCTTTTTTCCAGCATGATGTCTTCTGAAGAGTTTAACTTAAGAACAGTGATCCAACAACTATCTAGATGCTGGGAAAATGTGTCAAGTAACTGAAATTGTAAAAGAGGTGATGAGCTGATGGAGTGCCAGGTCCCTGTTTGGCAGTTCCACTGCCAAAGAAAGGTGCCAGTGTTGGACACGCAGGAAGGAAACAACCAGTCTGTGTTTATCATATCCAAAGTGACTTTAGTGTGGATGAGATTCAGTGCTTTTTTTCCTCTACATTAAATTTACCAAATTTAATCTGTAATCATTTAATACTCATGGAAGGGAAGGAAAAGGGCTTCACTGAGGATAAAATGGTGTAAAAGTAAAGGGTGCAGTTTTAAGGGCAGGGTTTTCTCAGCTTTCTATCAGTCATGAGCTGAGATTCAACCAATATACTTTATATATATATATATAAATATATATTTCCTTAAAATTTGCTTGGGAATGAAACCAGAGTTGTCCTATGGCTTTCCACTGCTTCATACCATTGAAGATTTCAATTTTGACTCATTCAGAAATCCTGTGAAATAAGAGAGAAGGCAATAGGTTGTCACTGAGATACATAACTTAATCAATTACAGTGATGCTATAAAAACAGAATCATAGAATCACAAAATCATTACATTTTGTCAGGACTGCTGGAAATTGTCTGGTGCAACCCCCCCTGCTCAAGGCAGTGTCCACAAGAGCAGGTTTCTCAGGACCAAGTCTGACCATGTCTAGTCAGGATTTATCTCTAAGGATGGAGGCATCACAACTTCTCTGGGCAGCCTGTTCCAGCATTTGACCACTGTCACAGTAGAAAAGTTTTTGCTATGTTTAAATGGAATTTTCTGTAACTGTTTCTGATTGCTGCTTTTTGTCCTGTCACTGGGCATCAGAACCTGGCTCCACCTCCTTTTCACCCTCTGACCAGGCATTCTGAGTAGAGGAGAATGATCATGTCTCTTGACCTGCTGGTGATGCATTCCTGATGCAGCCCAGGTGCTGTTGACTCTCCTGTGTACAAAGGCTCATTGCTGGTTCCTGTTTCATTTGTTCTTCACCACGATCCATAGGTCCTTTTCTGCAAAGTTGCTTTCCAGAATGTGGGTTCTGTGGGATCCTGGTAGCCCATTTCTATAGACTGCTGAGGTCCCTCTGAATCACTTCTCTGACATACCAAGCACTCCTCAGGGTTTTGGATTGCCTGCCATGTTGCTGAGGTTGCTCTCAGTCCTGTGACCCAGGTCACTGATGGAGGTGCTGGGCAGTATTTGCCACTGGGGTGCTCCAGCAGTGACTGGCCTCCAGCTGCTCTTTGGGTCACCCACCAAAGCCCTTTGAACCCGGCAGTTCAGCCAGGTTTCAGTCCACCTCACCATCCACTTATCTAACTTGCACTTCATCAGCTTCGCTGAGGCTTTTATGAGTGATTGTTTTGAAAGCCTCGCTGGAGTCAAGGTAAACACCACCTGCTGCTCTCCTTGCACCCCCAGAGCTGGTCACTGTGTCGCAGGAGGCTGTCATTGGTTAAGCACAATTTTCCCTTTCTGAATCTGTGCTGACTACCCCAGGTCATCTACTTGACTTTAATATGGCTGCAGATGTTTTTTAGGATTATTTGCTCCATCATCTTCCTGGGGACTGAGGAGAGGCTGATTAGCATGTGGTTTTCTGCATCTTCCTTCTTGCCTTCATGGAAAAAAGGGGTGTGACAGTTGCTTTCTTCCAGCATTCAGAAATCTCCCCTGATCATCACAGCCTTTCAAACATAATTGAAACTGGGACCTTTGCTTCATTTCTCCTTCTATCAATTGGAACCTCTGGAAATTACTTTTGGATTATGTTGTTGTTTTTTATATATTTTAAAATATTTTTCTTTAAATAATGCTAGGGTCTTGTTAATCATCTACTAGAATAGCTTCATGGTTTTTTCCCCTCACTCAGAAACAATGAAGAGAAGTATTAATAGTTAACTTTCACAACCAGCTTTTCCATCACACTGTTGCAAGTATATTCCTTCTTGTCTGTGAGAGCATGACTTTTCAGAGAGAGCAATTTTTTTTCTCTGTAACTTCTAGCAAGATGTAGATGCCCTTTTCTAGCAATAAGAGATAACCATCACATCTTCAATTGGATCTGTGAAGGTTTTGCAGAAATACTTGAAATAAATACATAAAGACAAAAAACCAGGCTGTATTGTGTAGTCCAAGGTGGTAATAATAATTTACCAAAGCCACATAAATTTTCCACTTCTGATACAATGAGTCACCTGACTCCAGCAGAGGAAAGCTTCCTATTTGGAAGACCCTTGTGAGATTGTCTCCTTATTTCTTTATTCTTTTAAACATGTAGAGTAAATTTCTCTCATCAAATCTGATGATCTACATCTTAGAATACATCACCCTCAGGGGAATCTTAGGACAACTTATAAGATTGTGTCTTATACAGATAGATTGTGCTACCCACTGGAGATTCCTGGCCTTCTGTGCTGGCTGTAGAGGGATTCTAGACAGCTAGTTTAGACCAACGACATGCCTCAAGACATCTAAAATTAGATGAGAGGAATGTGTTAAACTATTCCAATAGCTTGAAGTTGAGCATTACAACTTTCATGTTTCTTGAGTTACCTCTTTTCTGAAGATTTATTCAAATTATGAGTTAAGTAATTTACAAGTGAAAGGACATTTTGCACTTGCAATTACTTATTAGTGTTTTCCAGAATTATTAGTAACAGTTTTTAAATTGCATTGAAAACAGACTTTGTGCATATGCTCTCAAAGAAAACAAGATAGCAAATATAGTGATTTATTTTTACACTGTAGATAGATTTTGAAATACTTTTTTTTTTCCCCATTTTGTTTAGATTTTGAAGCTAAAGATATAAGGAACAATAATCAGTGAGAGTAACTATAAACTGTAACCTGTGCTGGAAGGTATCTAACTAAGTACATGTCACAATACCAGTGCAGGGCCCAATGAAAAGTCCATACAATTCTCTCTACTATTAGAATGATTCTATAAGTCAGAATTAAAATGTTGTGGGATTTTTTGTTTGTTTTTGGTTTGTTTTGTTTGTTTGTTTTGTTTTGTTTTTTTGTTTTTTAAAATGTGTAAAGTCAGGCTTCCACATTCATGTCCAGGTATATAATAAAGGACTTAGTTTACTGAAGTCTGAAGATCTACCATGGCCACTTAAACTGTATATTATTCATATGACCAAGCACTGACTCTCCCCAACTCATTATTGATGAAAATCAATATTTGCCAATAGGAATGTTAGTTTTGTGCACAGATTAAATAACCACTTATTTCAAAATATGATTTGAAAATATCCATGACAATAAGCATTGCCACAACTATATTTTTAAATGTTTCTAGAAGCTAAAGAATAAAATACTTAAGTTGGCAAGCATTTCTTCTGGGTCAAACTTTGTATTGATGGATTGAGAGCAGTATTGCTAGATTTTACCCATGCTGTGAAAATATTCTGTATATTATGTAGTAGTTTCCTATATCTCTCTCTGTATCTTGCTGTGGCAAGCTGCTCAACTTTAATACATTTAACTGTAGATATTTAAGGATGATACTAACACTAGAAATTATACTGTTCTGGTTTGGGGATTTTGGTCTTTTACTTCTGCTTTAAATTTTAGTAGCTTTTGCTGTCTGATTACATCCCTCTTAAGTTTAAAATAACATTTTTTACTTCAGAATTGCATAGAAAATGATCATTCTGATTTGGAAATTACATAGCAGTATTCCCACTCCCTGAATTCCCAGCATTGCATAACATTAGTGTGTTCATCTCATTCTTGAACCACTTGCAAATTAATTGCACGGACTCACAAAACCAGAGCTTGATACAGATTAGCTCTTGTTATGTGTAACCTTTCTAGATGAAGAGGCATAATGACACGACATAGAAGGGAGCTGCCATATGTCTGTTTCGTGCTTTACTGGATCTTGAAAGAAAAATCTTCTACTATTCCTACTCCTGCATGTTGGTTGATAAACTTAGCTCTCACTGTTCATCTGGGCTGATGTACTGTAGTCAATAAAGAATTTCTTACTTATTTTGTCATGCATTTCAAAAAATTGGGAATATAAGAAAAATTTCTAGAGGCTGAAGAATACTCTGTTCCCTTAGGCTTAAGGCAGGATTCACATGTATTGTTTTCTCAAAAGTAATGCACTGTATCTAAAAAATACAAGTTAAAATAAGAAGAAAATTATTCTTACTGGGTTACTAATTATCTTTCATGGTGCACCCAGAGATTAGGATTTGGAAAGGCCATCAGTGAGAAATCGTTCTTAGGAGCTTCCAGTTTTCAAGGAAGAGTGAATATTCAAAAGTGATTGGAGATGCAGAGTGTGTGAAGATTCCTTTGAAACACAAAGTGGTTAATCTCATTTAATATATGGAAAAAACTTCGTGGTATTAATATCACTAATTCTCTTATGCTGGTTATATACTGTTCATAAACAAGTTTTCATAAACTTTCACTTACTAAGCCTTTTTATTTTTCCTATTTTGTAGAACATTCAAGGTATCTCTAAACATCCAGTTAGAATTACAAAGAAACAGTACATAAAAGGTAAGCTGTGTTTTTATTAACATGAAAAGGCAGTTTTATCTAATTATTTTACTGAGTTATTTCTCAAAGCAGACCAATAGCTCCATCATTAAAGAACAGAATAGAAGACTGATGCTTAGTTATACATTTTCATTTAAACTAATTACTTTTGTGGGTTGTTCCTGAAAAAAAGTTTATAATTTCAGCACTCATCTAAGTAATTACAAACTTTTGTTTGTTTGTTTCCCTCAGCTACCTCACTGTTTATTTTCTCAGATAAAACTATGCATCTTAAATCCCCTAAATATCCTAGGGATGATCTGTGTGCATTCAGCTCATGAGGCTTTACCTGAGGAGATGTTAAACCTCAGTCATTTTAATCATACAACTAAACACCAATAGTTAGTCAGATGTGTTGTTTTTCTTAACAGAAATGAATTTAAGGCGGATGATTCAGAGAGAATCAAAGTAAAGTCTAGAAAAGCATGAGCCAAGTGATAAAGGGAGAAACCCAAACCAGCAGTTTCAAGTGTTTTGGAACATACACTCTCCCCCTTGAACGCCTGCAGCCACAGCTGGGCGATGCTGCTCCTTGTGGTGCTTGTTTCTCAGCTAAGGGCAGGCTTTGCCTTTTCACAGCTATTCACTCCCTGCTTTGGAAATAACACAGATCATAAACCAGGAGGCTAGGGAAGATATAGCAAAATTTTGACAGTAGTTTTATTTTATCCACATGATTCATTTTTATAAGCATTTTTTAAAAGTTGCTATAAAAAAACTCTGTGAGCAGGGTCAGTATAAACCTGAGGTGCCAGGAATAACTGTGGCACATGAAACTTCCTGGAAATTTTATTAATGGACCTATGTAATAAGTGCTTCTCAAAAATGTATTTATAATTTTTTCCTGTATCAAGACACATTTATTTTTTCCACTTTTATGCCGACCAGAATAATTCTGTTACATTTCACACCACCATCCCTCTCTGCACTCAGTCGAGTGGTATTCCTGGGATGCACTGAGTGTCTAATACCTTGTCAATGTACATTAATTCTTCATGATATTATTGGGTATTTCTGTCAATATAGATGCCTTTGACAGCTGTATGTTCTCAATATTATATTCCCTTACCACCTGGAACTCAGAATGTGGTTATTAACACATTGGTGCAGCATGTACAAAGATAAGAAAATATTTTTTTTTACTTCATTTTTCTAGACCCTTCTTTATGAATGCCTGCTTTATTAAGTGATCTATGAATAATGTTAGTTATTCTAGATATTTGTTAGCTCATGTTTTGGGAAGGATTTGGATTTGAGAAAGAAAGTAAGCAGTACTGCAAGGATGAGTATGGTGGAGATAAGGTTGTTCATGACTGATATAGTGAAATAATTGTGATGGTGGCAGTTTATGCTCTACTGGGTTGCTTACATTCAATTTCTGTGATGTTAGTTGTGTGTTTGGCATGTCATCTGCAAATTCCTGTGGTTTGGAACACGGTCTTTTTGGACTGGTGTTTGGGATTTAAATGTCTACCTCCTCTCTAGGAAAAGAAGAGGATGTAGTAACTATTTCCCCAAGAACATTGTTTGTTTCCAAAAAAGGATGTACATTTTTAGCAGCAGGTAAGATAGTATGTGTTATTCTTCTCATACTTATTAATATTTACAGTTCTGTCATCTCTTTTTTCCCCTCTCCTTTGGATGACATATTTTACAGGGTTGTCATGTCCCTTAGTATCAATTAATATTGTTATATGATGTGTACTCCTTAGTATGCTTGAGAAGTGGATGATATTTAAGCCTTGTCAGTAGAAACAAAGAGCTAATAAGATTAATTGGCACATGAAAATAATTAAGAAATCAGACACCTTGTGATCCATAGCTGGAACCTAACTTTTTCAGGATGAGCTTCTTACAGGCATTTGTCTTTTTTGAGAATGAGGAAATGATTAAACACTCCAGGCTTATGTTTTAATTTGTGACAGTTTGCTTAAAATGCAGATGTGTTTTTATTTTAGAGCAATAGATTAATTTTAACACTCCATTTTTTAGATTTTTCCCATATTGAGTTAAGGATCCTTGCTGACTTATCATCTGAACCAGAACTTTTGAAACTGTTCCAAGACCCTGAAATCACCGATATATTTTCCACACTGGCTTCTCAGTGGTAAATGTTGCACATTTTAATAGTAATTAGACAAAATAGTAAGACCTGTTCTATTACTGCATAACGACAACGAAAGACAGTATTTTGCTACAGTTTCTATTGTTAATACTGTTTAACACCATGAATTCCTTTCTGTCTTTCTGAACCTTTTCTTCTCCACTGTGGTCATGACCGTATATCAAAATGTTGCCATCCAACTGGCCAATATGAGCCCTGTGGCTAAAGCTGGTGCAATAATATATTGTGAACAGTGTTTGTTGATAACTTTCTCTGTGTATTATTGTTCACCAATTCTGTTTAACAATCCAGAGCAGCAGTTAGATAGGTTATTCATCTGAAAAACTGCAGAACCAACTTTCCTCACTAAAAGTACTAGCATTTTTAAAATCTGCTTAGTTATCCAGTAGAACTATTTGAATCAAATTCCATATGCTCAACAAGCAGAGACTAGAGCTGATGGTATTCCTTTTGAACTAATAGGGTTTAATGCTTCAATATTCTGATGGATGACTTGGAAAAAGTGGTATTCTAGTAATTTTAAAAAAATTATTTCTTATCTCCGTATCCAGATTATTCTTTACTGTTTTCTTCAACATTCAGACTGAAAGATTAACTATCAAAAAAAGGTGGAATATTAGTTACTTAGCTATTGAAGGTGTTTCTCGTTGTTCATATATAAAATCTCCTTTAAGGCTGGGACTCCCCTTGTATTCAAAAGAGCCTGAGCATTCAATAAGTGACAGGATAAATGTCAAGAAGCTTGCAGTTAGAATAGGTCAGAAAAAGACTGAATAAAATGCTGTAACAGAGCTGTTTCAACAGGGTGAACTCATGTAAATGTCATGCAGTGTTCTTATTTTCTCTTGGTTTCACTCTCTCTTTTATCTTTTTATCTCCATTTTTTGTTGGGAGATTGTTAGCTGAAAATGAAAGCAAAAATAGATAGGATTGATCAAGCTCAATTCTTATCCTACAGTTTCTAAATATTTGCAGACATAGCCTTCCCAACTACAGTATTTCCTACCCACTTCAAAGAATCTTAGAATCCTAGAATGGTTAGGGTTAGAAGGGACCTTAAAGACTATCCCATTCCAACCTCCTGCCATAGGCAGGGACATCTTCCACTAGACCAGGTTGCCAAAGCCCCATCCAAACTGGCCTTGTACACTGCTAGGGATGGGTCATGTTTTTTAATATGCTCTGAAGTCATACAAAGAAACAAAATGGAGCTCAAATTATAATTATTCTGCTACCTACAAGTGAATCAGTGCTTGAGGCATGTGCATTCTGGGAGAACACGACTCAAGACCACAAACATTCCAACAAATATATCTATGGAAAGATCACCTTTATTTTGGAATTGCTTAGAAGCTTCTATTGATACTATAATAAAGTCTTAGCACTAACATGATATCACTAGAACCTCGTGATGGAGTTAAATCCTTATTTTAGTTTGGTGGTTTATTGGAAATATATGCATGAAGATGAGTCAAATTTTGTCTCAACTCTGGGCACGGCTCCAGAACTACCATTCTATTCAGCAATCTCACAGCTCTTGGCAGCCGTCAACCTCTTACAGTTGCTCCACGGTAACTTTAAATTTAATGAAATATTACAGGCAAATATTTTTATCAGACAGAATTGTCATGGTGTGTCTACAGAATCATTACATAATGACTCTACTTACTCTTAAGCTTCAGGAATGCTAATACTTGGAAGAAACTCTTCATTGAATCTATTATATGGCAGTTATTAATCACAGATATATGAAGGGTGTGTTTAATCTCATCTAACCTTGGACATTTGTCATGTACTTGGAGAGATTCAATTGATCTGTTGTTGATGTCCCCTGTGTAATAAGATGAATTGCACCTTGAAAGTAACTTCTCACCACTGGGAACAAAGTAGGTCTGGGGTGGCCAGCTCAAATGTAGACATCTGTATTTGTTCTGACAAATAGAATTCCTCCTATTGGATCAGTTCTTCATGAATTTACCTTGGAGTTTTGAATTTTGTCCTTAATTTCTTTGGCACCAAAGAAAAGAAATAAAACTACAGACTTCAGAGATGTTTCCCATTCCAGATTCTTATTCATCTCTCGTAGTCCACTCTTGATAGATAAAATCTTTAGGGCCAACAATTAGTTAATTGATTTTATTGTAGTTGATTCCACTTCACTGGTATTAGAATGAGTTATGAGAAAAGCAAAATAAACAACAAAGCTTTTACCTCTTCTTGGTCACCTGGTTTTCTCTGGGTCTTAATCCTCTAAAATCTGTGCAAGTGATATACCAAGTGGCACAGGAAATGTTTGTTCTATTTGAAGGAATTGTGTGTTGTTGTTATTTGTTTATTTTCTAGCATACTTTGGACAATTGGAAAACCTTGATGAAAAAAGGTTTTTTCTCTAAGAGATCTATACAGAATGGATTGGTTTGTGACATTCCCTCTCAAAAGGCATAGCATTTCAGCTTCTGAATGCATGCCAGTTGGTATCTTTTAGCAGGTTTGCTGTATCTAAAAATCCTTAGACGAGTGAATATTAAATCATAAATAGCCAGAATATATTATTGGACCAAAATCTGAGCCACACTCCTGAGTCCAGCCAAGTTTTATACTAGTTTATTCACTTATTTCCTATGCTTCATGCCTTCTCCACTGAAATGTAACTCCATTTCTTAGCTGCCCTTCAGGCTAAAGCCTTCTGTCTGAAATCCAACATTTTGAAAACCTTTACAGACTTTTATAGCATTTGGCAACAGATACATGATGGTGGGGAGTTTCTGCAAAGAGGTGAGCTCTATGAATTTCTGATTGAATTAAGATCTCTTATGTATAAAATCTTTCCTTTCCTAATTTGGTTAGGCATGCTGTACTCTGACTCAGCCTATCTCTGGGACCTTAGAGATGCATCTCTCTTGGAAACCTCTTGGATCCATGTTTCTATTAAACATCATTCATATGGAATCTTTACACTGGTCAACAGTGCAGGATAGAGGTGCATAAGTATGTGTCAGTCTAGATTATGTCTATGCATTATAATAAAAGGCTGAGTGGTGACACTAACTTTCATGCTAAAATTCAGTGATGTGTGCAACACCACACCCAACCCATTAACCCAGCTGAGAGGCAACCTCTCAGCAAGGCTGGGCTGGGATCTTGTACTCCTGTGGAGAGCTCAGAGATAGCTCATTTCAGGAGTGACACAGCCTCCACCACTCTGGGCTCCCCTGCACTGTGCTCATCTGTTTGCTGTAGACAGCTTTATAAGCATTGTGTGTTCTCTTTGGCAGAACTGTCTTGAAATTGCTGTTCGTATAAAACTCTCAGAAGCTGCAGTTGACTACCACAGAAGCACAGAATGGTTTGAGTTGGAAGATCTAGTGCACCCCCCTGGCCATGGACAGGGACATCTTCCACTAAACCAGGTTGCTCATCTTTGCCTTGTACAGACAACGTATATTTCTGTCATCTAACATAGCTACCCCAGCTGAAGCTAAGATGATAAAAATAGATTTTAATGTTCACTTGTATATGCTTAGTACTATTCCTGCTGTTCTCCTGTCTCTGTGGTGATGATCGTCAGGTATTACCAAAATTATCTTACAGTGATTGCTGTCTCATGGCCTATGAAGAGAAATCCTTAAGAGACAGGTCAGCATGTGCTATGACAAGAGCACCAAGAGAGCTTTATGTTAATGACGTATCTGCTACTGAACACATGACAAAATTTGAAGGCTTGCCTAAACTTTTGAAAATTCATGGTATAATGGATTCCAGCAACTTGCAAGATCACCTTGTGTTATATTGCCTTGATGCCCTGTGACAGTTATAGCCCTTTTAAATCCAAATCATCATCCCAGTGCTGAAGGTGACGAGAGCTGTCCTGGCAGCTGTCTGACCAGCCAAGAGACCTGACTGCCGTTGGACATCCAAATGACAACAGATCTCAGCATGAAATTGCTCTCACTTCTTTAATGTAGCTTTTACACAATAAATGAAAACTGTATTTAAAGTGCTGTTGATGGGTGTATCTTGAAATCACTTTCAAAGATAGATGATGAAAAATAAGTTTTCAGTCTTTTAGGTAGTCTGCAATTTCTTTCGTAATTAGAAGTGCAATCATTACCAATCTATTTCAAACTGTTCTTTTGTCACCCTTCTCAGTAGGTTGTTGTTCCTCCCTTATAGTATACACTCATATTGACCATATTGGGTCAAAATCCAGGAAAAGTATCTTGATTTAGCTAAGCACTTAAGCACACCATAAGTACGTGATTTCATCCTATTTGACTTATGCCTACTTTCCTGCCTGAATGCTCTTTTGAACTGCGATAGTACTGTTTCATAGTTCCTATGACTCAAAGCATGAAGCTATACTTAAAATATTTGGGTAAATCCTTTCCTCTGTTTCTTTAGGATTTGTCTTGGGGAACTGGAGATCCTCAGAACTAGTGACAAGTTGAGCTGCATCCAGCAGAGCATAGTGATACCCTCCGTCAAGGGTCCTGAGGGCAGCCTGACCATACAAATGCAACTATATTTTATGGCTCTGAACTGTCTTAGTCGTTTCATTCTTGGAGATGTTGTCACTGTGTTCCAATGCCAGTTACAAACATCTCTGATACGCAAATTATATGTATGTCCTGTATTTTAGGTTCTTGAATCTGAAATAGAACACAAAACCCAATGTTGGGTTGTCAAGATCTGTGTGCAGTGCCAAAGTGTGCATCTCAAAGGGTGAAAAAGGCTCTCTGTTGATCACAGAGCTATCTAAGAGAAGTTAATGAGAAATTCTAATCACAGAAGTTGCATTTGAAACTGCTTTTTGAAAGCTGGGACAGAATGACAAGGACACCAGTGGTCCAGACTCCATACCTGCTAAATAGGTAGTGTTCTTTGAAAGAAAGCAAGCAGGACTCACTCTTTTCAAGCACAGGTTTTGTTTTATAGGAACTGGGTGCTTGGAAACCTCGGCTCAACTTGCTAAATCTTAGAGTATTCAACTGTCTCCTCTCAGGAAAATACCATGTATGAATGTATGTATAACTTTGTATGTTGCAGCTGAGAGTCTCTTCAACAAATACTGTATAGTTGAAATAATTGGATTTGTGTAGTTGATAAAAGATAAGGTTTCGAAAAAATATGATAAAAATCTTCAAATATATAAAACGTTATTGCAGAGAGTGAGCTAAGCCTAGTGAATGGGCTCACAGTATTGTAAGAGATGTTTCTGTTAAGTCTTTTGAATACTACAGACAGATAAGTATGGAGATGGGTTATCTATAAAGGCTGTGGAATTTCCATTACTGGAAAGAATAAGACAATTAGAGAGATATTTCAAAGGATAGCTGAGGCAATTTCTCAGTCTCTCTCACAACCATCTTTTTATGAAATTGTGATTTTATTGCAGATTGCTTAGAACACTCAGTTGAGAAGGGGATTTCTTTATTTCAGTCTCATTTGGGAGATTATTAGTTCTTCCTTAGTGATTGTTTAATTCTGTTTGTTAATAGTAGCTATAGGGAAAAAAATCAAGTATTTATGGCTCTCACCTGAGTACTCTAAATAGAATGGTGAGTACTTTCAAGTTTGTTTTCCTTCTGAACTCAAATTCTTTTTTCTGTTTTCAAGTGGCTTGGGATTGATTGGGTTTGGGTTTGGGTTTTCTGTTTTGTTTTGTTGGGTTTTTTTTTGCACAGTAGTCCCATTTCTATGTGATCTTGGAGAACAGCAACCTACCTTGTGGCCCTGCAATCAGTGTGCTTTAATTCCATGTGACTGGGAGGCAGAGTTGTGGATGTGAATCCCATCAGGGAAAGAGACAACTGAGTTTCTGTCCCTCAGGAGCCAGGCAACAATTCCAGGGTGGTACCTCCTTCACCTTACACTAAGAAAAAGTCAACAAATTCAAACCTGGCAGCCAGAAGCTCTCAATGTGAATAATGATGCCGTCAGATTACATTTCTCAGGAGTCACAGAGGAGGTCACATGGGCTCAGAGTGAGTCTGTGATGAGCATGTGCACAATGTAGAATTTTAGGAGCCTATTGAACGGTGAGGAGAGAAATGTTCCTGAGGTATCCAGAGAATTCAAGAACATCCAGGATTATGGGGCCACTTAATTGAGTAAAAGGGGTTGGTTTGCAGGTTTGGATAGAGGCATGTACATTAATTTCTTGAATAAATTCATCTAAGTGTCACAGTTCCTTATGGGATTGTCAGTATAGGTTTGTAAGAGATGGACTTCCAAAATAAATGTAGGCCAAAAAATAAATGTAGGTTTACTGCTCTAAGGTGGATATCATCCCAGTGGCCAAGGCACTAAAACTAAATAGGTAGATGGAGCTTCAAGTGTCTGCTTCATGTTTTAGTCTGGAGAAAATTATGACTGGGTTATGCCTTTACCTAGTGAGTGATTCCTAAGGCACCCATTGGCAAGCACCAATGAGGTATTACAGACATGTTTACCATCTCTGATCCTCTTAGTTTCTATTTAGATGGGTTTGTCATAAATGGCCTAGCAGATTTATGAAACCATTTTGGCCTTTTTAAATTCTAACTTTGAATTAAGATGTTAAAATATGTAGGCTCTGTATCCCCATAAACCAAGAGGTTCAAAGACTCTGTAAGCAGATTTGTTCCAAATGGATTGAAGGGAAAGTCCAGAACTTCTGTATCAAGAAATTTAGTTATTGGAATACCCAGGTGAGTTATAGTCTCTAGGAACAATATTAACATATGAAACAAAGAATGTTCTCTTGATCACATTATTTTTTTGAGATTCAATAATGTTTCTAGATTGTTTGTATTGATTTAATATTATCTTTTCATGGTAAATATACATTTTCTTTAGTTGATGTTTGTTATTTCAGAAGAAGAGAAATTAAGAAAGGTATTTAGGAAATTGTTTGCAATATGCTCTCCTTGCAAATATAAATCTATTACTACTATGAACTGTGTATTTTCATTTCTGTGAGAGCAGAAAAATAATTGTCCCTGTGTGCAAACTTTTCATGTAGTGATAAATTGCCTGGGTATTTTATGTCATATATTCTGTGTTATAGGTGGCCTGTTGAGCCAGTGTAGATCCATTGTAATGATGTCCAAGTTGATCTGTCCCTCAGAAAAATGAGTTTATAGATAAAACAGTTCTGGGTTAATGTTTTAACTTTTGTACTCTTTCAGTCTGAAAGTCATAGAATATGAATCAGAGAACACACAAAAAGTTTGCCCATATTCAAAGAGTTTTCCTTATATTCTGCAGAGAATATAAAAGGAATATAAAGAATAATAGAGAAATTTAAATAATCTCTATTAAAAATACTTAAGTAGTACTATGTAGTAGAGGAATATCTCTGATACAGTTCAATATACAGATATATTTGTGTATTAAAAGATAATTACCTGAATAATCTGATAAGTGCTGCCATTCCACTCTGAAAACAGGCATTCTCTTTAAAGTATTAATTTCAGCCTCTGAACTGTAATTTAAGCTGTGCACATTAGCTGGTACTGGTGAATTAAAGTAACAAGGTAATTAGTGGATATTCTAAGGGTGTATTTGCTCTGATTATACCAATGAAAGGACGATTTGTGACAGTTGTGTACAATGCTTACACTCATGGCAGAGTTTGAAAGGAGGCTGGAGAAACTGATAGTGGTCTAGATACTCCTGTTTCACACTGAGATCTGAGTTTTGTAAAATCCAAACCACAAAATACTCCCTTCTCTCTCATCTGTCATCTGTTTCCTCCTATTCATGCTATTAGTTCTTTCTTTTGTGTGATGATGGAGAACAACATGAATACATGTGCTTTGTCCAGGTATTGAATTTACCTTCTAGTAAGTACGGGACATGAAAATCATTCAACTGAGTCTGTGTGGCTTTCAGAGAGTTAAGAAAAAATTGCAGCAGATAAGAGAAAATATCTTGTTATTTCTTTGTAGCAATTGCAGGTTATATCTAAAATAAGCAAACACGTAACTATCATGGCATTCCAAGGGATTTATAAATTCTTTACCGCTAATAATTTTCAAAAACATTTCTTTCAATTTTTGTAGTAGGGGATTGGTTAGCTGATGCTTTAAGGGTCTTTAGCTTGCACTTTCCTTGCCAGAATCAGGGGAACCTGAACACTTCCAATAATCTGGGGAGCTGCAGACTGTTTATAAAATGTTCTAAACAAAAAGTCCATCTTTCCTTAGTTGCTGTTTATGTGGGATCATGGTAGTATCTGTTGTGAACTGTTTTGTTAAGAGATTGACACGCTTATTTTGGAAATTACTTGAGTAAAAGCCTAGAGAGAAACAAAGCAGAGAACTACTTGGGTTTAGCATATTGAAAGGAGAAAAGGGTTTGTGGTTTTGTGGGTTTTTTTGTTTAGTTTTGTTTCTTAAGATAAATTCAGCCAGATTTGAATAAAAAGGTGACAGTGCAGAAAGAGTTGTTTCGTTCTTTGCAGAGTGTCTTCCTCCAGGAAGTGTGAAATTTTGTTTCTTTACCACCTGCCAAGCAGGGGACTAAAGGGACTGATTATATCTAATAATGGCAAGGTGATCCAAACTGTTGCACGCTGGCAGTTCCTCGAGTATGAACTATGTCAAAATAGGGACTCTTGTTTTTCCAGCCACTTGGCAATTCAGGATACTTCCTGACAATAGCTCTATCTGTTGATACCCTGCTGAGTTCTGAAGAACACAGGAAATAAGCAGGAATATTTTGGATATTCCTGAAATTAATCAAAATAATCCCTCGTGGGCTGAATTATGCAAAAAGATACTGTGTCTGTTTGAAAAAGATAAGGTCAAGTACAAGTTTGCACAAATACTTGGTTGTAGGCTGACTAAATCTATATACACCTGCCCATACCTGTTTTATACAACTTTGTTTCAAATACATTCTTTGAATCAAATAGATTAAAGATTCATCCTCAGCAAAATAGTCTTTTAGATTGCTTCTCATAAATGTATGGTATAACAAGCTTGGAATTCATTAAGCTGCCTACTCAAATAGCAAGAGCAAAGGCCAGTTAATCAGGGATGAGATAAACAGACTTTTGAGAAGTGAAAAGCACATCTATAGCTAAATGGTTTTTAAACAGATATGAGTATTTGTCCTTCTATATTAATTTTATGAAAATATTATCAACAAGCTCTTGAAAGAGTCATTATTAATCAAGAGATGTCACCTGGATGTTTGTTAGGTGATTATGGAATAATTAACTAATCGTGCTTATCCAGGTGGATTTCCACGGAGGGGACAGAAGGAGCTTTAGGTCTCCTCTCCTCTCCTTTAGCAGTCATAGTCACACGGTGCAGCCATGGGGTTACACAGATCCCTCTTCTCCACGCAGAGATCTCTTGCTTTTGTTCTTTGTCTATAGAGTGAGCTATACCAGTTTAGGAGTTTTAGAGCTCCATCTTTGTCTAAACGTATTTTTTAGGTAGTCCAGGCTATTTCATACATTTCTAATCAGATGTTACGACTTGGTCTCTGAAGTTTGTTTCTCCACTTTTTATGAGCTTGGTGTCAAGTCTGAAATGAAATTGAGTTAATTAATTTCACCTCATCCACTGCAAAATTGCGGTGTCTTTGTTTTTTGGAGTTGCAATGAACGAGATATTCCATGCTGTTGAGCACATATAACATGGTGAAACTGTTTTGCAGTATTGAGAGAAATTAGAGATGTGCCTGTTCTTCACTGTGCAGTATTTAGAGTGACTTCTAGAATCCTGCCTTTGAAGGGAGCAAAGTCTTCCTGTCTGTTACGTGGTTGTCTCCTCAAATAAGTGTAGCTGAGTATCTCTGCTGAGGTCTCTGTTTAGAAATGTATGACCCTGTTGTGATCTTTCAGCTCTGAATTTGGGCTGTGTACCTCAGTCACTATTGATTCACTCTAAATGAGGAGGTCCTAAACTCAGAGCTGCCTTCTAGGAGTTTCACTAAGGGTTAATATAATGTTGCTTTCATTATCATTGGATTAGCTGGTTTTGTAACCCTATTACAATTTTTAGTTAGTTTCAAGGCTTCTGCTTATTTTTCTTTTGTGAAATAGGTTCTGAAGAAGCAGTTTTTGCAGTGCGTGTGTCATTTCTATTCTGGTCAATATCTAAAATATCTCTTATTTTGTATCTTTCATCTTTCTTTGTGCAAAGTGTTACTGATAAAAAGTGCAGAATCAATAATTTCTTCCCTACATACAGTTCAGAGAGAGACCTGATTTCAGTTTGAATGGGAAGGCATGCTCCTTCAAATCAAGTGACATTGAGGGGCTGGTACTCTGTGCAGATACTACTCATTATGAATCTGGTGTTTAATAACAACTTGTTTGGCAAAATAGTTGGGAGTGAGGCTGTATCACTAGTAGCTCTTGCACATGTATCACTGCAGATTTCTGAGGATTGTTCTTGAGAATTTTTTGAAACTTGTGAAGTCCTACAGTATAAGCTTGAATTCTGTGAGAATGAACATGTTCTCTTGGGGTAGGAAAAGGTGCTGGCAAGGTGACAGCAGTTATTAAGAAAGAGAGAAGCATTCATGAAAGAAACTCTAGGAAAAGGTAAGGATCTCTGACACTGCTGGTTAGTGCTTTGTGCTTGGTAAGAGTATGCCTGGTCTTACACAGGAGTTGAAGACTAGAAGAACCTTTTTGTTCATAAAATTGTTGCAGGTGACAGTGTCATAAACTTTCTTTCATCGATTGATAGGGTCTCAACTTAGAAGTTTTAACCTACATAATGCTGTTGTAGAGCTGTTGAATAACCCATTCCTCTCCTGGCTAGAAAACACCTTTTATTTCCTACCTGATATTTATTCCTACAATTTATATACCCAAATTATTCTTGCCAATGTTGCCCATTAACTTTATTGCCTCTTTGCCCCCTAGTGTGTGCTTTGTAGAAATAATATCGACAGTGTTCTCAACCCTCTTTAAGGAAACAAGACAGGCTTTCTTAGGGTATTTGTCATCAAAATACCTTAATAAATTAGTATTAGCAGAAGCTAGTTATGACTACATGTAATTCCGTGTATGTTGATCTGTTTTTCTTCTTAGCAAAGAAAACAGACCTCAGTGGCTGTTTTCACTAAACTGTTTCAGTTCCCAAGGTCAGCTTTGTTGTCTGGCTCTGAAATCTCTGCACCAGGGCACAGTCTCAGAAATACTTGTTTTATGATTCAGAAATGTAACTAAATTGTGGCACAGCCATAAAACTGAGCCAGCACAATTATGAATAAAAAGCAAAATACTCACCAGAGAGGCTACATGTATTTTAATAAAATGAATGCCAGGATGCCAATGATGTGGGGTGGTAACTTTGCCCCTATCATGGTCATGGCTCTGGACCAAACAGTTCCTGGGCACAGTTTCTAAATTAGTGTGGGCCAGGCATCATTTCCACTCTAATCAGTATTGTGGTAACCTACCACCATCAAATTCGTGTTTCTTGAACATGGTGATCTAATTATATTAACTACCTCAGATAAAAATCTCATCAGTGTGTTGTACAGGATTACTAATATTGTCCTACCATTGGAAATACATCCTGAAATTACCTGTTTTTCCACAGACAAACCACACTGCTTCCTAGTGGTTTCATGGTCAATTATTACATCTTTTATCTGTTTCTAATTATGAATCCCCTGATTTATAGAAAAATTCTATTCTTAAATAATTCTTATTTGCAAATGAAATAGGTTACAGAAAAGCAATAATACTTATTATTCTTTAGACTCTTTGAAGCAGTTTAGTTGCTGGATGTGTTCAGCCTGGAGAAGAGAAGGATTCAAGGACCCCTCATTGTGGCCTTTCGAGACGTGAAGGGAGCTAATCAAAAAGAGGGAGAGCAACGTTTTATACAGGACATGAAGAATGGTTTTAAACTACAAGAGGGGAGATTTAGATTAGATGTTAGGAAGAGGTTCTTTACGCAGAGGGTGAGGAAGCACTGGCACAGGTTCCCAGAGAAGTTGTGGATGCCCCATCCCTGGAAGTGTTCAAGGCCAGGTTAGATGGGGCTCTGAACAATCTGGGATACTGGAAGATGTCCGGTCCGTGGCAGGGGGGCTGGAATGAGATGATCTTTAAGGTCCCTTCCAACCCAAACCATTCTGTGATTCTATGAAAATAATTACTGTAAATGCTGAAAAAAGGGAGGATGTTGTGTTTGCCTTCTCAGAATCAGAGTTTTAAAACATTTTAAGCTCCAAGTTCAACACCTCGTGGTTGGTGGTGTAGAATGTTTTAACAGTATTACTTTTGCAGCAAAGCAGTTTCTATCTGTTTTGAAAGCTCACTTGCTATGGTTGATATTAATGAAATGTAACACTTGTCTTACTTTACACTCTGACAGACTGTATGGCAGCTTATGGAAATTTCACCTTGTAGTTTACAGTCTCTTGGAGAAGTGCAGCTGTGACATTAGTTTAGGCTGGCAGATAATAAGGCAGAGGGAATAAAGTCTTCAGGAAGCATAATGACTTTTGTTTTTAGAAGAGCTAAACAACAGCTTTAAATAAACCAGGTAGTTAACTAGCAGTTCAACCAGATAGCTTAATTTTGTGTCACATTGGTAGCTTATTATTATTGCCCATTAAATGCTTTTTTAGCTTTCTAGAACAAATGAAAAATAAAGTTTTAGAATTGCCACCACCACAACTAACAGGGGAATCTAGTCTTCTCCTAGAGTAACTTTGTTAAAATGCTCCATTTTATGAGTACACTCCAGAGCTCAATCAAATGTTTCCTTTTATTTCATTTAACTCAACTTCAACTTTAGTGTTAAGCTTGATGAAATGAAGAATGTCAAGGGAATTCATTCTTCGCTATTACTTTTGCCTTTAATTCAATGTTGATCTTAGGCATAATACAAACTTAAGCTGCAAGAGGTGGTTTTAGTCAAGATTGAAAGAGATGGGATATGAAGTATCTCAGCCCTCTCTGCAGAATCCATTTGTTCAAGACCCCTATATATATCATGACTGATTTCTTCCTTTTTTGATTGCCCTTCCAAGATGTTTCAAAGTTTGTCTCTTGTTTGTAGTTCTGGACTGTGTGGTTGCATTCTAATGTAGTGTGATATCTCTCGTCTTCCCCTGCTTCTTTTTCCTGAGCAAACAATATTATAGCTCCAGATTTTGTTCTATGTAATATCTGAGATGACATGACATCATCTTGTGATTATATATTAAGAACTCTGTTCTTTTTGTTTCACTTTTCTGGTATTTGTCTAAAGACTTCTTGGAAAGTCTGTCTGTTTCTTTATGAGACTTCTAACAGGTCTTTCAGTGGTGGGGTCACTGTTGATGCTCACACCTGAAGATGGGAGTTAGTTACCCTAACTTCTTTCTAGTCTGTACTTGTAGACCCAAAGACCCTAAAATGAGACTACCCTCTAGTTAATGATTCCTTCAGCAATCACATGACTTATAAATAAATATCACTTGTCCATATAATTCACTATGTAAGAGGGACCACATGTGTGAGAAGAAAGCCCCTTTTGTTTGTTGTTGTTCCTGCAGGAGAGAAGGAGAGAAAAGGTGAAGGTTGCAGGGTCAGATGTGCTCTTTCAAGCATCCTTATCAATGTCAAGGACTTTTTATTCTAACAGACAGATGTCCAGAATTGTGCACGTTTAAAGAAAAGTCTGTAAGTGACCTTTTTTGTCAAGAGCACTGAAAATAAGTGCTATCTAATTTGTCTCTTTAGTAGCTGATAGCTGTGACAGCAGCATGCAGGTAAATATCTTAATAAAGATAATGGATCACTTTACTCCCAAATTAATCTTTCCACAAATTGTTACTGATGATAGATATAATTTATGACATAACCTTGATGCAATTTCTTTATCTGGTTCCCTGCTACTTTAAAAGGTAACAATAGACTACTTCTAGCTCTCAGAGCAAACTGCAAAGACATGTCTTTATCTTCTGTAAAATACATAAAAACTAGATATCATGTTTTTTAAAAGGAGGTTGAGGACTAATGAAATAAATCTTCATGCAGTGAGCTGTAGAGGCTACTCAGACAAAATAAATGATTTTATGATTAACTACTGGAAGAATTTTAAAATCCTAAAGCATTTCTGGATTATTGCAAAAGTGTTTTACAGGGGTTATAAAGCTTTTCCTGGTGCTGAGCAGAAATAAAATAAATAAATCCACAGTTTGGTAGGGTGGCATACAAAAAGGGGAAAAAATCAATGATAAAAAATGTATCAGTGCTGGCTGTAGTCTGGGAAGGATGGCATCAAACTGACAGTGCTGTAGTGTTTCATTCAGAGAAGTTGAACACAGCTAAAACCTTTTATAAAAACCTCTAAACTAAATGACACATAAAGTTAAACTCCTGAATGGGTGGTTGTTACCTTCTCCATTCTGTGTTTAAGTACATGACCCCTCTATTTACACGGGAGATCCATGCCAGAGATTCTCCAACATGTGCTATGGCCACTGGAAGACAACTCTGCCTCTCCCAGTGCCAGGGTGAAAATAAATGTACATGGGGTGGGGACCCTTTGTATTGCCCTTTAGATAATGAGGAGGAGATGTGAGGGATCTGGTGTACTATTTAATATATCCCAATACCATAATGTGTTGACTCATTTATTTCTGCATATACTTGGGTGAGCAGTTTTTTTGTGTTATTCCATAACCTTGTATCTCACTTATGCAAACCAGATCATGACAAAAATGCAAACACAAGCATTTGACATAGTGTCTGAATAAGACATGAGGCATGTTTAGAAGTGGCATAAATTAAAAAATACAAGAAAAATTAATATATACTTAGGTTACATCAGAAAGGTTTACCTTTCTGTTAGCTGTTGACCTGCTATTTCCCTTCTGACAAGGTGTTACTCTTCATTTTAGTCTTTGTAGATGTCACAGGATCACAGTATCCTAGAATGGTTTGGGTTGGAAGGGACCCTAAAGACCATCTAGTTCCAACCCCCTGCCGTGGGCTGGACCAGGTGTCTCAGAGCTCTATTCGGCCTGGCCTTGAACACCTGTGGGAGTGAGTGAGGAGTCCACAGCTTCTCTGGGCAACATAGAGATTTCTTTCCTAATTTTGGAAAAGTATCTTAACTGTATTTGCACTCTTCTGGGCAGTCTGGACAAATTTTACTTTTTATTCTGCTGTCTCTATGCTCTTATCAGAAAGACCATCTCACTCTTTTTTGTTTAGAGCACAGTTTGTAAATGTCTCATAGTTATATAAGGCACATACATATGGTGTTGTGTGTTTTTCACTGGACATTCTGTATCCACCCCTGCACATGACATCTCTTTTTGATAAAAACATTTAGATGGGCTAATTGCATGTATCTTCAGTCTGGTTCTTGGTCAACACATGAGGCAAAAGTAGTGATCTATTTTGATATGACAGTGTCTTCAGGGAAACTGTTTCCCAACCTCTTCTGTATTTTGTAACAGAGATTAGCCAGGCAAAAGTAATTCCAAGCTCGCTTCTGCATATTACCTTACAAATGTCTGAGACAATCTATGCCTGAGCCTTGTCAGCATTTTCCATGACTCGGGGAATAGCAGCTTTCAAAAAAGTTGTTTATTCTTGTGCATTGCATTAGCAGTGACCGGACTGGGTTATGTGTAGCCAATCTTTTCCATATGTTTAGGATATTCACATACATTGTGGTAGATACTCTGCTTGCCGTTGGCATAATAAGGCCTGTGAAACAAATGAGCTTTCAGAATTAGCCTCCTACGTATTCTACCCAATGGTGATACTGCTGTAAAACTGAGCTCTTCAAAAACTAGCACTTGTCACTAATTACATAGATTTTCTGTACCTGTTTCATATGCCAACCCAAAGTTTCAGGCACAAACTTAGAAAATATAAAACCCTCATCTGCTATTAAACAGCAACAGCTGATTGAAAATGAGAGATTTATATAGTTCACTGATGAAAATAAAAAAAAGCTGTAAAAGCAGTCAGATGAACGAATGTGTATTCACTCATACATTCACTCATTTATTGGACATTAATGACCACATATAAAATGAATTTAATGGCACTCCATCTCATTTCCTACATCAACAACTCACAGCTAGCACTTGGATTAACTGGCAGATGCAAGAGAGCAGCCAAGAGTTTGTGGCTGTTATGACTGAGCTTAGCTTGGCTGGAATGTAATGCAGATCAAGGCAATGCATGTCTGCCAGATATTGTGCTTGAGAAGTTTGTTCTGCCTTTTCCTGTGCATAAACAGTCGACTTCCGTCACCAAACAGCTTTTCCCAGAAATTCTGAAATGTCTTATCTCATTCTTTTAAGACTTATTTCCTCCTATTTCTACCTGTTCTCAAAGTTTTATTTTGGCATTGCTCAGACTTTATGCCCTGTAGCCTCTTTGATTTTTTTTTAAATTTTTTTTTTGTGTGTGTTCATATCCTTTATGCTGTGTGCACTCATTTCTGTATACTAAAATTTGTGCTAATTCTTTTTAATATTCTGTACAGGTTAAATCCATTCAGATCTCTGCTCTTTATTAAATGTGTTATTCCACTTTATTCTCAAGCTTTTTAAAAATTACAAATATGATTGCTATATTTTTCTTGGGCATGAGGAAATTTGGTATTCATAGGTTTTAAAGACTTAAGACTTAATTCAGTAGAAACTCTTTGAGATATCCACTACCTCATTAATATTGAAAACATACAAAGAATTTTGGAGAAATTATGAAAATATTTGAGATATTTGCTTTGAAAAAGTAATAAATTGCACATGCTTCTTTTTATTTCATATCTGCACTTCATTTCTTAATAATAATTTGATGTTATCCTTTTCACTGTTTGCTAAAAAATTTTTCTCTGTTTTTTTTTCCCTCAGATTAAGTTAGCTATTCTTTTCTAGGCATTCTTAGTAGAATCACCTTTTTAAAGACTTGGTATATCTCTACTCTCACAATTTTTGTTAGATTTTCTACTATTTGTGGCTTTAAGTTGTTTTGCTGTCCTCGCAGACCTTTCCAAATTGTTTAGCTCTGCTAACTCCTTCCCAGGATAATGAGATCTGCTTCCTTGAACGTGTCTTCCAGCACTGAAATCTGTTCTTTTTTCTACCTAGTAGATGTCTATCAAATGAAGTGCTATAAAGCAAAGTACTATAAAGCCAAGTACTTGCAGAGCAGTGTTAAACAAAGCAAGGTAAACGACATACAAATCAGAGATGTGGAAATAACCTGACACAAGTGTGCAGCAAGGATAGGAATGTAGAATGTGAAATATTACACACTTGGAGATTCGAAGATGGTGAAAATATTGATTATGGTCTGGAACTTTTCCCAGCATATTTGAGAGCAATTAATGAGAACAATGTCATAAAATGGAAAAATACACTTAATGCTAGAACTGGTAACTACGTATTTATTTCCTGCAGGACTTCAGGAATTGTGCTGTGTCCAGAACAAAATCTGAAGCAAATTCTTTTCCTTTTGAGCTTTTTTTCCCACGTCAATTTCTATAACATTGCATTAACATTCTTCTTCCTCCAGCTGTACATACAGTTAGGTGAGCTGGAGTCACTGTCTCAGTGTCACTGCCCAGCAACTAAGACTGCTTTATGCCCATTCACCTTCCTTTTTCAGATTCAAACTTATTCCAAAAAATGCATCTCCACTAAAGGTCTATTTTACATCCTACCACAATTCAGCACTGAGTATTTTCATGCACTGGATGGCTTGCTTAAAAATTTATTATACAAGAAAGCAGATAGGAATGTCTTCTTTTCAACATCATGGTGTTCCATGATGAGTCCAAAGCCAAAAGAAAAATTTTATCTTGAAATAGATTCTCACAGTACCCATTTGAAATAAACATTTTAAAAAATAAATTATTTTGTAGAGGAAACAGGATGAAGCAGAAAGCCCACTGGGGATTTCTAACATGGCTGCTGCAATTCTGAGAAACTGCACTCCTCCCCTTCAATTTTGTTATTCAAAGGAATAAATAGCCTTCAACTCAAACTGCAGGAATACCACTCTGTATTACAGAAGAAATCAAATATTTGGGTAGAAACCAATCATTGTCAATACAAACAGGAAAAAAGCGCATTTATTAGGAAAAATAATGAATAGTTTTGATTAATGACTTCTGTTTGCTCAAGCAGTTTTGATTTATATGGCAATTTCATACTTTATTATTAAGTGTTCTTGCATGTGGTACATAAATTTGCAAATGCTCAGGTTGATAGATATAATGCCTCTCTGCCCTGTGCTCACATGTTACACTGGCACACTGGGAGGTGTTGACTGACCATTTTAGTTTTAACCTTACGTTAAAAAAAATATTGGACATAAAAGCTCTGAATTTTTAATTCCTTCCCAGTGTTTCATGTTTAACCAAAGACCAGGAAATGCAAAGTGACTGTTGGGTTGCCATGATTACATGATGCATGTACATCTGCACTGATAATTGTGTTAGGCAAGGTTCTATTGTGATTGCTGACACTGCCAGCCATGATTACAGCAGGAAGACTATTCCTGCTTTTCCCAGTTAGCCCTTTCAAGTTGAAATTTGGATAATGCAAAATCATCCTCAAAATCCTAGCAGTGGTTCTCATTGTGCACATAGAGTTCTAGTGTCATCTTTCACTGTTAAAATTTCTCAAGAGCCACTATTCCTTTCCAGCAAGTCTCACTTGGTGTCTTGCTCAGTACCATGATCTGAGAATTATGTATGTTCTTCTACAGGTCTCCATGACTCCTTACCCCCTGTGTTCTTTCTACTGTAGCCCTTCTTTTTCAGAGAAGTGAGCGGCTGACATTTCTGCTACCTTTTGGTTGTCTCTACCCTATGACTTCAGCAAATCTGCAAGTAAACTCTGTTGCTATTTTCTTATCTCTTGCCTTCTCCAGCCCTCTAGTTCAAATTATGCAGTTTTAGGAAAGCCGTATAACGTTTCGTATGGTTTCACTAGTTTCAGCATTCTTCAGTCTTGGTTCTACATCTCAGAAAGGTCCTCAGGTAAGATTTGCTCTCTTACCAGATTCTGTTTTCCCTCCTGGTTCTGGATAGGTGCTTTCTGAAGTGTCTGTGTAACTTTCTGCCAGGTTCTTCAGGAAATTCCTGCAGTCTTTCTGCTGGAGATTGTTTCAGGAAATCCTTAATGATGTCTAGCTTCCTAATTCTGCACTTATTAGCTCCAATTGCCACTTTGTCCTCTTACTCAGGTACAATTGGGAATCTCAACCTACTTTATTCAAAAGATCCATGAACTTTTGACCTGGCAGAACTAAGAAAGTAAATTATAAGAGTCTCAAACTAGCAGAATGATTGACTTGAGTGCTAATAGTCTTCATTTCAGATGGAAAACACTATATTAACGTATTCAGTTTCTCATGTTTCTCAGCTAAACTGAGCAGTGAAAAGTCCATTTTACCTTTGAGCAATTAGTAGCATTCAAAGGAACAATGTGAGCTTCTACAAAACTGAAGACTGTTTGCCCAGTGAAGGTTTGAAATTATGTTCAGTTTTATTTTTCCCTTTCAAAAAAAATCTGTACTGCTGTAAGAACTTGCTTAAATCTGATTGTGCTCAAGGTCTACCTCTTTGTCATTCAGAATGCCTAATTATACCAGCACTAAGCACAGGCTTGACTAAAATCAGTATATGGGCCAAGCAAGGAAAAATTGATGGCTCTGCTGATTTTCTAGGTGTTTGAATATCATGATAATGGTGAAAGACTCTCCTTCAAGAAGATACACAGGAATACACCATTTTCTCACAGCTCCTCAGCCAAAACCTTCACAACAAAGGATCTTTCATGGCAAAAAACTCCTCATAACAAACTATAGCAAACTTTGCTTTTAAAAATGCAACCCAATTGTAATGAACAGACTCATGAGAAAACTTATTCCCAAAGGGTGCAGATGTCATCAAGTATCTCTGATAACAATTCATCTCCATGCTCCAAATTCAGTTTTTGTAGGTATTTGTTTTCAGAGTATGAGTAGATGATCAAGATTTCCCTCAGCACACTTCCATTTAAACCAAGTGATCAATATTCTTCAGTGCTTTCAGTTGTCAATGTCAGCGTTCTTTCTGAAGCAGCACTTGGAGAAGAAATAGTATAGGTGGCACCTCCTTGATGACTGGAGAGTTGTAGCTTTTTATTTTTTGCATTGCAAAGCCCATTAGCCCTTTCTAGGACTGTTTACCATCAGCTGGTGGATAAATGAGAACTGGAAAGGATGATACTTTGCTGGGATTAATGTAGCTACACTCTCCAGGTAAGAAACAGCCTGTGCTGCTGTTCTGTGAAGCCTTGCTGTTGTGGAGCTCTGTAAGGCACATGGAGAGATTCACTGCATGTTTCTATCAGTCATTTCTTGATAAAAGGTTGTATATTCCTGTTAGTGAATCCCTGATAATAACCTTTTAAAAACTAGTTTTAAGTCAGACTTATGCTTTGAATCTCTAGACTCTCATGTCTGGAAGAAATGCTGTTGCTGGCAATAACTAATTTTTCTCATGGGTCAATATTAAATCCTTCTCAATCTAAAGAACTAATAATATAGTGATAGGATTTTTCCTAGCCAAGAATTTGATTGAAAAGTAAAGGATAAGATTAAGATTAAAATAAAAAATTTCATTTATTAGGGACTATCGCCACCAAAATTGGTAAAGAAGTTATGCGTTCCTGGCTGACAACAGAAGCCCTTAAGTGTTTCTGTTCACATCTTAGAAGTTTGTAGTTATTAAATGATTGTTGACTTTAAGTACATTTTCTGCGGGAATAAAAATTTAAATTAGTTTTAACTGAAAATGTATGTTTTTTGTTTGTTTGTTTGTTTAGGAAAGGTATTCCAATTGAACAAGTGAAATATACTGATAGAGAGCAAGCAAAGCGTATCGTTTACTCAGTGGTTTATGGAGCAGGTAGGCATTTCCTAGAAGAAAACTCAGCTACAGTAAGTTTATACATAATTTATATAAGTAGACTGAATTGCTAAAGGTGAATAAAAGTTTGTCAAAGTATTGCATTTTTATCAAGGATTATTTAATTATCTACCCAATATCAAAATTATCAAATTAATGGAGCCACATTACCATAGGCAAAGATGATCTGATTTTGTAACTGAAGCATTTGCCTTTATCTAAAATGAGTTCAATTTTGAGTGAACTTTGCAATCTCACAGTATACAGACAGAGATGAGAATAACTGCAATGAAATTTAGAGAACTCCAGTATTGTCTCAAAACACATTTATAGAATCACAGAATGACAGAGATTGGAAGAAACCTCTGGAGGTCATCGGGTCCAGCCCCACTGCTCAAGCAGGGACACCTTGAGCCTGGACTGTGTCCAGATGGCTTTTCTATGTCTTCAAGGCTGGAGAGAGGCCTCTTCATGGCTCCACAGCCTCCCTGGGCAACCTGTGCCAGTGCTTGGTCATCCTCACTGCATAAAAGTGTTTCCTTACTTTCAGGCTTAATGTTTACTGCCATTTCTTCACAACTGCAGAAAACTGCTACCCATCCTGCCTAAGGCCTACCTAACTGCCTGCCATTTCTTAAATGATGCCCAGCCCTCCTGATGCTTCATACATGCTTAGAATTACCTTTTCTGGGGAGACAGATGCTTGTATATCATCAGCTTACAAGCTCTTGTGAATTGGTTTTAGTGAATAGCTGAATAAACTTTATGTAGGTCTTCTGGAGAAATCTAAGAGCTCTACAGAAGATGAGTACTTGAAAAAGTCATTTAGTAAATGAGAGCCCTGTGCTGCACCCTTGATGTAACTTGGAAACACTAAATGCTATATCTTGGGTTCCTGGATGAGGATGCTTTCTAAACTACCTTTTGCACTGAATCATCAATAGTCCTTGAACCAAAGGCGGAAATAACCAGGGCATTCAATGTATTGTTTATGGCATTCCACTGCGAAAGGGAAAAAACACCTCAAATTCATCTCTGCAGAATATCTATTTTATGTACAGAATTATCTATAGGTTTGTGGTGGTTCGACCCTGGATAAACGCCTGGTGTCCAGCAAAACTCTTTCAAAGGCCTCTTCTTCCCCCGCTTTCGCCTTCCAGAGGGAAGGAAAAAAAACCAGCTAGGACTTTACGGCTAGAGATAACAACTGAAAGAAAGAGGAGCTTTGATTAATACCACGGGCAAAGCAGAACTTAGAATAATGCTTAAATTTATTACTAACAAACTAAAAACTAAAAATAAGAAATAGAAACAGGTTAGAAACACTTTTCCACCACCACACCTCGGTCTGTCCATGCCCTCCCCTTCCTCCAGTGGTGTGGGGGACAGGGGAATGGAAGGTTTACAGTCAGTTGTTGTTGTTGGATCAGCCATTCACAGATTAAGTCCAAAACTTAAGCAGCAGTTCTGTCTCAGGGGGCTTTCCTGTGGGCTGCAAAGGGGACAGTTCGCTTCACCACAGTCGTCACTATGGTCACAGGGGAGTCACAACTTTGAGTCCTTCCCCTGCGTTCCATGGGGTCCTGCCCACGAGAGAGATCCTCTGCTCTCTCGTGGGTCATTCCATGGGGTGCAGTCTCTCATGAAAAGCTGGCTGTACCTGCTAAGCATGGGTTTCTCCCTTCATGGATCTCGACCGCAAATCTCTGCCAGCCTCTGCTCCACCTTGGGGGCCTCTTGCTGAGCGTGGGCTTCTTCCTCCGTGGGTCTCAGCTGCAAATCTCTGCAGGGCACTGCTCCACCTTGGGGGCCTCCTGCTAAGCAGCAGCCTCTTTCATGCCTCCCCCTGCTTCGACAGGGGGTCTTTGCACCCCAATGTATCCCATGGGCTTTGAGGGGACAACTCGTAATCACCATGGTTGTCACCAACGTATTCAAGGAATAATAGTTGTAAGTCCTCTCCCTGATCCGTGGGGTCCCTTCCCCTCCTTCTCCTCTTCTCCTCCTGCACTGACCTGGATGTCTGCATTGTGATGTTGTTAATCCATGGCTACCCTTTTCTAACTGCACAACAACTTCTTAAATATGTTTTCATGCAGGGGTATAACTTAGTGATTCAAAAGCAGGAAGTTTTCCTCAGAGCTATATGAATAAATATATATATGTACACACCTGCATTTTTACATTATTGCATTTTAAACATCTGTGTCTAAAATCTGTATCAAAAAAGCCCAGCACTTGTTCCCTGCAATGTAAATTCAGACCTTCCGGTGCTGAGACTGGAATCAAATCTCTCATTTCCATCCCGAATGGTTTCATCACTGGGTTATTTTACAAAATGCAAGCATTAGCACCCCTGCCCCTTGTTCCACGCAGGTGCTGCATATTTCCCACCTCTTCCCTTCACTGTGGGTGGAACAGCAGACACCAGATGTAATCAGACACCACCAACTGGATACCCTGTACTTCTGTATATAGCCAGGAATGCCTCAGTTCCTGAGGCTGGAGCCTATGTCTGTCTACTCATGCTATTGAGAACTTCCATGGTTAGGTTGAGCACAGTATTGGCACTCCCTCACATGCTCTGAACCAGGCACTAAACCTTTCAGTGCAGCAGTGCTGGACTTAAGTATCTCCTTTGCTTGTTTGCTTGGTGTCCCTCTCTCTCAAACAAGGGCAGTTGAAGCACCTCAAAGATAATAAGATGTTTCCAGTTCATTAGCTGTGTGATCAGATCCTAATTAAGACATGAAATGATATCATTAAACTATTTAATGGAAACTGGGCTGACAAAAAGTAATTGTTAGATACCTGAAACTGATGGACTGAATTCCATTCACAGTTTATCTCCCTTCAAAAGATGGCTCACTTTTCACTAAGGAGACATTTTGGTACAACTGAAGTTCTATACTTCTTTTAGGATTAAAAACTACAGAAACATTCCCTGAGGAGCTTGCCTGTATTATGCTTACAGGAGTTAAGGAAAACTTTTCATGTAATAAATAGTATTTTTTTCTTTTTCTTTTGCTTTAGGTTACCCTTGGTTTATGTTTTTAAGGTATTTTCTATAATTCTGGAGGATAATAAAGAAAAAAGGTTGATTGTTAAGAAAAGGAATTGGCCTCGATGATCCCTGTGGGTCCCTTCCAGCTCATGATATTCTATGATTCTAGGAGTACTTTTGCTTGGTTTGGAGCAGTTTGATTCACCTGCTTCTGTCTCAATCATCTTGCAAAACTAAAACACAGACAACTTAAACATCTTTAAAATAAGGAATTAATTCTATTCAGTGGCAGTGTGTTCAAGCCCTGAATTGACACAGAGGGACATAAATGTGTTTAAATGAAAACTAATGCTATTTTCAATTCTGAAAGATGATATTGCAGAATCATAAAGTGCTGCTAATAATTCCCCTGGCACAGATAACTCAAGGAGAGTGCTCAAGGAAGATTTAGTCCACTCCTGGGCTTTGCTTGGCATGGTCTACCTTCCTGCATTGTGGAACATGATCTGACACAATTATGTGGCTGTGCCTTCACCTCTTTTTGCTTCCCAGGAACTGCATTTCCCTGGGACCTTTCAGACGTCCTTGCTAATTTTGTGCCTTAATTTTCCTAGTATTTTATGAAATACTTTGTTCTGTATATTAATAGTTCTTTAAATGGATAACATGGACGAACTTAGATGTTACAGTTCTCTAAGGAAACTACAGAAGTCTTCTAGCTGTTAACAATATATGCTCTAGAAGATAGATTTGTCATTTGCTGACCCAGGAAGAAAACCTAAATTAGTTAGATGTCAAAAAAAGGTACAGACCTATAATAGCTCAGCAAGTGTCATCCTGGATGTCTTGTGAATTTCTTCCTCTAGCACCTTGTCCAGACTGGTGTTCCTGCAGCTCAGTGCAATCTTGGCAGGACTGAGAACAAAACGCTACAGAATTGTTCTGAAATGCACATCAGACTGACAGTGATGGCATTTAGGTGGCTGAAATCCCCTCTCTCTTAAAAGTGCTAGATAATTTTTCTTGACAGCATTACCATGACAAGGACTATTCTGTGCCTTTTGTGCCTTAAGACGTCGCCTCTCAGCTTATGTTCTTTGCAGACACAGTGCTGATTCCGTGTTGCTGTGTAGCTGACATAAATATATCTGTCTTTCAAGCTTCATATGACTGATGTGGATGTATGTTTTATTTTTGCTGCAACTGTTTGGTTTATAAATGTGTTTAAACTGTAGCTCTTAGTTTATATTTTCACACTCTGAAAAACTGTCTTCAGGTTTTTTTCACATTTTTACAAATGCTCTTAGATCCAATGTAATATATATTATGCATCTATATCCTATCCAAAAGCTATTATTCCTTTCTCTCACTGTTTAAACACTTTTTCTGATTTTTTTTTTTAATTTTTCTAACCTTTTTATCTCAAAACTTGGACCCAGACTTTTACAGACATTGAGGAGCCTAAGACTGTTTGAAATCTGTGAGACTCAGTCTTTTAATGGCCTTTCTAAATTCAGGCTATTTGGTCTGATTGCTTCAGCAGTTCTGTTTTGATGTTATTTCTGCACCAACTCTGAAACTTCTAGCCAAACTCAACCTCAAGCATCTCCATCCTTTTTTAGATCTTTGTCAATATTTGTGTTTGTTTAAAAATTGATTTCACATTTTATCTGCTTTTTAAAGTTTGCAGATTTCAACACTGAACTAGTAAAATGATACTTAAAGCTTTACAGAGTTATTCTGTGAACAAAAGACTTCAACCATATTATAGGCATAAATTATAACTAGAAATTTCTCAATCACATAATTCTTATATACTTCTTATTAATTATATGCTTAATCCAGTCACTTCAGTAAAACAATCAAGCTCAGAGTTAAACATTTATTTTGTTGAAATATGATTGTAGTATATCAGATCCATCCTCTTTCACAGAGAGGGGTTAAGTAAAATTAATTCCAGGAATTATGCATGTAACAATATGTAGTGCATTTCTATTCTGCTTTATAACATAATAAAGAGAATTTCTCTACCACAGGTAAAGAACGTCTTGCTGACTGCTTGGGAATTACTCCTCTTCAAGCTGGTCAATTTATAGAGAGTTTTATGCAAAAATACAAGAAAGTGCATGAATTTACAAAGAAAACCATTGAACAATGCCGAAATAAAGGTAATCCAAAGTCTGTGACCATAGGTTTTATACTGATCAGCACTGTGTGACAGTGGTGAAGACAACTCAACCCAAATTCTTCTAGTTATAGGACAATAAAAAAATATGGAATATAATGTCTTGGTGAATCAGCTTTGGGTTTTTTTCTTTTATTAACGCTAAGAGGTTGCTTAAGCCTGTCTGCCTTTACTCAGAAAGATGCTAACAGAATAAGACATCTGTTCTCAGAGTGAACCCTCCTTAATGTCAAGTTCCACTGCATCATTTTGACATATAATGTACTCCAACACAAAGAAGCCCAGGGAATCTATTACTTAATAAATAGGCTACATGGCTGCTGGACCGTGGAAGTTCAGCCAATTACACAGCCTATTTTTAAGCTTATTTTTTCTTTGCATCAGTCAAAATTTATGTGCTTGAAGTTCAGGTGGTAGCTGTGATGACAGATGTGTGCAGAGTGCTTCTTGGAGCCAGCAGCTGCAAACTCTTCCTGCATCAAATTTGTTGTTAGTCTACGTATTCATTTATATTTAGTGAATCCTAGGAGTGCAGTAATTTGAGGAGAGAAAACATAGCTGCTTGAAATATTGTCTTTTAAAAGCTAATTAGCAGAACTGTCAAAATTGAGCTCTTTTGTTTCTTAATAGGGCATGTAGTACTAAGACATTTTCTAGAAATAAATAGTAAATTTGCAATATAATATTACTCATCATTGTATGTCACGATAGAAACATATAATTGACTTCTAGTCATGAAAATGGGTAGTATTCCTTTTTTTATCACTTTGTAAGGCCTAAAAATCTACTGGAAGTACAAGCTGTCATTGTGTCGTGCAGTTCCATTTCTTTGTTCATTAATATTACTCACAACAAGTGAAGTTGCTGAGCAATTTATGTTCAGCTCGAGTTAAGCCCAACATAACATACCTAGTAAAATATTAAATATTTGTTATATATTTATTATCTATTTAAAATAACTTAGCATTCTTTTCTTAAAAAATAATGAATTTCAATAACTGGACTTCTGTGGTAGAGAATCTGGTTTATGAATTCAGTAGACAAGAGTGTCATGACTAATGTTATAATGTCATCAAGGCAGACTTGTCTAATTATTTCTTACTCCTCCTTACACTCCTGTCTATCAACCATATTTTTAATCATTAATGGTAGAAGAGCAATCTGTTTAGGTTGTACAAGCTCTAAAAATCTGCAGCAGATCATGAGTATTTAATATTTTTCTTGCTAATCCGCCTCAGATTCCAACTTTCCAACAAAAACATTCCAACCTAGTGAGCTCAGTATAAGGTAATTTTTCTTTACTTATCTGCAGTTCAAAGGTGAGCAGCACCCATCTGACTAATATTATTTAGGTGTTATGAATGTCAGATACTCTGTGTAGACATGATAAGTGTATAAATAATTATTTTGTGATGAAGATATTTGTTAGTGTATATATTACTATATTGCTGGGTTTTTCAATGAAGTTGTTGGCGTATTAAAAAGAGTACAGTAAGACCTTATTCAGATATGTATTTGCAGATTAATCACTGAGCCCAGACACATCCTGTGCCACTGTTACATGAGTGATGGTATTTGTTTGGGGATGCTGATCAGTTACGGGTATTGCAATGGTGATTCTATTGTGGAGTCACACCTCATGGGAATAAGGAGATTACAGCAAACCTATTTCTACCTGAGAATACAATATGTCAAGAGTTCCATCTTTAAATACTGTTCTTCATGGAAAATTTTACTTAAACTGGAAAGACTGATTTGCGCAAGAATATCCTCCAGATAATTCCGCTCTTGTTCCAAAACTTGTTCTTTTGGTATCAGCACTTCTGGAAACATACTACTTCACAGAAAGCTGTATTAATTCAACAGAAACATCCATCTCTGCATGTAAGGGTATGTGTTGTCCACAGTAAGGTGGTAACTTTTTCTTTGAAGAGGTCTCCTTGCCACTTGTGCTTGCATAGCTTGGTTGCCACAGAGAAGATGAAGCTGTGACAGTCTGAATTTCCATGGTGTATGATGACAATTCTTGGGTAGCCAAGGTGATCAGAAGTATAACAAAATATTTTTTCAAAATTTATTTTTAACATGGATGATTTTTTCTTTTTTTCTTAAAATAAGAAGTTTAGTTTTGAACAGAAGCTGAGATAAATTTTTGTGTGTCATTTTGACAAGAGGATCCTCACAGCTCATTTCCTCTCTCAACTCCTCTCACTTGCCCTCCAAAGGAGTTTTTTTAGCAAAATACGTCATTAGGCGTAACATAAAGCTTTAAATGTGTTTTCATGTTTCTTTTAAACTAAAATCCACCACCACACTAGTGTTAAGGAAGTTTGGCTGTGAAAGGAACACAGAAATGCCACATGATGGAAATGGAAAAAAGATACAATTTGAGTTTTTTCCCCCAAAACTATTTTATATTTTTGGGACATATTCATTACTGATTTAATTACTCTACAAATTGATTTTTCTTTACTATTCCCAAGTAAACTATTCGCTGTGTGGAAAGCTCTAATTATGGCTGCTAAAAGGTAGCTAATTCTGCTAGGTATTTATAGTTTCAGCTCCCACAGAGAGAGTTTGCTGGTTTATCAGTAGACGTTCCTAGTGAAAATACAGCTTTCATGAACAGAAGTTTTCCTTGTATAACGTGCTAATTCTTTGAGTGAAATAATTCTTAAATCCAAAAGACAATAAGCATTTAAAGTTTAAATAAGTTCTGTTTCCAGTGGGCAAAATGTTAAATTGAGTCAGGCAGCACATAATTACTAATATCTGTGTTACCTTTAAAAAGAATTTTTAAAATTTAATCGCTGTAAGAACACTAATTTCTCTTTCAATCCTACAAGGTTATGTGGTTTCCATAATGGGCCGTAAAAGACCACTGGCTAATATCAATGCACAGGATTACAAACTACGCACTCAAGCAGAGAGGCAGGCTGTCAATTTTGTTGTCCAAGGTAAAGAACTGCCTCCCTACCTGCTGCTTATCTACCTGTCTTTTGTCTCTGCTTGGCTTTAGTGAGTGACAACTCTGATAATCTCAGAAGAATGAATATTTCAGTAGTCTACTGGAGTAGGCAAGGGTTTTACTGTGAAAGAGAAGTTAAAATTATGTATTCTAGGTGTCTTGGAAATTGCCAGTAAATAATAATAATAATAACAATAACAATAATAATAATAGTATAAATGTTCTGATACACTGGAGTGCTCTGTGGCAGTTAAATACAGGTATTGATACAAACTATGTATAGAAAGAATATCTAGAATTCAGTTCTTCAGATGCATTGTTGTATTTAAACATTTTCCTTTCTGGTTTTCATAGTTTGTGACTCCAAAAGGGTTTCTGTGATTACGCTGCTTACAGATTCTAGCTTTTATTTTGCCAGACAGCCTTAGTTTAAGAAATATAAAACATTACAATAATTGTATGTTATTGTTACTTGTTTTGAAACCCAACCATTCTTTGTAAGAAACATTCAAACTTAATTCTGTGAAGGGCAAGGAAAAAAGATGTTTTTTCACAGAGAAGCATTGCCAATTTACCATATAGATTGAATATGTAGAGATTGGCATTAAGTGCTCATATGTTAGTTAATCCAATGCATTAATATACTCTGTTTAAATCACTTGGGGTTCAGTTGTGTACAGAATTTAGTCACCAAGGGAAAAAAAACAACCTGAGCTGTCAGTCCAAGACTGAGATCCCTCCTACCAAGCTATCCTTTGGAAGAACTATTTTTTAACTGGGTGATGCTGACAGGGTTTTCCTAAAGTTGTATTGGAAGTGTACAATTTACAGGCAAGTGAAAAGTGCTTTATAGACATGGTGATGGTGAGCTCCTTATAAAGTGTTGTGGATTTTCCTTTTGAAAGGATCGTATGTTGGTGTTTTCTTTTTCTTCTCTAAATATTAATTTTAATGTTTCATTTTTAAAGTCACTTAAGTATTTATGTCATGTTTGACACTCCTTATAATTTGTAACTGACTTTAAGTACTGTCTCTGCAAGGATACCTACGGATCTAGAATTCTAATATATACCCTGTTTGCTTGAATACTAGTTGTGCTCAAGCCATGGTGCCTTGCTGTAGAAGGCCCCCATCTGTAGAATTTTAAAATCTCCTCGTAAGATCTGCAGCAAAGCTTGTGTGTTTTTAAGGCTGGGCATGCCTGTCTGTCCAGCCTTCTCCAGAGCCCTGTGCTGAGATTAGCTGGCTCCCATCCAGCTGGATGGAGCCCCTCCAGGTGAAGGCACGAGGCTTGAGCCAACACAGCGAGTCTTGCTGAGCAAACAGCGTAGCATTAATGAAGGGACACAGCCCTCTGAGCAGCACTTGCTATGGCCATCTGTCCCAAGAGCTGGAGCTGAGGCAAAGCTATCACAGGACTCTCTATCAAACACTTCTATGCACCTACAATAATAAGATTGTCATATTTCATTGTCGGACAAATCTGTTGAAAAATAAGGTAGCTGTTATTCAAAACATGATATTATAACATGTAATAAAGCAAGGATTAAAAACTACAATATTCAGTATTCCCAAACTTTAGCAAAAATTTCATTCTAGACTACAATGATTTTTTTAATTTTAAAATTTCAGCTAGAAGATAATACTTTAAGACTGTAAAAACTTTCTAAATTATGTTAAAACCTTTTATCATGGTTAGCGAACTAAACCACACTGAATATATGTGTTTTATAGCTATACCTAATAGTCTAATTAATTCAAGTAGTTTGCATTTTGGTTATAGTAGCAGCAACTGGTAACAGAAGACTTCTGATGCATGACAGTATTGAGAGAAATGGAGAGTTCCAGCTTTAACTTACTGCAACTAAGTTTCTCACACTTCTTTCATAGTGTTTTGTCTCTTTTTGAATATTTCCCCATTCAATAGTTTTCACCAACATACAGCATGACATTCTTCAGTTATAATTCTACCTATCTGCATAGAGCAAACCATTCATTTTATCTTTTATTATTTATTTATAGTTGTGACAAAATCAACCAGAAGGATATAATTATTTTCTTTTAAAAAAAATTTAAATAGCATATCTTTAAAGATCATATCTCAGAAAAAATTATTTTGAGAATTGTTTTGTATTTTATTACTCTACATTGTTTCATGAAGTATATAGAACGGATGTATTGTGTTTGATTAAATGCTCAAATATATAATTTTATTCTCATGATCACTAAGAAATTTACCTGACCTTTGCTGACACATCCTTTCCTATTTTTTATATCAATGTGTTCCTTTTTGTGATGTAGTGAATCAATTTGACATATCGTTTAACAGGGAAACAAAACACGTATTTGAGGCTAAACTTGCAGTCAGACATTGCCATCTCTAGAATCAGCTGTGGGTCTGCACTTGATACAGTTAGTTACCAAACCAGTCTCAGCATGGCATGCAGAGGAGGCAGGCTGGCATTGAAAACTGTGGAGACAGAAGAGGTGTTAAGTCTGAGTCCTCATTCTTAGATATTCTCCCTTAGCCAGAAGGGCCAGCCCCAGGGAAGTGATCATGGCACCAAGTCTATCAGAGTTCCAGGAGTGTCTGGACAATGCTCTTGGTCATATGGTTCAGATTTAGAGTTTTGCAAGGAGCAGGGACTTGATGATCCTTATGGGTCCCTTCCAACTGAAGGTATTCTATGATTAACTCTCAGTAGAGTACCCTTACCTTTTGCCTACCTGGTTGTTCTTTATCCCTACTCTGAACCATTTGGAAAAAAGGCTTCAAAATTTGTTGAGTTACAGGGTGTGAAAAGGACAATGTCTACAGTCTAGGACGTTGAGGATATCTGATGGGACAAAGAAGATTATGGCTTCCAGTCCTTACTTAAAGTATTGTTTCTATATTTTATCTGATAAATCTTTTGTGTAAAGTTCATGGTTCAGAACAGAGCTTTTCACCAAACTGCAGGCCTGGAGAATCATTCTGCCTCTTGATCACCAGAAACGTGTCATCTCTTATATACCATGACAGTGTTTTATATACCACTGCTCTTAACACTGTAATGCAATGAGTATACATTACATACACATGGAAATATGAAAAAGTACAAAATTAAGGCTTCAAATTGAAATTCAGCACTGAAACTGGCCTTTGTGACATTAAATAATAACTGATTTATAGGTAAATCTTAATTCAAACTTAGATAATTTCAGACTTTTTTTTATAAAAAGGAGTTTTTCAATCTAAGCTATGACTGGCAAATTCACCTGCAATTCGCACATAATTTCATTTTTTTCCTAGTCTTAATTAACATGTAATTATTTTATTTATTAATCTTATAATCTGTTTCACATATTACATTAATTGGATCTGTCATCTTGAAAATTCTTATAATTCAGAATCTTCACTTGTTTTTTATTCCTATGCCGTAGTTCCAAGAGAACATTTTCCTTTTGTGGGCTTTAAATCAAAAGCAGATGATTTTCTTTCCTAGGCTCTGCAGCTGATCTTTGTAAAATGGCTATGGTGAAGATTTTTGCCTCTGTTGTCGTTTCTCCGACTTTAACAGCCAGGTTAGTAATGAATGACTGCAAAACTTTGTTTTTAAAATGAAATTAGTTGAAATGAATATGTTTCTGGCATTTTAAGCAGATGTAGAGATATCATATGTGCCTCTGAATCTTTTAACAAGCAAGGACTTGTGGGATGGTTTCATACATTTAAAGTTATGTCTTTGTGCATAAATGGTTGGATCTGTAAATCCATCCCAAGGCAATAAAGTGCCCTGGGGCCATTTAAACTCAGTCAGATCTAGTTCAGTGGTAGTTCCACCGAATCTTTGAAATCAAGCCCACTGATCATATCCTTCCTGTATTTTGAGTGTATTGTACAGTGGGAATTGAACATTCAATGGGCTGGGAAAAAAAACAGGAATCAGGAAACCAGCGCTTGAGCAAAATAAATGAACATTTTTTTATTCTTGCATAAATGGCTTTCCTTTGCTAAGGAAAAGCTTGGTCATCATGATTCACTTCTGCTGTGACTGCTCAGAGTTGGGTAGGAGATCACAGAACGTCTTCAATAGTTTTACACCACAGGCAGAAATAATGAATTCTCCTTTTCTTGTATAAAGGATGGAGGGGATCATGCAGAGCCAGTGAGCATTATTATTTGCTGAAATGGAAAGATACTTTGAAGGCAAACAGGCAGAAAAAAACCCCAAACAAATGGGTTCTCACCTTTTGTAATGCTGTAACAAACAATCCAGTGGAACATGAATTTGTGCAATAGAAATTAAAAAAAAAATAAAAAAAATAAAAGAAAAAGCAGAGATAGCAGATAGTGCAGAACAACAGTCTTTCTGTTGTCATCTAGAAGGTGTCACAACAACTTACCTGTAGCAATCAATCAGCTATATTAAGGACTTCAGTGAGTTTTAGGTCAGTACAATGTAACAGGGTTTGGCCTTCCAAATATACTTGGCAATTATGTGTAATATCTAACCCTATAAATATTCTCTGTGTGTTTGTGTATGTATCATTCACACACAGTGGTGTTGTCTTATTTGATCGATGTTTGAAAATGTAATTTTTAATTAAAAATATAAATTCCATTTGTTGAATTCAAAGTTAGAGTCATTCCGATGCCAAAAATGAAACAACTTCTGAGTAACTGTTAAGTGTTCTTGCTAGTACAAACCTGAAATGGGAAATGGTTCTTTGGTGGAAATCCTGCCTGCATTTAGACAATGACACATTTATGTGTTAAATGTTGGATGATGCACTATCACATATTGCATTGTACATTTTCAGGCAGATTCTCTGCACTGATTGCAATTCTTTTTGCTACCTGAGTTGAATGAAGAGCCCAAAACCTGTCAGCTCTGTCATGGATTAAATTTTCTGAACCAGCAGCAGGCATAACTTTGAGTTAGATTAGTGACAGAGGAGCAGCCAGTAGTTTTTAGTGGAGCAGGCAAGTGGAGGTACTGAGAGGGCAAAGAACATACTCCCTTCTGCAGTTCCTACCCAGCACTCCGATCTTTAGGTCCAGTAACCAGATGTTAGTTGTCTGAGAAAGCCAAAGTTTTTGGCTACTAATGTCATGTCTGATAAGGCTCGTGAATGTTTTCTTCTCTCAACAGAAAATTTTACTTGGGTTGTTGTTTCTCCAAAGTATTTCTTTTAAAGAAGTAGTGTCACCACATGGCTGAGGAGGCAACAGATGTGGGGAAGTATTGGAGTTTTACATAAAGAAATTCCTGGTGAAAGCATAGGGGAATGGCTACACCAGACAACAGAGAAGTATCACTGCCTGTCCTGCTTATTCCTATCATAAATGTCACAGCTGGGAAAGACCAAAACTGCAAGGGCATCTAGAAGAGATAGACTGGTTTAAACAGGAATTTTGAACTCCTTCCAGCCATTAACAACGGGATGGCTTTGCTAGAGGAGAGCATTTTAAGAGTCAGTAATGGCTTCTTGCTGTAACATTTAGTAGGTACATACAGACCAGGCTTGTCAGAAAAGCACAATCGATGCCTTTATAAATTCTGTGAAAACTCAACTGATTGGACAGTGGCATTTGAAAGCATCAGTGGGGTATTGCCAAAAGCAGATGGGACTGAAACTTGAAATATTGTGATTCCACTTGCCTGCCAGGTGACATTCAGTTAGTTATTTTTTCAGTAATCTCTTTCTTGATTTTCTTGTCCGTCAAGTCAGGATAATGATCCTAACATCCTTTTTAAAGCCCTTTGAAAAATATTGTTAAAAGGAAGTGTGTACATAATTGGTGTTCTTGTTGTAACAGTGGGAATGCACAGTAGCTCTTCCAAAATGAGAAATATAATCAATCTCCTATTATCATCCCATCAGATCATATTCATTCCAAAGATAGGATGCTACTGTCTTTTTCTCTATCTTCATCCCCTTCTAAGTATCTTTATTTCCCTATTAGAATTTCTAATTTTGGAAACAGGGTTTCTGCTTTGAACAGCGTATCAAAGAGAAATACCATTTCTACAGGCTTTAGAAGTGATTATGAACATTTACACTGGGAGACAGTATCCTATTAAGCATAGCTAAGTTTTGGCTAACGCTCAACATTTTGTCTTCCTGATCTTGGAAATAAAGAAAAAAATAATTCTAGATAAGGTCTTACAGATTTTAGTGTTGTTTTGCAGGTGTTTGCAGTCTTCACTCACAGCACTGCATTCATTGTTCTGTACTGTAAGCTGTGCAGCTGGGAGCAACCTCTGACCCAACAGTGGGAACCTTCACTTTTCTGTGACCAGCTGTCGGTAGATTTTCACTTATTGTTTGCACATATGACACCATATTTGGAAGTCAGGGAAGGGTAATCAAGTTACATTTTCATGAGGCTTCATCAGAGAGCCGTTCTTGATGAAACAGTATATTCCACTGTGACTGATCAATTCTGTTCTGTCAACTGTCAACTTGTTCTGTACTAGAACAAGTAATCAAAATTTCTTCAGACTTCTTCCATATTACCTAGATCTTTCTTAAGATGCTGTTCTGCTGCTGCTGGCCAAGTTGCTTACTGAAAATGTGCTGCTGACATAAATTATTCAATTGCCAGCTTTTACCTGTCTGATGCAATCCACAGAACCTCCACATGATGTTTCCTGCAGGCAGATGATAGCAAAGAAACTTCTGAAGTGAGATCAAGGCATACAGTAGCAGCTGAAAGAAGGAGTTCTGGAATTGATGAGACTGTAAAGGTACTCAGTGAACTCAGATGGACAGTTGTAGTTCTTTTCAGTGTTTAAAACATCACTGCCGTGGCAGTCACATGGAAACTTGGTGAGAAAGAAGGATGCTGGCAAATTGTGGAAGAATTGCTGCCTATAGCAATGCTTGTATGTGTTATAGTTTTGTAAGATGAAGATGTACTGATGTTACCCAAAATCTAGTTGGTGCTACATGGACTTCTCAGGAAGTCATTAAAGATGAAAATATCCCAACAGCATTCAAATTAATTTTAACAAGTCTACGCAACTATTGAGTAATTTGGTGTGAATCCAGCAATTCTGCTTTCTCACCAATTTATTGTTCCTTCAGCACTGGACCTGTGCCACAAACACACAGCTTTACTTCTCAGCATGTCCGGAGCCTAGTTAAAGAGAGAGGTTCAGCCACAGGCCAGATCTAAATGAGTGATCTGAAAAGGAAAAGCTACCAGCAAATAAAAGGAAAAGATGTATTTTCTTGGTCACAGCTGCTTTTCAATTACAGTGGATGCTGGAGGTTTTGTATGTCTTTCTCAATGAACAAACACCTTAATCAACCTAATGATTTTCTGAGCTGGTGAGCTGTAAATGGAGCTCACTTCTACAGGCTGCTAAATTAGTTAGAAATAGCCCCTATCATCCCAGGAACCAGCATTGTGTTATGTGACCTGGATTTTTTCAGGTACAAGTCATGTGATAAATCACAAAAGATTCATTTGTGGGAAGTGGCTTCAGTTTTAGTATGACGCAAGAATCTAGAGGCATTTTTATAAGGGCTATAGGGATTTGATCATCATTACTTTATGGAGTGCTTATAGTTTCTCAGATTCATACAAGAGGACGTGCTAATAAACCCAGCTTCATGATTACATGATGGTTTGTTTCAACTAAATACATTCAGTAAAATGCTTAGAGCTGCTGCCATGTGTTGATTTTCTTTAATTCTCAGCATAAAATCTTATGTCCCTTTATTTGTTTCTTCAGGAATTAAAGAATTGTTTTTACTTATGTTTCTTCTCTACCAGTTAACCAGGATTTTCAAGTAAATGCTTATTGCTCTGGTACTCTGCTTACAGTTCCCACCCAGTATATGGATTATTTCTAGCAAGATGGTCAACTTTTATTCTTACCCTAAAACTGGAGAAATAGAATCACAAGAAAAAGATGAAAGTTTTGGATTCTACTTCAGAGGAGAATAAGATTGCTGTTTCACACACAAATGCTTTTGTTTCAGTAGCAGAAGGAAAATTCTCAGGTCATATTGCTGTGTCAGAAATGACTGTGAACTCTCCATAACTGCTGTGCCACTCCAATATACAGCTCTTTGCCTCCCAAAGAGGCCAAGTAACATTGAATTTGTAGGCAAGCTCTAACTTAGGAAAATCATCACTTTCCTCAAGCATTCAAAGCCATGTTTTGCATGTATCCACAAGATAGTGAACTGTTACCTGAACACTTTATGCACAGTGAGCTAGAGCAAGTCAGAGTAATTTATTCTGTATAAGAGGAAATAAGTATATATCATATGCTTAAATATCACAGCCAAAAAGGACATTCATGGTGTAGCAGGTTTTTCAGTGTTCCTTTATGTGGGTTGAATGCAAATAAATATATTTAATTTATAAAACCCTTTTGTAGGTCAATTTTTAGATTGGTATGTTTTCAAACACTTTGGATGCATGCAAAAATTCTATTATCTTTAATTATCCACCTGTTCAGTTTTCTGCTCTTTATGACATAGCTGCTGAGAAAACCAACTTCACAAATTAGCTGAATATTTATGGTTAAAATATCTTGGTCTTTGTCACTGAAACACTGAAAAAGGTAGCTTAAAGTTAATGCAAGTAACATCTATGAAGGGATGATACGTTTTGAGCTATAACTTTTATACTACCACATAGAAATCCTGATAGATGCAGCCTCAAAAAACCAAAATTCTATGAAATGTTACAAAATTACCCTTTAGTTACATGACAACTTAATAGGCATGTTGTCCACTGGAATCTGTGTACTTCTGTGGAGAAACTGGCACATTTAAATAACAAGTAGTAGTAGTATCACTAGAAAAAAAGAATAGTTTTAATGTAGTGATATTTCTAAGAAGGATCAAATCCAACATCCATCTGGTCCATTATGGCTGAGCGTGGCCAGTAGCAGATGCTTCAGGAGGGAGGTGTAAGATCTGTAGTAGGGCAGCCTGTCTGTCTGCATATTTTCATCTTCCTCTGCTTGTGGGGACAAGTCTAAGTTCTGAAAGGTAAGGGTTAAAAGTTTTCCCACAAAGTCGTTGCATATCATAATTTCTAAAAGTTATTAAAATCCATGTAAGTGTTTGTTAAATGAGCAGCCATTCTGGCTTTTTCTGCTAATGTGTTTCATTACATGCCTTTTAAACCAGTATTTTATTTTAATAAACATTAATTTATTAAGTGTGAATGTCTCAAATTCTCAAGTCATTAAATTCTTCTTTTCAGTTACAAAACATAAAATGCATTTCCATTTTTTTGTTTGTTTTCGTGGCTTGGGGTTTTGTTTTTTCATATTACCTCATTTGTCTGATTTCAAAATACCTTATTGTTTTTATCTTTCTTTTTTGTCCTAACCCCTTAACAGCTTTTATGCTTCTTGGGGATTTTTTTTAAACTTATTTTTATACACAAAACTTGTAACCATGTACTTCCATGTCTGCAGTTTTGAAGTCTCCCATTAGTTTAGTAAAGGTTTCAAAGTCAAAATGAAAAGTGTGATGCTACTAGTTGGATTATTATTTTACTGATCTTTGATTGATTTGATTATATAAAAGAAGAGGATTACATAGGATGAAAGATGACATTAATACAAATTAAAATTTGATACTGTTGTATGATCTTAATTTCAAAATCAGAGATATAGTGCTTTTTTAAAATAAGATGAAAACCATGTGGGAATAGAAAATGACTGATTCTTAAAAATATTTCTAAATGTTTATTGTGCTACCAAGTGATCATTAATGCCCTGTTTAAAGTAGTGTACTTTTAGTAAGTTTTATGTTTATATATTTTCATTTTGTTAATATAACAACATAATTACTAACATTGTCTTATGCTCTTAAGTAATGTATTATAGGACTTTTTCTAACTAGAACTTTTACTCAAACAGTTATGATGGATTTCAAATAATTCATTTTTTTCACTCCTTCTCCAAAGAGAATTCTTTTGCTTTAGGAAATCTCGTGGTCACATATGATTTAATTCTCGGTATTCTTCAAATTAGAAATAAAACGTCATTTTTTCATGGAAATTTTACAGCTGAGTCCTCTAGTTCAGAATCAGACACCCTGTGGCCTGGTGCCACACCTTTTTTTTTCTGAAGATGTGGAGCTATCCAGCAGGAACCATCTTAAACTATTTTAGTCTGGGCTCTCAGCCTGGTTCTTGGTTAGAATAAGGTGTCCTTGATGTCCTAGAGAATACACTCAGTTTGGAAAAGACCCTTAAGATCATTGAGTCCAGCTGTGTTATGTATAGTTCAAACCCTCTTATTTAAAGCCTTCTCAGTTACACAGTTTTAAACAGTTTAAACCTTGGTTTAATTTATTTTCTATTCATACTCTTAAAATTAATATCTCGATGTAATATAGAGTCATAGAATCATTTTGGTTGGAAAAGACCTCCAAGATCATCGAGTCCAATGGTTAACCCAGCACTGCCACGTCCACCACTAAACCATTGGTGGTTTATATTATCTTCATACAGATCAGTCTGGAAAACTAAACCATGTCATGTTTTGGATGTGTTATTAACAGCAGTAAAAAATTCCCCCTTGATACAAAAAATGTACAGAGGGTTATTCTGCCTAGCCTCAGGTGTCCTGTTTTGGGAGGTGGTGCCCCTACAAAGTCAGTGCACAGAGTTGGGCTTTTCCAGATGTCAGTTCAGAACATCTAAGTCAGAACCAACCTTAGTCCCTTGTTTATAGAAAGAGCATGAATTTAATTAATTTGAGCATCTCTTTGCACATTGTAACATCCCAAAACCCTGCACATGGCTGTCAAAAACCAGCCTCTGATAAAGACTGCTGTAACAGACAAACAAGAAAATAGTTAATAAAATATTAGTTTGTAAATCAAAGGCATTCTTATTATCTGTAGGGCAGAAAAATATACTAGTCTTTGACTGGTTTTCAGTTTGTAATCCAGTTTGCCATACATTTTAGGAAGAGTTAATGAGAGGAGCTTGCTATTTCAATATTCCTTCAAAGTGAAGGGGATTCAATTAAGCTATTAAGCAAAAGTATATGGTTCTTTCAAACTTCTTTCACTCACGGTGTGCAGTGCGGTGGGGTGGGTGGGCACATGCACTGGAATGGTAAAAGCTATGAATTTTGAATGTATAAATTGCTTTGATTTTTTTCCTTTCATGTGCATTGATGTCAAATTGAATGCTTCCTTCTGTGGAACAGCATATTGCATGCAAGTATTATTACTTTAACAAGCCTGAAAAAATACAGGTGGCCTTGTACTGTAAGACTGTAAGAGCAGAACCCATTAAGTTGATGTGAAATGGCTAAGAAAAAAGAGATAAGAAATCATCAAAAAATATTTAACTTGTTTGATGAATGTTAAGGAGGAAATAGTGTATACTATTTTACTTCTTGGCATCAGTCTAAGTAAGTGTGTTTAGCATTAATTAAATCTTATGTAATACCTTTCATCTGAAAATAGAATTGTGTTAGAAATAGTTATTTCTTAGATCTCACAAATATTATCCCCATTTTCTAACTGGATTTGCATTGCTTAGGAGAGTAGCAGAGCTGTACAGAGAACCACCAACGTGAACTTCTAGTTCTGTGTTTAGCAGACAGAGTATTGTCCTCAACTTCAGCTTAATCACTAGATGTTCAAGATGGGGTAGATGTAAGTCTGCAACTCTGAGCAGTTCCTCAGTTACCTGGCAATGTAACTGGGCTGGTGGGCTGTGCTGTTCAGGATGGTAAAGATGAGAAACAGGGTCCTCTAGCACACATGGAAAACCGAGCTAAAAGAGCTGTGCTACTTTCAGTAGGTAAACTGGAGTATATAGTACCTTGTGTCAAGTCTATTTTGCTGTCCAGACAGAAATTTTGAGTTAATTTACATTGCTTCCATGTTTTTGGACACACATAAGGTAGCACTTAGTTCTGGTCCAATGCTGTTCCTCCTGAACTAATTTTTACTTCTAGCATGGAGATGAGGTGATCGGTAGAACCAATGCTGTAATAGAACCAGTTCTTCTAAGAAAGGGCTTTTCCTTACCAAGTATTCACAATATATGGTGCTCTAATCCTCACTGAAGGCATGAGACACTACTCTGGTACAAACAATAACCAGTCTATCATGTTTTCAGTGAGTGGTTTGATCAATGCAATTATTTTTTCCCCTTCCATTGATTCACAGTTTATTCATCTTTAATATTCACTGTTCTGATTTATATCTTTTACATGTTATTTCAATGATTGTGAGGACGCTCTTGCTTTAATTGATTTACTTCCATTAGAAATTATAACTTTTCATGTAACTGTATTCTCTTGCTACAGATGATCCTGGTCTTCTCATCTATTTCTTTATTGTATCCTGTGTCCCAATTTCCTATTAGAAATGTGTTAATCTGTTTCACTCTGCTTCTGACTGTGTTGTAACTGACTAATAATTTAAGATCTATTATTAGAGCTCACCACACTGTTAGTCAATGTCACATTGTAATTTAAGGCAGTGTGAAACTATCTTAAGAAGCTGTGAAAAGTTATAACTAGTAACCATATTGATATTTCAGCCATTTGTAAAGAATTATTTTCTTGAGTAACTGCTAGGTATTAAGAAAAGTCTACAGCAGGCATTTAATTTAAATCATGGGATCTCAGACTGGTGTGGACTGGAAAGGACCTTAAAGACCATCTTGTTCCAACTCCCCTGCCATGGGCAGGGACATCTGATTGCTCAGAGCCCCATCCAACCTGGCCTTGAGCACCTCCAGGGATGTGGCATCCACAGCTTCTTGGGGCAACTGTTCCAGTGCCCCGCCATGCTCCTAGCGAAGAATTTATTCTTTGTATCTAATTTAACCCTGCCCTCTGTCATGTTAAAGCTGTTACCTTTGTCCCTTCCCTCCAGGCTCTGGTGAAAAGTCCCTCTCCATCTCTCTTGTAGCCCCTTTAGGTACTGGAAAATTCCGTAAGGTCTCCTTGGAGCCTTCTTTCCTCCGGGCTGAACAATCCCAACTATCTCAGCCTGTCCCCATTGGGAGGTGCTCCAACCCTCTGAGCATCTTGATGGCCTCCTCTGGACCTGCTCTAACACGTCCAGGTCTTTGTTATGTTATATACTAATTGCAAAGAAATTTGGAAATGGGTGTTACAGTTTTAGGACTTACACTCCTAGCTACAGAAATTAAAGGAGTAATAAAATAGATCTAATAGGAATAGGGTCTAATCAGATCTGCAGTATTTTTGCTACTACTGCACCCAGGGATTATATGTGCTATATTATGTCTATTCTGCTGTGGACTTAATTGAATCACATACATTTATTATTTGCATTATGAAGGTACGTTTACATTCAAACCAACTACTTAGGGTGCTACTCCTGTAAGCAGTCTACAAATAAGTCACAGTGCACATGCAAGAGACCTATCAATATAGGACTAAGAGAGAAAAACAAAGCAGCAGTTACATTTCATTACAGAAGAGCTCAGGTACCTGTAGGTGCAGGTCTTGCAGGCTGTTGCTGCTTTCAGCTGTACACTCTGTCCTTATGAAGGCAACTGTTCTGCCAGCACAGGCAATGGGTCAGGCTGTGTGGATGTGCCTACAGCTTTATTCTTCAACACACTTGCTTGTCACCACGAGGACACCGACTTTGCACATAAGTGAAAACATTATTTTCTAGACAGGACTCAAGTCACTGAGCAGAGAGAAGTTAATACTGGTATACCAGCGAGGCAAATACTTTTACTTTTGACCTGCTTTACATTAGAAAAACTGCCCATTTGCAACCACATTCATTCCAGCTCAACTTGAAAAAAACAAGCTATATTAGCAAAATATAGTCTGTTTCCATAATTTCTTGCATTTTTCTGCAAATTATATTGGTTTTAAGTAGTACCTTGTTACATCATCAAATCCCTGAATGACTTTTATAAGATAGCAAGCACAGTCTGGGTTTACAACCATGGCCTTCATGTTTCCAGAATATGTGGAGTGGGAATTCTTTTAAATCAATTAATGACCTTTTAATTTTCTTTGGATGTTTATTTTCACTTTAACTTACCATTCTGTGTATCACAAGTAGAAATTTTTTGTGTATGTTATCTAAAATCTCTGAATTTTTTCAGGTTAATTGCCCAGATCCATGATGAATTGTTGTTTGAAGTAGAAGATCCTCAAATCCAGGAATTTTCAGGTAAATACAATTTCTCCTGCTCCTTCCCACCCCATTTTTACTCCCTGTATCCTGTGATTTCTCAAAGAATAAAGAACTTATGTAGCAAGAAGCAGCACACTGATTCTCCCAATTAAGAAAATGTATACTAAGCAGATTTTTCTGAATGTTTTTCTCCCCTGGCTCTTATGTAGATAAAACGTGATACATTCCTCATCTGGAATTCATAACCATGCTTATTTGTATTTAGTTTTCTTATCAAGATTCCATCAGCCAGTATGTGAATCCTGTAAAACTAAATAATAATATTTTCTCCATGGTTTTAAAGGGTTTTAGAAGGAAATAGACCAGCTTAAAAAGTATGGTTTGGAAAGTAACTTCCTAAATACTTTAGAACAGGTCCTGTTACATAAAGACATATGAAATTCTTAATGTAAGAATATAACATACTGTAATTTCTAAGTTAGTTTACTGCTTTTTTATATTAAGAAATTTTAAGATGACATTCTTAGTGTTAAGGTTAGTAAAATTTCCAGCCTTCATTTTTATGCTGTTATCCAGCTTACTTCCAGACATTATTTCCTAAGCCAGAATTTGTCTTAGCATCTTGTTCAAATTTAGTTCGCAAGAGAAGGCACATAGGAGGCTCTTGGGTCTCTTCCCCAGGAAGCAGTGGATTTACTCCTGTAGCATAATGTCACAAGTATTTTAAATGAACCATACAAGAAATATCTTCCATTATAACCTAAGCATCTAAGAAAAAATTAATTTTCACCTTCTACATTCATTTGAACAGTGCAATTTGCTATATTAGTCTCATTTCATCATTGATCCCTCTTGTGAGTATTAGTCCAAAATGAGAACATTAAACTTCCATCTAATCTAAACAAACTACCTGGGATATATTTCATTTCGACATATTAGGGGCATTGTAATGAATCAGCTTAATATATTAACATTTGATCTCTAAATACAGGAGTTCAAATCTGGTTTAAATTAAAAAAAACCCATACAACTTCTTTGAGATTGCAGTATCTACTCAGAAAAGGCAGTGTCTAAAAGTGACATACTTTCAGAATTGGGAATTGCAGTATATTGCAAGAGATATGTCAGACAGCATAAAACCATTTTTATTATCTTATTTTGCATCAATCTGCATTAAGTATAGAGCTAATATTATACCCAAAAGATGAGAATTATTCACGGTTGCTTATACATATAGGAAATCACAGATTCTTCTCTCATTGGGCCAAATTGTGGTCTTCATTGCTAGTATAAATTGCTAGCAAATTCAGGGAAATCAGTATTTTTCAAGTATAACAGAAAAAAACCTCTACCTAAAGTATGGATAACGTTAATACATTATCCCACTATAGAAACATAATGAGTAGAGGCTTCTTTCTGAAAATACAAAAAGAGCCCAGTTCAAATACTCAAGACTGGAGCACACAGCACACAGTAACTTGTTCATGTATGTCCACGTGTAGCTGCAGTGTGCAGAACAAACATACCTGTGAATTCCTTGTTGTGCTTCAGAGTTATCACCCCTTAACTGAAGTTGCTAAGATGACCTTTAGATAATGGACCTGGGCAATCTAAAGGTCTGAGGTACCTTGGAAATTGTCATTGCACTTAACATAGGCTGCCAAGCTTGAGTGTTCAAGATGGGAGTTTGTTTCATTCTGCTGACTGTAGATTTGATTTTTCGATTTGTCTCTACTTTGCCCTAAGAAGCAAAGAAAAAGAGTAAATTCTGCATTCCAGAAACTTTCAGATATTCTCACATCAGAAGGGTGATAAAATGTGTTATCCTTAACACAAATAAACCAACCTAAGACATTCATTTCCTTCTTCATCTTGTAATTCATTCCTTTCCTTCCACTTTATGCATCACTGGGGTCTGGAGTCCCCACTACAAGACAAGGATAGACTGGAGAAAGTAGAATGAAGGGTCACAAAGATGATGAAGCGTCTGGAACATCTCTCCTATGAAGACAGGCTGAGGGAGCTGGGGCTGTTCAGCCTGGAGAAGAGAAGGCTCAGGGCATCCTAGTGATGTATATCCATATCTGAAGGGAGGGGCACATAGAGGAGAGAGCCAGGCTCTTTCCGGTGGTTCCCAGTGACAGGACCAGAGCCAATGGGCACAAACTGAAACACAGAAGGTTCCCTCTGAAGATCAGGAAACACTGTTTTACTGTGAGAGTGATCAAGCACCGACACAGGTTGCCCTGAGAGCTTGTGGAGTCTCCATCCTTGGAAATGTTCAAAACCCATCTGGACATGCCCCTGGTCCCTATGAATAGAGGCGCTGGACCAGCTAACCTCCAAAGGTTCCTTCCAACCTGTCTGACTGTGTATTTTCTGAGTATTTCTACTACTGGTAGAACTATTCCAAGTTGTCTTAAAAGGGTGCAAAGCTGGTTCTTCGGTGTCATTAATGAGGATTTTGCTTGATCTGAATAGGCAGAGAAAGGGTGCATCTGCACTAGCATCTAACTTCCAGAAGTATGTGCTGAAGCAGAACTCCCTATTGTCCCAGTCCGTGGTGTGAACAGTTTTGGTTCACATCACAGAGCACTCTGAGAGCAGTTGACCTAGATTCCTTTCAGATGGAACTAAATAGGAACACTCTTTTCTCCTAATCTTTTCCAATTATTTTGGGAGCTGCTAACTGAGGTAACAGATTAGATATAGGAGTTTTAAACTGAAGAAGTGTCACTAGGATGCCTTCTCCTGATTCACTTCAGTGCTTTGAAAGTCCAAATATGGTTTTCATCTCTTTACTTGAAGTTCTTTCACTCCTTTTTGTAAGTCCTTACTCTTCTTACTTTTATTTGCCAATATTCTTTAGCTGTCAGCTTTGTCTTTACATATCTAATGAGCTTTTGTCCATTCAGAAACTTTAAATTGCAGAATCTGCTGACTTGCAGTTTCCAGCCTGCAGTTTAATGATCCAGAGACAAATCTCAGTTGTACAGTCACAAAGCTCAGTAAAGGGAAAGACGTGGACTTAAAGCTAAAGAGCAGTGTTTGAGGGCTTTAATGGACTACAGTTCAGTGCTGTGTTATTCTCCTGCAGTTAGTGTGATCCAAGAAGCACTAGCCTGCTATTCAGTGTGTTTGCATTCTGATTCCAGTCATGCTTCTGATCTACTTTTTCAGGAAAGCAACTACAAATATGCGTCTCCATTTTCTTATTTGCAGAATGGATATGAAATCTTTAAATATTTTTAAGATTTACAAATGAAGAACATAAAAGTAAATAGTAGTATTTTATTAGATCATAGTGCAGAACATAAGCCTTCTCAGCAGCATTTCCCTCATGGAAGTGTCTCCTTTATATTGTTACACAACATTAAAATGTCTATTTGCTTCTAAGACACTTTTGAATGGAGGCTGAGAACTACCACAAGGGATCATAATGCTGGTGCTTTCTTTAGTTGTGCTTAGGATTTCATAGGCCCCAATAAGAATTTTCAATACTTTTCAGCATACAGAAATCCAATTTGTAGTGCATCTAATAATGCACAAATTATTTTGCATCTTTTGAATCTGATAAACAAGAGGTAAGCAATAAGGTGTTCTTTTTGTCTCCTATCTAAAAATACTGCATGTAACTTAACTTAGGTTTCATTTGTATTTTGCAAGAATACCTTCTTCCAACAGAATCTGTCACCTACAGTTTTATAGTATGAATGTGGCTCTCTCTGAATGGACGAGGCAAAACATCATTTACTCATAACAAGACTTTGAGTGTCCAAGCTTTGACATACTTTGAAATACAATAAAGCACATATTACTCCAAATTGTGTAATTTTCGGCAAAGATATGGCATATTATTTCCCTCAGTTCTCTGTTTAGGGCAAGAACATGACAGCAAAAGAGCTTTTTACAATCCTAATTTCCTATTAGAGGGTGCTTGGGAAGTTCAAATCAAAACATTTGGCAGAAAGTTGTTTGGTTTGGGCAGAAGACTCTCAGCTTTACCATCGAGAATCTGCCTGGTTTCTGGCCAGCTTGCCTGTCTGACTTGCCCACATCCTGAGCTCTCCAGCAGCCCAGGAAGCAGAAAGGCAGATGATATTTTGGGAATGCCAAAAACTGGACTCTGGGATCTGAGAAGGCTCAGCATCAATGAGTTCCGTGTCATCAGGTAGACAGACTGTCCCCAGATCAGTCAGTGAGTCTGTCTAGGAACTCTGGAAGAGTATTCAGGAATCACAGGACCCAATTTTTCATTCTGTAGGGACTGTTTCTGTCACTGCCACTCCTTGCTGTGTTTGAAATGCCTCTTTGCACTTGGACTATTCAGAATACATTACCAGTAAAAGGAGAATACACTTTGGGGTGAAGAAATGCAGAATTTTAGTTGTTTTTTTTTTTAGCGTAAAGGGATACCCATAGTTACACCTTTAAAATCTGGCTTCTGATGTGTGTTCCATAAATATCTGGTGGATTTGAAAGGTGAACTTTGCCAATGGTGATTACTGTGGATTCTTCCATGTCTTTCTGCCTGCTTAATTGCATCCATTAGTGATAATTAAATGAAAGACACTTGGTATTTGAAATAACATCTTTTTGTAGAAATATATGTATTCCAGTACTTTGTGTTCAATATCACAGTGCATTAGACTAATTTTTAAAGTTTTTTTTTTTTTTAGAACTCATAATCACACAATATTGATAGAATTAAAGAATTTCTGCATCTGTTCTTATATTTGGTACATGTAAAACATAGAGTTTTAAACAATTTTTCTAATATTTTACCACATATAAAATATTTCAGCTGAAGTACTTACTCTAAATGTAAAAACACCAGAAGGACCAGTTTAAAGAAAAAAAGTCAAGTCAGCCTATTTATTTTGCTATTCAGATCAATTAAGAATCTTACTACCTAAAGAACAGTATCCTAGGGGTTTTTTTATCATCTGCCAGTACAAATTTTTGGCTCACATACAAATTCCATAAAATTTTATTTTATTCTGCTACAATTTCCTGCTTAATGTGTACTGAGGTGGCTGCATAAAAATGTGCACACGTTCAAAAGGGGACTCAAGTATCAGAAGAACAAAAGAATGAACTGGTCATCATAAGTTAGTGACATTTTCTGTCCTCTGAGCTGCCTTTTTCTAACTTGAAATACACTGGTGCATAAACTAAAGGTGCCTCCAGATAGCTTTCAATTTGCAAATATCCCTGTTCCATAGATCATACGTCTGGCCAGCTTTGACATGTTTCTGGAGTCATAATTTCATAGGTGAGTGCGCTTGAAAAATGTCTTCAGCTTGATAAGGACAAATAAGCTTTTGTTCCACAGCAAGCATGCGTGTCTTTTCTTTGTTCCTATTCACAGCACTTTCAATAAGCATATTTATCCTGGCCAGTATCAAGAAAATCTAATATATGTTAAAGCATATGTTAAAATTTCAGTTCCCTTATAATCTTTTAGCTTTGCTTCCATCAGTTCTTTTAATAAGCAATATTTTATCATGCATACTTATATTTACAAAGTATTTCAGGATGAGTATAATCAACAATTCTTCTAATTGCTGACTCTGGGTTTTGAGAGAGAAATTACAAAGATTGGGAGAACAGCATTTTACAGATGTCATTGCAGTATATGGCTGGCTGCAAAGGAACATTTTAAAATTAATAATTTATGTGCCCCAGATATACTAGATTCTTGACTGAACAGAAATAATTATCCCCAAAGCCTCCAATCTAAATCTTAGAAAAGAAAAAAAAAATTAAAGAGTGGTAGACACAGATCTATTTAAACACTGTGGTTCCTTTTTTTAGTGACCATACTCTAAAATGTATATGAGATAAAGAAGATAGAGTTGTGTATGTCTGACTGTTTATTTCTAGCTTTGAGAGAAGAGTTTTCAAGGAGATTTGAGAAAGTAGAGGGAGAATCAGATATTATGTACATAGGACTAAAGGGGACCTATCCTGTGATTATATACCCCCATGCCATATGGTCTCTTATAAATTATCATCTCCATATGAAAAATTACTCCCACTAGGGACTGTTCCAAAATTTCATCTCTCCAAAATCTAGAATTTTATATTTCCAGCCTAAATGTATTCAGCCACTATACCTATCTATTTTTGTGCAAAGACTGTAATTTAGCTTAAATGTTTCCTTCTTCCCTGTTTACTGTCTTAGCAGATGACTGAACAGGAATGGCAATGCAGCTGCTTTTTCTTGACATTTCTGTTATTAGACATTTATTATTTCATTCAAAATCTGTGGTAAAGTAGATGTAGGTTAATCTTTTGTATATTTGCAAAGGTATGATTTCAAAAGGCTGCAATGCAGGCACAACAACTCAGATTGCTTGAAATGAATGGCTTTACTATGCCACCCCCTAAACTCTGGGTAGACAAGTCCATGTGACATGAGAAAGAGAAGAGGGAGCCAAACTGACACAGAAAAAAGGAATTAAGAAAATGGAGCAAACCCATGGAGAGGTTTTTAATGGTTGTCAAAGTGAGTGAGGAACCATTGGGTTTGTTCACTGATGTGGCCACTTTAATCTGTGCTTTTTAAAATTAAGAGCAGTTAAGAATGCAGCAGAATTCTGACTGTGCCAGATGCCTTAGAGCAAAATGTCTGTCAACCAACAGAGAAAGCTGTTGCAATCGTTGTTGCCATCATGAATCCCCTTTTGGGGGTAACAGTTAAATGGGAGAGAACTAGTCAAATTCAGAGATCTAGAGAACGAGGGCAAAACTGCTCTAACTCGGTGCCTATGAAGACAGCAGCTTTTATCATACCACATACACCTTTCAGCCCATGAATCGATGCTGCTGACTCATGCTCCATCTTTTGTTGTCTCTTGGAGCTCTTTTTGTCAAGGAAACCTATTCCCTCCATTGACCAAATGCTCTGTTGCTGTTATTTGTCTAACAACACAAAAAAATGTTAAGTTGCACAGAGTTGAGTGTGCCCTTCGTAAGTGCTGTGGTGGAACATACAGAGCTGAGTGATTCTGCATGAGAAGTGCAGAATCCAGGTATTATCCTCTCAAAAGCTTTGTGCAATCGTAGCCTGGTAGGGAGCTTACTGATGGAAAAAATGTTTATCCAGGACGAGCCACCCACTTCGCCTTCTGAAGGCATCCCACCTGGCTGGGATGCCCCAGCGTCTGCTACATTGCTGACCTCCTGGAGCTGGCAGCTTGTTGAAATTCAGAGTGGGCTTCTCAATCCAACACTCATCTATTAATAGCCATGTTGACTTGGACTGGATTTGAAATGGGTAATTATTTAGGCCAGCACTTCTCCTTTCACAGCCTGCAGTTCCAATGTTTGTTTCTGCACTCCAAAAATGGTGCTGTGTCCTACACTGGACCATGAACTACCTCAAATCTAGCATGAAGCAGGTATGTAGGTGAAGCTGTGCATAGATGTGTCAACAAATGTCTTGGTTTCCTCAGCTTTGGCACTTGAGCCGCTGATCCTTTGAATTACTGCATAATTCGGACTTGATGGAAAAGCTCCTGACAGCTCATTAGCACGCAAGTCTGAGTGAGCCAGCATGGCCTGAGCACTCCACTTCTGTTCTGGCAGGAGCTAGTTATCCTCATCATTATTATCAAGCCATCCTCAGTGTCACCCATGTGACACCAAACATTACATCCTGCTCTTCACTGCTGGCATCATTAGGAGAGGTTTTGGCAGCAGCCAGAGCAACAACCATACACAGCTTCTTAGAGTTCTTGTTGCTCCTTTGCCTCTAACCTCAGCTGCCAAAGAGCCGTGATGTGCATCGAGGGACAACTTCAAAGGAAGCTTCTCAGTAATCACGTGGGTTTCGCTCCAGCACCTTGTATGGTGTACCCTGCTATTCCTCACTTCTGGGAGGCACATGACCACATCCATTATTTAGTCATCCATCCTGTCAGAGCAGTGGAGGTTGCTCCATATCTTGTGTTCTGCAGCCACCTGGTATTCCCATTTCACTTTCACTAGCCAAAAATTACTTCTTTTTCAAAAACTGTTTATCCACTGAATCTCTCTTTGATTTTTGTTAGAATAATATGTGTTGCAGCAGCAATCTTTGTCAAGCAAAACACTAATTAGCAGGACCAGTGATGACAAATCTGATCCCAAGTGATTGATTTGGAATAATTATAGATGCATTTGCACAGTAATAGTGAGCTTGGTGTTATGGCATGATGAGTTGTTAAGTTACATGAATTATACTAAATTTTAATTGTTTAGATTCTTGAGAGCTCCACTATCCCCCAGGGAAGATTTTTTGTAAAAATTTGGCTCTGATCTTTTTACTTTGAAGAATAAGATATCTTAAAAAGTTCAGACTTCTCGTGGAGTTTTTTTCCCTAGCTTTTTTTTTTCTTTTAAATTGAGTTTTACAGCTGCACAAGAAAATTACAATGTATAAAATGTCACCAAACATATAGTTATAAGTACTGAACTTAAAAACTGAGAAATTCATCACTCAGAAATGCTGTATGTACCTCTATATGAAATATATTAGTACTGTACTTTTTTATATTGGGATGTAGAAGTTAAATAATTCTGCAAATTTTACTGTAAAATTCAGTTTGAAATAAGAAATTGAACCTTCCACAAGAGATAAAATATAACTGAAAAGTAATCTGAAAAAGTTGTAAATGGTATTTTTTGAATGCAGAAATACAAGTATTATATAACAGAATGTAAAGCGTGTGATTTTTTTTAATATATGTATATATATATATGTATATATATATATATAACAATTCTAACATGGAAAATAAAGCTGTAGATTTTCAAATTAACTTTACAGCACTGGTAAAAAGAACAATGGAGTCCCTGCAGCAAACCACAGCCTTGGAAGTGCCACTAAAGGTAGGGATAATTTTGAATTTCCATTTCTGACTCGGGCATGCTTATCCTTGTACATTATCATCATCATATTAAGATTCTAGCAAAAACGATTTTGCCTTCCATTTCAATTGTTTCATTTTCATATTTGTGGGTAATTTCTTTCTAAAATTACTATAAAAACTCTGAAGGAAGATAACTGAAACAAAGTCCACCTCCCTTTTGGAAAGTGAGAATGTCTTAGCAATGCCGTACGGTAATTTCAAAATCTATTTCATTCATTGCCATGAAAGTTCGTTTGGGTGTGGTAGAGTGAAAAAAATCTCCCTTTAATAGGCTTTCTAGATGTGCCAGGCATTTGTTACTGCTGAAAAAATATTGCAAAAGATCTTTCTTCAGTAATTTTCACTTGGAAATGGGTCTATTTAACATTTCCATGTGGAAGCCTAACATACAAAGCAGACAAAATCCTTGGTCACTGTTAAAAGTAGAGGACATCATCTACCAGACCAATATCTGTAAAAACTGAGGAGATAGCCACACAGCTACTGTATCTATCTATGTATTGGACCCAATTGTAATTATTTTATAAAATAATGATATTTCTCTCTACAAAACTGGTACCCTCCACCCTATCCTACTGCTCAGCTTTTGTTGCTTGACAGAAAACACTCCCAAGCTTTACAAACTGCATTTCTGTAGGTTGCTTACATTGCACACCTGTGCTTGCCTAGCTTCTTTTGTTACAAATTCCTCAAAAAAAAAGAGCAAGACTGTTTTTAAGGTATACTACATTTATATATTTTTAATTACCTTTAATTTCAAGGTATACTACATATAAATATTTTCCATTGTAATTAAAACATGTATTTACCCTTATGCTGCTATAAGAGTCATAACAATAATCAAATGCGGTATTATTGGTGGCATATAAAGTCAATAGCAATACTATGGTCCTTCCTGAGGAGACTCTTTGGTAGTTTTTTCAGAGACTGCAATGTTCATACTTTGCCTGAGGAAATCATTGCCATGAAATAAATATGAACACTTTAATAGGTTTCTGAGAAAGAAAAATGTTTACATGGTTACTGAGAATGCTCATGGTTACACAGGCAGAATATCAGTTTCGTGTTACACATGTCAGACAAACCATTAACTGGCAGAAGGTTTCAATGTCCTATGGACAAAATGGGACACACCATCTTATTCACCTCTAAGCTGTCTTACTGTCACACACTGACAAATTCATCTTGATGCATTAGCAAATGGATTCAGTGTCATTCCTATTAGAACTATAATTATCTGTTAAACTCCAACTATGTTTTAATAGGTGAAAAGAAACACATTCTTGGAAAACAGGCAGTTCTCTGGGGTTTTCAAAGATTAGGACTTTTTAGTAGGCAGTAGAATTATTTGGAGAGACACATTTCATTACCCTTGTTTGGTCTCCTTTTCCTGAGCAAATTACTGTAGGAGTCCTGACATACTTTTACTCCTACAGCACGCTAGACTACATGCATCATGAAGATACTTCATCTTCCTCTGAAGCATCACAAAGAGATCAATGGCAGAGGCCAGATAGAAAACATAAAGTACCAACAGCTTGATCTCAGAGAAGAAATTGAGTGATCTTGTAAAAAAAAGTCTGTATTTTTATTCATGTTGTTTACCCTTCTATACAGTAAGAATATGTTTTTTAGGATTAGAGATGCTGAAGATGAAAAGGTTTTTGTGAAATGCTCCAGCTTTCCTTCAGCAGACTTACTTGAACTAAATATGTGTTATGTGCTCCGTTAATATGAATATCATTTTTTAATATGGAGACAAAATGTCACTAAAGTAGAGCACACATACAGTCTTAATGGGGAGAGATCTCTTTTTCTTCTTTGAGGTAAAGGATGCTTTATCTTTGAAGTAGCTTTTTTTCCAAAATAGAGTCCTTGCTAATGAGGCAGCTTTCATGTCAGCAAATCTACTGTGTACCAGAGCACCAGGAACTGCAAAACAAACTGAAATTAAACCAAAGCAACAATAAAAATACCCCAGAATTTGAAAAGTAGATGGTAAAAAAAACCCATAGTATCTTTATGCATTGCTGACAAAGTTGCTGATGATAAACATCAAAATCATCATGATGATTTTGTAGCTCCCTTGAAAAGCATAAGATGAATTTTGCTTTATGATATTCCTTGCAATTCAGTAACATGTATTTGCCATTCCAAAACTAATGTTTAGTCTTAGCTGTTAAGGTGTTTTAATCACAATGGCTGCAATAATCGACTATTAGTAGAAATTAAGAACATTACATATTGGATAGGTATGTAATCTAGAGCAATATCAACATCCAGAGGGAAAAGCAAAAATAGTAATCTTGCTATGTGTGATGTATTTGTTTGTTTAAATTTTTATATTTTTTTTTATTCTGACAGGTTCCCTTGAAAGTGATTCTCACCACTGGGAAATCATGGGGGTGTATGACAGAATTGCAGGAGATGTAAAGCAGTCATCGGGGATGTTATTCAGTACCCGAACACCTCATTGGCCTGTGCTGATTCCTCGCTGAATCACTAGGCAACAGCGCTGCTGGATCTTTCATAAGCACCTAATACTCTGCATGTGAATTTTTTTACTTCATTTTGTCTGTAGCCCTAGGCAACTGCAGTGAGATAAAACTGGTTTTTACCAGTTCATTGTGTTTCCCTTAGCCAAGGTAACCAGCGGGGAGCTGCTTTTGTTCCGAGCTAAATTACGACATGTAAGAAACGAAACAAGACAGTATTAACCCTTTGGGAACATCACAAATATATTTGAGTTAGTAGGATTTAATGTTAAATATTTTGTGAAGTGTTTGTGTAAAAATGCTTCTACGGTGGCTCTATTTGAACTGTATCAGCAATATGCTGATACAAAGCAAATGCTTAACTGTTGTATTCAGCTTATTTTGTATTTTGTGAGTAGAATGCGGATGCTTGGTGTTCATCACATATTAAATGTCCTGTTCACCAGAGTTAGAAAAAGAGTTTTTTGGAAACGAACTTAATTTTTATCTAGAATTTTGAAGCAAAATGGGTAAACAAAACTAGAAGTCTAAATGCAATAAAAGTAAATGGATTATTTTCAATTCAATTAATTTCAAACTCAATTTGCACACTGTCACCTTAGCATTATTTAGAGGAAGTATTATAATTTTGCCTAAGTTATTATTTTTATTACTGATATAATGCTAAATACTGTTTAGATAAATTTTAGGATTTAGCCCTGTACATCTAAGGACTCAGGCTGTTACTCTCATGTTTGGGGGTTTTATTGATAATTTGGTTTTCTGTAGAGTTTATTCTTTAAATGAGCTTGTTTCATAACATTACTGTTTTACAAATTCTATCTCCATGCTTGTGGAATACAAAACTGTCCTCAAAGTCTAGTAATTATTCAGAAATTGAAGTCAAGCACAATACTCTTAAGAGATATTCAGTAAGTTTCAGCATTAAACATCAAATGATCAAAGTAATACAATTTAAATTTTAGAACTGCATGGTTACAAAGATTTTACAGCATTTTTAATTTGTATAATTAAATAATTTTGCACTGCACTTAAAGGCATTAAACTATTAAACATTGTTTTCTGATGTTGCTTATTAATCATACATAACCTGTCAGCTGAAGTGAGTCAGTAGTTTCTAAAATCTGATTCTTATAAAATTGGCAGTGATCATGTCAGCAAAGTCAGAACCTTCTGCATATTAACTGGGGCAGCTCCTTGGCCAGGGATCCAGCCTGGGTGGCTGTGACCCTGTGCCAGGTCATGTGAGCAGAGGGCCTGAGTCCACCTTTCCAACAAAGAAAAGGTTGCACAAATTTTCTTCTGCTTTTTTCAATTTTCAAGCCTTCTGTGTTTGCAGTGGTGTGGAATAAGTGTGAATTGTTCTGCTGTCTCATCTGTTTCACACCTACTGTTTTCAGGAGGCCTGTACTGATTAAGCCCAGTTTCTCTAAGCCTACATTGCTGACCTTCCTACTATATGGAGGAAGTCACCATTTTTTTGTACATTCCCCGCGGATTTCCACCTTGCATATTTTTCTCAGGATGCCTACTTTTAAACTAGATGTTGTAATTTTTTCAAGTCCTGAACAACACTGTGAATACTCTTCAGCCTAACAAATAACAAAAACACACTTAAGAACAAAAAGAACCTTGATCCACTTGTGTGAATTGACATCCGTTCAAATATGAAGCTACAGAAATGCAGAGGTCACCACACAGAACGAATTTTCAAACACAACCTTTCACAAAAGACTGTCAGTCACAGTTCCCCAGATGTGTGCACTTTGTATAGGTTGTCATACAGCAGGCAATGTTAATATTTTATTCTCCTTGTGTCACAGTTTCTTCATGGTTTTAAATTTCTAAAGAGTCATTGAACAAAAAGAAGAGGACCAAGCAATAAGGTAACACTTTTTCACACGTGTCCAAGGGCTCATTCTGCAAACGCTGGTGTGAGGACTAAAGGCAAACTAGTATAATTTTGGAGGAGTGTTGCTGACCAAGATCTCAAGACGGTGCATTTTGTGTCCCCGCAACTTACAGGATGCATACCATGACCTCAGTATATCCTTCCAGTGCTTCAGATTCTCCAGTAAAACTGAGAAACTTTCTCCACTTGAGAAAGAGTAGTGATTGCAATTCATTTCCCAGTAAGATCCTCTGGACAAGGCGTCTGTTTTATCACACTTGTGTGCTGATCTGTGTGTAACTGCAAAACTGTGGCAGTGCAGTTTTTCCAAACCTTAGGCAAGGTCTGAATCTAAAGAGCCATTATAAGAAAGCAAGGCCAGTCCTGACCACAGATTTCCTCCCAAATAAATACAGGTGAAACTGTTCAGAATTTGATGACTGCCAGGAATTCCTTTGGACAGCACAATAATTTCACACCAGAGAACTCAAGACCCTTATTATAATAAATAACCACCTTTGCAGGTTATTTTTGTTCTGCATGAAACTGACTTTAAAACATCATTAGGCTCGAGCATGAACAACCATAAGAGCCCTTTCCCATCCTTAAAACTCTTGATCTCTAGAATGATTTCCTTTTTCTCACATCCTATGAAAAGGTACTGGGAGAGCAAGAAACAACTTCTGTTTGAATTACAGAATCCTGCAAAAGTACTGATCAATGAGCATGAGAAATCACAGAACAGATGGGAAGAGGGAAATAGTTGGTTGTACTTAGTTTCAGATATCCGTTGTGAGCAGAAATTTCATTAATTGATTCTCTGAACACCATAATAGCCCCTCTTGAACTGATTTGTGTCTTTGGGTTTAATTTCAGGTGTGTCCTTGGTGGGCTGAATGTTCCCTTAGATCATCTGTATATCTCTTCCTTTGACATGTAGGGTAGTGGGGAAGGAGCAGTACTTGAACATACTGTAACTTGATGTCTGGGGGAAATGGAACAGCACAGCTCTTTGCTGGTGTTTGCATGGATGAAATGATCAATACTTACATGCTTGCAAATCTTCTGGTGTCCACACACCACTGTGGGGTGGCATGACTCGTCTTGAATGTTGGTCCAACTTGATAACAACCATAGCTCAAGCACCGGTCTCAGATTTTATGTGAGAAAGACATTTTACACAAGGAGAGAAAAAAGTCGTGGTTTTTGAAAACTGACAGTAGATTAAGAGATTGAATCTGCTAGAGCATCCAAGACATCATTTGTTCATGGTAATGATTGAGAAAGAGCCCTTAAAATAAACTTTTTTCATTTTTTGAGAGTCAACAAAACCTGTTCCTCTCATTTCTTGTTTAATCTTATTTAAAAAGGCCAAAGAATGGGTTTGAAGTTGTATTGTAGTTTCCCAATATATTTTCTCAATGGCCTAAAACATCTTTTGTCCCTTGACAGTTAGAAGACCAGCCTGGACAAATCCCTGAGCAGCTTGGTTTTGACCTCATAGCTCACCCTACTTTGAGCAGGAAGCTGGACTAGAGACCTCCTGAGGTCCCATCCAGCCTGAGTTTTGGTCCTGTGTCATTCCTCAGTTGGACAACAGCAGTCGTATGTGTGGAAGACAAACCAGAAATTCCCTTCAAATATTCTGCTGCACCACATTAAAGTATAGAGTACCATACCAGAAGAAGCCCCAGAAATGTTTTGGGATTTCATTCCTCCTTCCCACCTGTGTTGCCTCATTCCGTGCCAGCATTTACTATGTTCCCTGGCTCACAGGCTCACTTTTGGCTGGCATACTTCCTTTTGGTATTAGCAGGTTGTCAGAAACATTCAGGGAGTGGAAAGGAATCCGTTTTCTCTGCTGTTCTGCAATAGTTTTAGTAGACAGTGCATCTCGGGGGTTTAAAGTAAGTTTCAATCATGTCCCGTCTTTGCCTCCCTGAGAAATGTCCCCAGCTCATCTCTTATGGAAACACCGGCAACCCTCAGCTGGTTCTCTTGAGACCACTGCTCTTCTACCACCAGTTTTTGTGAGACCCCCTTGTGTTATCAAGTGTGTCTTTATTATCTACTGTTAGTCCAGGCAATTTGTTATCGTCTCTGCATGTGTTCTGAATTCTGGACGTCCAGCTTCCAGCCAATGTTTGCACGTTTTTGGTGCATTTGTCCATGTCACCCTCTCTATTCGAGGCTAATTAGTTGGACAAATTTTAGCTTCTTTCTTCCTCAGCTTTTGCTGCCTACACTGATAATTTAATCCACTGCCAACCTTTCCCCTGCACTTCAGAGATACTGTTGTTATTGCTAGTAAAACTCTCATAATTAATTGTCCACAAGTTAAAAAAGGAGTTGCTTATCTTTCTACCTCTAACTTTTGTGCCCTCAGTTTGCTTCCTTCTACCACTTGCTATGAAATTTATGCATTTTTTGCATTTTGAAGACTGTTTTCTGGCTAACTATATTTTTACTGTAGTTCATTCATCTCATGATCCATTTTTCCATGTTATCAAAAACTGAGTGTGGAAATTCTCTGGGTTTCCCCCCCCCCTTCATTTTTTGTCAGCTTCATCTGCCGTGCACACTGAATTTCTCACATCTAATTATTCAAAAGTGTCATGTATCAGAATACAATCCCATTTTCCAATTTATGTGTTAAGCAGGGAGCTGTACTTACAGGCTCCTGAGAATCAACCTCCGTCCTCCCCACGAGTGGCTGCTCCCTGCTACGCTGCCTTTCTGCACAGAATTGGCTGAGACAAAATTAAATATCTCCCTGGGTTACCTTGGCCTCTTTGCACTGATGCATTAGTCCCCATCCAGCTGAGTCCAGAAATTAGTTAATTGCTGATTTATCCTAAGTGCCTTATTGGTAGCTGGTTAGGTGAAGAAGACAAGTGTCCTCAGGACTTCTGCCAGAATTTTTTTTTCCTTCCCTTTTTAACTCCAAGCATGTCCCAAAGCCAGGTCAGGATGAGGATTGACTCCAAACTGCACGTGAAGGACACCTGTAAGAACTTAATTTCTTCACAATTAATAAATTCTGCAGCAGTTTGAAAGCTGGGCCACCCTACTCGCCTGCCAGCAATCCCCATCTCTGTTTATCTTCCCATCCATTCACTTGAACCGTGGTGTTAAATTAAATAAGCTTCCCAGGGAGGTTTCCCTTTAAATATAATGAGCTTTTGTAACATATGAGCTGGGAGAAGTCAACATCTTCCCTTGGGGCCTCTGTGGGTCACAGATGAGGTTAAAAAAGTGTTGTAAATGTTGGGCTTTAGTCAAATTCTTTGGCTTCGTTTGCTGCTTCTGATACTATGGCCTGTGATACATTTGATTTTTCATTTGGAGCTGAGTTTTTTTCTAGTCCTTTCATTTCTTCTCATATGTGACCTAGACTTTAACCTTCTCCTGGCACTACCCATATCCCTTAACACCTTCCATCCCTTTGTAATCAGGTTGGTGATCACCTCTTTAATTCATCCTACCCCTCCAGTCTGGGCAGACATTTATAACTACACAATAAACCAAATATTTTTCTGATAATGAGCCATATCTTTCTTTCCTGGGAAGCTCTTGAGTTCTGTTTATGCTGCTTTTGTAAAACTGGAATCTTGCATTAAATCCTTCTGGCCAACAGGTTTATAATTCAAAAGCATTTTAACAGGGTGGAATAATAGTATAAGATTAATAAAAAAAAGTGATTCACTGTGATAAGTGCAAAGCTTCACACAAAAGAAAAACCAGTTACCTACCCAAATGTAGGCCACATATTTCCAAAATGCAGGTAACAGCTAGTTAAGTATCAGTTTCAGAAAAAGACCTGAGGATTTCTAGGTGTTTGTATAGTGATCATGAGTGGTATAATCAATCCCTCCATTCTCTTCAGCCCCAGCAAGGTCTCAGCTGAATGCTCGGCCCAGTTTTCAGAAGTGCATTTCAGAAGACAGGTGGAGCAACAGGAAGCCATAGGAGAGCAACAAGAATGATCAGAGCTACAAACAATATCCCCTGTGAGGAAAGGCTGTGAGAATTTCAAGTCATTTGACCTTGAGAAGACTGAGGAGAGATCTAAAAGCAGTCATCCAGTGTGAGATGGGCTGTTATAAAGGTGGCAATTGACTGCTCTATATGTCCTCTACAGGTAGAATGCGAAGAGAGAGGCTTAAATTTCAGCAAGGTATAACTAGGGAAGATGTTAAGTCTTTTAAAAGGATGCTAATGATAATGGAGCATTTGAATGGACTTGGATAGAGCTTTCAGATGTTTATCACTATGCATTTCTAGAATAGGACAAATACATGTCATTATATACTTTTGCTTCATTGATCTTCCTTCGGGCCAGGGACAGAGACTGAGCAGCCCACTGGGATCCGCTCCAGCCCTAGTTCTGGTTGGGGTCAAGACCTTGAGCACAGTATGTACAGCAACAGAAAAGGTGCCATTGGCTCTGAAATGACACCAGCAAACCAGGCCCTTGGTTTACATCCCTAATGCGAAATGATGGTGGTTCCAGTACAAAGTGTGCTACTAGCTGTGGGCAGACTCTGTACTATGTAAGAAGAAATAAAGGTCGCAGCCACACCTCTCTTTGAAGCTGGACTTGCTTTGAGCTGAGGATAGAGGACCACCAGAGATCCTTACCAACCTCAGTTATTCTGTGAGCCTTAGTAGCTGCCAGTAACAGACATGAAGACCCTGCTTTCCTCCTGAGTCATTCCCAGCTAGAATCCCACCTGGTCCAGCTCTGCAGCCTGCCTGGATGGCAGTGCCAGGTTCTAACTTGCTGCAGGGAAAGAGTTCATAATGATGGGTTTTAATCACCGGAGTTTTACTGGGATGGAGAAACAGGAGCTTTCTGATGGAGTCTGTCTCAACTACTGCAAATTGATTTTTCTTCATAGTGAAAAAAACATAGTTAAGAGTTTTCTTCTGGCCCACCCTTGGTCTTTAAAGGATCTTGATATTTTGGTCAAGCAAAAAATAGTAGTGTTCAAACTCTCCAGACTTTGTTGTTTCCCTTTCTCCCCACACAGCTCCCAATGACCGTTCATTGCCAGTTCCTTATGGATAATGTGTGACAGAAATGACTGCAGCAATGTGTTCTGAGCAAGCTTTGTTAGGACCTTGGAAGCAGGGCACATCTTGACCAAAAAGCTCTCGGACAGGGTGGGTGATCACTGGCTGAGGACTGTGACACGAGTCCCCTCCACGAGTCTCAAGGAGGCACCTTCAGCTGGGTGAGGTGAAACTCCCAGGTATTCTGGCACTGGGAACATTTATCTGTATCTTTGCACGTCAATTACTGTTCAGATGGTTGACGTTTTGACACATTCCCTTACCCAGTGTTAGCCTTTTTATATGAAACATATATATATGTATATAACACATATGTAACTCTATGATGGTTTAAACACAGTAACATACAAATTAGGGTGTTTTCCTTGAAACAAGTTACCAGATCAGTAAGTCATGAAAACAGAGAGCAATATTCCCAGGTTGATTTGCAGACAGCTCCTTAAGACTGGGCAGGGAGTAAAGTTTGTGGTCATCAGTCTTTCATAGGAAATTGCTCAGTTTCAATGCTGGGTAACAGCTGAATTTCTTACAGTATAATTTTCATGTATCCTAATATGTTTAAGGTACACAGTTTTGACTTTAGAGATTATTTTTCCCTCTGCTTCAGTTTTGAAGAAAACATGCCTCCATAACCTGCAAGCTCAAATCACAAAATGGGCAAAAAGGCTCATAGTGCCAAATACTACTTGTGGTGCATCTAGCAGAACTCACCATTGTGAGACATCTACATGTCGATTTTTTTTTCTCTTTTCAGCCAGAACACTGATTTTTTTTCTGTCCGAAGACTCTATTCCGAGTCATTGCTGTCAGCTCATTTGGGAGCATGGAAACAGCAAAACCACACATATGTAACTTATTCAAAGGTGAGCGTGAGGATGGACCCCTTGAAAGCCATCAGTACTTGACAGGCACGATCTGGAATGTATTATCTTTTGTGTGCAATACAGTTACACCTCACACTTCTGGTTGGCCATAAAGTGTGTTTGTGCATCCCAGCCCACCCCAGCCCCAGCACCCCATTTCCTGCTCATGCATTTGGCACGCCCATCCTTGCAACACAGGGAGAAATGACCTACTGAGCTGGGCAATTTATCTTTGCTTATCTAGAAGTCCAGCTTTGGCCAAATGAACTACTGACCCCTGTTTTTATCAGCTGTTAGTATCAGAATTGCTGAGCATTACTCTGCCTGACAGAAGTAGCAGGAGCTAGCAGACTGTTGGTGTCATACAACATTTTTAGGATCAGATATACACTCATCAATCCATAAAATACCTAAGACCTATCCCTTTGTTGCCACTCCTCTGAATATCCAAGTAGCCTGCTCAAAAAACCTGTGCACAGGGAAGTGATTGATTCTGCCCCTCGGGGACTTAAGTGCCGACTTCTGGGATTCATGTCCTTGCGACTGATATCCATGGCTTTTCCTTCTAACACTGAGTAGGCAATTCCTTCCTTCAAAAGGCTGTCAGAGCAATGGCTGTTGCTCCTGTCCTTTTATCTACAAAGCATAGAAAACCTTTCTCCCTGAAAGACTTTCAACATCCATCACTCACAGGAATGCATGAATCACCTGATTACAGGAGCTTTCTGTGCTCCCCCATGGGGCTGGCCACTGTGTATGAACTAATCAATATTTGCTCTGCTAGAGATAGAGAGACAAAAGGAAAAGAAAAACGAAAAAAAGAGCACAACTTCTTTCCAGCATCCAAGTTACTGCATCCCACAGAAGAGCCTGGACCTTGCAGCCAGTCTCCAATCCAGGGAATGCGTCATGGTTCTAAGCATGTCTTTGTGTGTAAATCAGAACAAAGCAGAATGAACTCGCTGTTGTGTAATTGCCCATAGGTACATCCCAGTGAAATGCTGCCCTTGGGCTGGAAGGCTTTTCCCTTTTTTCCCCATTCCTACATTATGGATCCTCCATGTCCTTCTTCATACTCCACACTAAAGGTACAGAGACAGGAGTACACTTTCTTGTCCTTGCTTCCCCTCCATCATCTTCTGACTTAAGGGTGATCATTCAAGCTCTTTTTGTGGGATCTTTTGGCCTTAAAACTCATTTCTATTTTACTATTATATTTCAGTTATTTCAAATAATAATCTAGGCAGCAGGTGTTATTCACTCCCCATATTACTCTACCTCCTGCTTTTATTTTTTTGCTCATTGCTACTTCTGTACCTAACAGTTGCCAATGACATTTTTTACTTCTTAGTCGAAGGACATTCATTTCTCAGCCAAGTTTCTTTTTATACTTGTGTTGCTTTTTATATTTCCCAGTCTGCCAGCTTAAAGCATTGTCCTGTTTGTGGTGCAGTTAAGCACATTAGTCATAGGGAGGAAACTGTGGAATTTAAATCTTTTTACTGCCTACATGAACTTCACATTGTAGGTTAAGTGTTTAATCTTCAGATATTTCCTTTTCCTGTCTTGCAGAAATGGGGAAGCAAACCATCATATTTCCTGGTTCATAAAGCTATTGGACCAAAAGTCAGTTTTGAAAACCATTCTTGATACTCAATTGACAAAATGTGGGTTCCCTTCCCCAAAGACTAGTGATATGGCAGAATTCAGTGGATAAACCAGAGGCTAAAGGAAACCTGCATAGGAAAGGCTCAACTCAGAAAGCATGGTGATTCTCTAAAGAAATGTCTGTCTTTCTGCTTCCTAAAATTAAGCAACAGGAAAGTTTTGAACTCTTTGGTACTGATAACCAAACTTGGACATCACTGAAGGGATCCAAAGCCTGAAGCCTGCTTTGTAGTTTCAGCATCTGCAAGAGGTTTAGAGAAGAACCACAATTCAGAGCAGCCCTCACAGTGTGTATCTTGCAGTGCATCATGATTTCTTGCCTGAGGTTGTTCAAAATTGCATCTGAGCCACCAGGTCATACCACTAGTCTGTCAGACAATCTATTGCTTAAAGGCCAAGGCATTCCTCCTCACAGAGTGTGCTGGGATAAATCTTAATTTTTGCCTGCAGAGAACCAAGGTTTTCAGATTAATTCCATGTGGAACAATCAATGGTCCCCTTTTTCCATCAGGGTGTGGCACAGGACTGTGAAAATGCAGCCTCTGGCAATGATGGCAGTCAGGACACAAGCAAGAAGACATTACCAAGGCAGGCTGTATCAAACAGATTGCATAGGAAAAGGTCTTACATTTCTGTTTTCCTGAGACTGTGACATGCCTTGTCTGTAGGGACTGGTTTTGAGTCACCTGCTCAGGACGTGGCCTTTGACAATCCACCCTAAACGACTCCAGTGCCAAAGCCACACAGGTTCTTCATCTGTTTATAAATTCAATTGAACCAACCCATTTAAAGACCTCGACCTGTAACGATTGGGATAATCTGTGGGTAGAAGTCATATACAGATTTTATTAAACTGAGCAGGATAGACAAAATGCTTGGCATTTACAAGTTAAATTTCTAACTCCGGTAGCACTCCTAGAAATGATAATTAAGTAGGAACTAAATGGCTTGCTTTAATTAAAACATTTTGCCAGGAAAATAACACTGATAGGTACTTCAAGAACTTCATGTTCCAAAAACTCACCAAAAAGCTACTATATTGACTTTCAGCAAATGCTGAAAGAATTCCCTTTTAGTACACTTTGGGTAGCTCAGTGGTGTTGGAACAGCAGGGAGCACAGCGTAGGCTGCAGAAGCCATTTGGGAAGTTCCTGTGGGAAGCTCTGCACCATATTACATCCCTGCTGTAACATCTCCTGTGGATTCATGGACCCAGAGGAACTCCTTTAAAGTCGCACTCAATGGGGATTCCTGAAGGAGAAGTGCAGAGAGAGGCAAAGATACTCTGACCCACCTCTTAAATTGTGCACAATGGGCAGAGATAACCCCACCCCGTGTTTGGGACCTGCACACTGAAGGCCACGTTGCAGCTACAACCACTCTGGTGTAGAGCATCTAGTTCAGAGCAAGATCCACCACTCTGAGTGGCTTGAGCTTGTCTTCATCAGCTCTGCAGCATGTAAGTCACAGTCTTTATTAAACACAGTGGCAAAAGAGAAAATGTAAACAGATGTGTGTAACATTCTTTAATTTAGAGGAAGGGGAACAAAGAATCTTAATCATTGTCCCTTACATCAACTTTGTGGTTCACCTAACACAGATTTTATACAATAACATACAACACTGCAATTAAAGCTCTTCACCCTCTGCCAGCCATCCAAATGGTTAACAAATGAGCTTTACAGCATTGAATTCTACATGTAGCTGTTTACATACAAGGAGTATTAGGCTATGGCACATGGATGAAAAAATATGCCTTCAGTTCAAACACACAACTTTTAAAAATAGTTTTCTAAGAATGAGTTTTTTGAGTACAGGAAGGAAAACAAGACACACTTAGATACATTATTCTATATTAGCATCCTTGAAGTATGTAAAGTTCACATCTCTTACCCATCTGACACGTCCTTTTGCAGGGCCTGAGCTTCTGTGCTGTTTTCCCTTAAGACTTCTTTACATATGCAAAAAATACTGAAAATCTGTGCGGAAGCTCTGGTGACAAATCCTTTGAGACTATGACATGATAAAGGAACAAGCCATCTCAATGAATAATTTTGCAGTTTATTAGCACAGTGAAGTGTTTTGATTACTTTTGCTTAAGTGAATGACAAAGGAACTGTTTTATCATGTACCCTGCTCATTTCACTATTATTTGTCCTATTGAAAGCTATCTTTTATTTTTTCAATTAGGCAGAGGCATGGCACATTCCTAGGACTAGAGGTGCCATGACACTGATATTAATTAAAAGACTACTATAGAAATAGGAGATGGTCATGTAGTTGAGCTGTGCTTCTCTGATACTCAGAGTCTAGGAAGACAAACAGTCCCAAGAGGGGGAAAGGGTATTTATTTTTTAACCTACATAACTTGCAAGTGCTCAAGTTATCTGTGTGACTTGTTCACCTTTGCCATGCAAACAGAGTGTATAATAAACCTAAATGACTCAGCATGAGAGTAAGGGAGAAGACAACAATACTGCTTGCCTCTCCAGCTTGCTAGCTCTCCCAAAGCAATGCTCACAGCCTGGCTGGGCTCACTTCAAGTCATCTAAACACAGGTGTCTCAGATGATATTAGGTTGTCATGTTTAGCCAGCTGAATCATGTCCTTTATATTTCTAGAGAGCATTACTATTCATATAAAAATCTATTGTGTTTCTGTGAGAAAGAGCGTGAAAAACCAGCATCTGCCTTCACTAAAAGCAGTATTTCTGCAAGTCATAGGGAGGGAATCCTGCCAGGGTGCCCAAAATCTCAAGTACTGGTTTTAAGCACTGTAACAGACCTGAAGCTTGAAGGGGAATTGCAGTTCACCTCCCCAGGGCCAGACTGAGGGAGATGGTGTGTGGTAATCATGGGTGTGTTAATTGACATTCAGGAGACCAATACTGCAATGATAAAAAGTTCAGACTTAGCATCAGTGAGAAACATCTCAGCCTTGTGAAAATTTAATAAGCTATCAGGGACATTTTTACTGCAGTTTAATGTGCCCAAGTGCTGGCCAGGCAAGTTTCTGCTGTCTGGGAACCAAAGTAACAGAACAGCTACTGGAAAGTTTTCACACTATTGTATTTGTAGAAACTATTGTCAGTGTGAATTTTTTCTCTTTTCCTTTCCTTTCCTTTTTTTTTTTTTTCATTTGCTCACCCAGTTCTCAGCTCCCCACCTTTCCCAGGACACTGACATCCCACCTGACATTATCTGAAACAGAATCTGATGAACAGAGCTTTTTAGTCTTATGTGTATAACACCTACAAAACATAATCAGAATGGAGGCTGGGGTAGGTCAGTATAATTTTCCCTGTCATTTGAACCCCTTTCACCACACTTGGCAATGCAAAAATGGATCTCCAGTTGGGTTCTTTCCTACAGTGGACTCAGTGGGAGAGGTAGGTGTATAATATACATCTGTACATTCATAGGAAAAAGGAAAGGTAGCTGCATTATGGAAATATGTATGTATTTATGCATTCTTATATAAATTGGCGTACATACAGGCTAGCAATAATGCTTTAGACTTTCTTGCATTAGAGAGAATTTTGAACAGAAAGCTAATCTTTGCAATGTGAAGTAGAATCACGCAGTGTGGTTTTTGCCCTGTGGTTAACCTCACAGTTATTTTAGGTGGTGTTTTGCTGGACATACTGCACTAAAATGAAAGCAAGGACTGCTTCTCTATCATGCAATTGTCTCTGTGTATATTCATGATGGGACATGCCCACAGTGTTTTAGCTGGAGTCCTTTGGCCTTAGGGCATCTACACTGGCAGACCTAACCCTTCTCCCCCGCACACACCATGCATTCAGATGTCAGAGCCTTGGCACAAAGTCTTCTGGTTTTGGAGCCTCTCACCCACCTTCTGAGCTGGAGTAAAAATTTAGCTATTTGTGCAGTTTTTACATGCAGTGTGAGGTCATCATACAAGGCATAGGGCTCCTGTCAGACCAAAGCAGTCCAAATCCTACAAACCCCTCTTGGATTGCTCAGCTCCTCTATATCCGTAGAAAATAAAAAAAGAAATCCATGTCTGAAGAGAACATCCAATCCTAAATTCATTTTCTGGCATGATCTTTTTGGGTTTAAAGGCTTGACCTTCCCTTTCTAATGACCCTCTAATAGCTTTGAGACCTCCCTTCTTTAAAAGTGGTGGAGGGAGCTCCTCACTGATGGGACTCCAGAATGTTTGGTTCTTCACGTTGCATTCTTGGAAAAAGCCAAGTACAAGCACTTGCAACCATTTACTCATCCCTCCCTCAAACACTCGTTGATGCTTTGGTGAGAAAATTCTTCCCCAGTTTGGGGTAGGATCCATCCTTCCCACTTGGTGTGTCCTGGTCCAGAACCGAACCCTCTTCCCCTTGATGATCTGTGCAAATGTTTTCATTGTGCCCATTACTTAAAGGGTTTTTAATGGTCCACTCACTTCTAGCTTTTTCTTTTGTTCTTTAAAATGTTCCTAAAGAAGTCACAATCTGTAAGACTAAAGTATTTAATTTATTCTTTGTTTTCCTTACCTTTCCACAATGAGAAAAACACAAAAAAGTTAATAATGGAAACCCATCTCATCGTAGAGACCATTCTCTCCTGTTCTTGAGAAACAAGGTTTCTTCAGCTTAGAAGGCTGTAGGAGCTTCTGTTTTTACAAAAAAGTCCACCAGATGTAAAGTGAAGTGGTTCCTAAACAACGGAAATGAAGAATGATCTTGATTTTAATGGTTGTTATTCAGGGTTGCTGCACGATAAAATACGAGTGACAACATAAAACAAATAAAGAGGAGTGAAAGGTAATTCAGTTTGCTGTAGTGTTCCTTTCTTCCATCCCACTTACCTCTCTGCAGAGAAACACAAACCAGCTGTTTATTCTTTTCCTACTCTATCAGTTCTTTCCTGTTTAGGTAAAAATATCTAGGTAATTAGACTGTAGGATAAATCCTAGGGCTGAGCAATTGACTTTCACACTTCTGTCTGGTAGATGGAACCACAGTGCAGCTAACCAGTGCAGCTGGATCACACTAATGACCACCTGAGCCTTTGCAAGTGATTTGTCTTTACCACAGCATCAAACCTTTGATTCTTTAACAACTAGGAACATAGTTCCCTGTTAAGACTTTAAGCTTTAGTGACTGATTAAAACCCCAATGAATTTTTGCTGGAAAAAAAATGATAATTTGTCCTTCAGCTTCCCTGAGTTCTCTGGTACAATTAAGCTTCTCTACAGAGGCATCATGTTGGGATTTATCTCACCTTAGGTGTTTCTAGGATAGACATCTACTGCTGGGCTAGTCTAGACACATCTTGAACTGGTCATTAATGCAGAGAAATGAACACTTCTGGAGCATGATTCATCTGACCCTGCCTTTGACGTTCAGATGAGATGATTTATGTCTTTACAGAGCTCATTCCTCTTCTGGTATAACTGACATGGGGTGCTGAATTTACTTTATTGTCTTTGCAAATGCAGTTGAGCACAGAAAAGAACGAAAACCTACCACAAAGATATGGATAGGTTAATTTCCTGACAAATCTGGCAAATTTCATAATATATAGTACTATCACAAATGACCATAAATATGGCCATTTTCTCCCCATACCAATAGTTGATTTTACAACATTTTATATGCAATTGCTGTTGACAGAGCTGATAACTCTACAGATTTCATCTTGTAGGAATACCAACCTGGAAAATTTTTGGTTGCAAGAACTTCCAGGGCTTGAATGCATCCTGGCAATTACAAAGAAGCACAATGCCAATCTGTGGGTTGTCAGGACCCTGGGGAGCCAAGCAAACCTTCTGTGGTTCCTCAACCTCCTTGATGGGAAGTTCATTCCAAAAAAAAACACTCTTTGAGGTGTTTGCTTCCCAGGGCAGCGTGGTCATACCTTGAGATGATGGGGCAGTAAAAAGAAGCTGGTTTGTTTTGCTTCTTTGGCCAGTAGTGTTGTAAATAGCTGCAATAAAAAACAATCTTTGGGACTGGACACCTGCAGGCTCTTGAGGTTTTTCTATTTATTAAAATGGAAGAGGTGGTAATTGTGGTACTTGACATTTGTGTAACAGGGATAGGGCAGGGGCATGGGGCGTGTTGTGAACCAGGGAGATGCTTAAGGGATCGGAGAGAGAAATGTAGCAGAAAACTGGGTGAAAGACTCCAGAGAGGTGAAGGAAACTTCTGGGTGACTCCTGCAAGCCCTCAGGAGCACTCCAAGAAGGTTCTGGCAATAGCTAAGCAGACATGTGAGAGCTTTCTGTCAGACTGGCAGGTGGTGGTGGGATGGCTTGTAAAAAGGGGAGGTACTGCTGGAGTGGCAACGCAGCCTGGAGCAGTGGGAGTGGGTGTCCAGCCACGGGCCAGAGTGCCTGTCCCACACTCACCACTTGGCACTGCTACAAGTGCATCCTTACCCAAATACACCCCACCTGATAAACTCAGAATCAGCCAAACCTGAACTAAAAGAGACACAACTATAAGGCACAAAAATCTTCCTTGCTGCTGAGATAAGCGAAGGGAGGTCCAGTTTATGACTCCTGCTGAAGCCTAGATATGAAATGACCCCAACCCCTGCATCTGTGGGGACACAGGGAAGACTGGAGGAAAGCCAGAGGCCCCCAGAACTTGCCACGGCACCTTTTGCTCAGCCTACCTGATAGATAAAAGCCAGCCAGCAGCAAGGAGCTGTCCAGGAGAGCAGTGGGCTTGTGGTGGAGAGTGGTGGGAACCTCCGTGGGCACTTACCATCTCCATCTCTTGGCACAAGGTGGGACAGGATGGACGGGTGGATGGATGAAGGGAGATAGCTGGATAGATAGGTAGACAGATGGAACATTTTGTGACTGTTTGGTCGAGATAAAAGCAGTTTTATGGGTTGGATGTGCTCAACCTGGGGGCCTCCCTGCCCGGTTCCAGGCTCAGCCTCCTTCCCTTCCTTGGGAGAGCACCAAGGCCATGGTTACAGCAGAGGGGGTGCTCGTGTCATTGCTTTGCTTTGGCTTTTCAGGAGGTGTTGGAGTGTACACAGGTGGTGGGTGTACTGGGAAGTCTGCAACAGGGAAAGGGGCCATGAGGTCCTGTCTCATCCACAGCAGGAGGCATGGACCTGGGAACACTGGGCATGTGGCAAAGTCCTTGTCCCCATGAATTCCATTTTTTTTCTTATCTGAAGCAGCTCACCATGAAGGGTGAAAGAGACCAGAACAGAAATGTACAGCCTGTTAGTGGAGAGTTTGAGCCCAATTATCAGTTAATTGAGGTGCTTTAAGGCGCACAGCACACCCACACTACAGCTTCTAAAACCAACACAGCCTTTGTTGCCACTTTTCTTTCGTTTCACTAAAGGAATTTTAGGGTAGAAATGTTTTAGGGCTTTTTTGTTTTTGTTTTTTTTTTGTTAGCTCTGGCATAAATTAAAGCTTGTGCACATGCATGAACTTACAGCTGTTTCCCCCCAGAACCCTCCCAAATCGCACGACACATTGCTATCAGTCCCAGAGGTGTACTGCATACTCCTGAGCGAGATACTGCTATTGGTGCCTGCACATCTGGATACAGCAGGGAAGTGACAGGGGCCGGATCCACATGGCAAAGGCATTAACCTTATGCTCCACATCGCTGCCTGACTGTCCAGCCAGATAACCCTGCACATCCCAAAGCTTCAACCCACTCTCCTTGGGAAGGTGATGGCCCCCAGTGACCTTGCTGGGGGTGCTGCCTCTGATATCTCCAGAGCCACGTTGCCAGTGGGGTCTTGCCTGGGTGTCCCTGAGCTGCTGGCTGGCAGGGCATCCCTGCAGCATGTGTCACTGCCTCCAGAAACTGCTTTTCAGGAACAGATATCCCCAGAGGCCATTTCAGCCGTGATGAGTTTATTCCAACTGTATGTAATTGGACTGAAGGCTGGAGCCCCGTTCCCCCCCCCCCCCCCCCCAAATGGAAGGGCAGAGATTCCCTGCCTCACAGAGGTGTTCCAGTCTGTCAGAAATAGCCTTGTGCAGGTCTCACATGCAGTGGGGAACAGCTCTTTTGTGCTGGTTTTTAACCTAAGCTAATGCACAGGTGTAGGCAGGGAAAAGAAAGAGGTTTGTGTGGCTCAGAGAACCCCCCAGATGCATCTGCACCATGCAAGTATCTTCCTCAATAATGGTTTCGTTTTGAACTCTGCTTCAATGGGATGCCCCTCAGAGCTACCTCGGAGCTCAGGTGGGATTTTGGGTGAGAGCTCTGGCCCTGGTGGCCTCAGTGGCCAGGGCCAGGCAGGGCAGTGCCAGCAATGCAGCACCCAGGGCTGACTCCACAGTCACTGTATGGAGCTCCAAGAACATTTACACTTCTGGATGTGATAGTATGAACCGGAATAGCATGGAAACACAATCCAAGGACATGCATGACACACACAAAGATATCCCTATTTATCAATGGAAGCAGGAATGAGTGGTGTTATGCTGGAGGGGGAGCTGGAAAAGATGCAGGCACCATCTGCACTGCGGTGCCAGTAAATTGACAGCAATACAGTTTAGGAAAAAACTGACATAAGTTTTAGATTTTATTCATTCGTACATTATTTACAGCAGTTGCTTTCATATTACAATTCTCTTTCATCTTTTCAGTTTTCACTTATAAAAAATTAACCAAATAAACCTTATATAACCAAATTTATCACAGCAGGTCTGGTTAATTTTCACAGTTACAGCGGCCATCAGGAAACAGAACTTAAGTACCTACAAGTCATTTGTCCAGAGCACCTCGCCTGCCCCTGCCTGAGGACACCCTGCTGTCCCTCGGGAGCTGGCTGGCTCCCGGGGCTCTGCCAGCTGCGGATGGAGAGACCATGCCCCGCCAGGATAACGCTTGGAAAGATGGGGCTCAAATGCCTAAAGCACACCAAGGGATAACTTGGACACATCTTAACGTGCCCTGCCACACCAGAGGAACAGGTTTGTATCCATACCTCGACGGTATGCAAACATCTTTCCAACAGAGCTGGCTTCTGTTTCCCTCCATAGAAAATGATAGTAATTTATTCTATTTTCTGCTATTGTTGAGCCCCAGTCGTGCAGTAGCAGAGCACACTGGGGTACAAGACTGTGTCAAGGAGCATTTACCTTCCTCTGTGTGACTCTGACAGCTCTTCCTTGTGTCTGTCTCTCCCACCAGGAACGGTATTTGAAACAACTCGCCCTTAAAACTTTGGTGAAAAAAACCTGTGCTGCATCAGGACTCCGTGTGGAGTCAGGTGGAGGGACCCCACATGGGCAAGTTGTTGGCCAAGGTGACATCCAGTCCCAGGATGGCCTTCCCTAGTACTTAATCCTGCTCCCCAGGTGCAATAGCAGCACTGATGCCAGTGCGGTCCTAATGGTATCACCGTCATTAACTACCTCCCTGGGCTCTCCCCCATGTGCTCATTTGCTTTACAGTGGTAATTATTGCTGTTTTAGAATATGTTCATTTTTCTTTGAGGACTTGTAGCCACTTCCCATTACAAAGTACAGTACATACTATGCTGAACATAGAAAACACAAGACTCATTTCACATCAGTCTTGTACAACGGTGAAGAGATGCAGAGTAAGAGGCTGTTTGGGGGAATCCAAGTTTCTATTTAGGCGTGAGTGAGTAAGCCACTGCCTTAAACATGAGCAGTTCTGGTAAGCAATTTAGCCTGTTTTGTTTTGGTTTTGTTTTGTTTTGTTTTTTTTTTAACCGACATTGGACATTTTCCAAATGCATACCACACATCTGCTTAACACTACCAAAAATATTATTTTTTTTCCTTTACCGCTTTTGTCTCAAGAAGACTTTTGCTTTAATAAAATAACCCAAGCACACAAACTGCTTAAAGCTAACGGCCCAGCACAATCGTAAGTACAACTTACAAAGCAACCGATGCTTTGTTAAACCTAATTACATAGAAAAAAAATAAAAATCAAATATACATATTACAAGGCAAAAGGATTAAGCTTTGGAGGAAAAGAAATTGAAAACAATGTTAGCTATAAGTTCATTATGCTTATATAGCAGTAGCTGCTTCTGCATTCAAACGTGTTACTTGTAAATAAATTTACAGTTGCATCATGTATTAGTTATGCTCTTGGTCTCACTAAGTCTGTCTTCTACCATTTAGATGTCAAAAGCATATTCTCTCCTGCAGGTAACCATTGTGCAATACAAAGACAGCACTGAACAGTGATTTTTAACAGTGATGAAACTCCAAATGCTGACTTACAGCTTGTTATTTTAAACAATACTGTGTTTTGACTAAACTTTCACTTGTTCAAATTAATCTCTTATTTTCAATAAAAGGTACTCCTGATCACCAGCCAGGTAGCAGGTTTTGATGGAAAATAAGCATAAGCTCTGTTGCATAGTCTCTAGGACTGAGGGATGCAAGAGCACACCATTTTTTTTTCTCCTCAAGAGTCTCTGTGGATGTATTTTGAGGGAGAAAAAAAAAAGAGAAAATTATCCTTTTGCATTTTAAAACTTATTTAATACTCAGCATTCCTTTGTGTTCTTTATGTGGTATATTCCACTGCAAGACTTCAGTTAGTGTGGAATTAAAATGCCTTTATTAAGCTTTAAATAGAGTGCATACCGACAGTACTACACTAGCACTAATGAAACACAGGCCCCAGCACACTGAAAATGAGACTGTTAATTGAGAGGTAACCGGAGCTGGTTCCTGACTTGGTGTGTTTGGCAATTCGGAATTCCCTGCAGTCAGTCTCTATCCATTTGCACCTCAGCCAGCAAATCTGGCAAATTAAAAGGCAGCAGACCTGCATCACGGATGGGTATGGATCAGTGAGCAACAGCAGCAGCAAGGATCGTGACAAGGTTTTGCAAAAACACAGCTCCCTTGGGAATTCTGACCCTGAGACTTGCTGTTCTTGCAGTTGGTCACAAGGGCAGGGCCTGAGCCCCCCCAAGGCACCAAACACTTTCTGCTCCCACTGTAGGTGTGCAGCACCAGGACCCCACCAGGCACATCTGGACCCCACCAGCCACATGCTGACCCTTAGTCCTGCCTCTCCTACCCAGTGACAAAGCACCATCATAACCCAAAGCATCATCCTCATTTCCCATGGGGATAAACACTGGGTGGGAGAGGAAAGGACTTCTCAAGTCCCAGCCCCAGGGACAGATGGTCCCAGGGTCATTTGCCCTCTGCATTTGCTGAAAGGCAATGTTGAAATGAGTTAAGATGCAGAGCTGGCCCTTGGGATTTTAAGAACTTAGATGCATCCATCTTGAATGCAGCAGAACAGCTTGTGCCCTGCGAGCTGTGACACAGGTTTTGGGGGTGCAACTACCTCTGCAGCATCACAACCACCAGTCCTGCCTCTGTGCCCACCACCCCCACTGCACACAACCAGCTCAGCCCTGCAGTGCTGCTGCACCTCGGGCTTGAAGGGCAGAGCATCCACACGGTCTCCTTTTTAACACTGTTAAAATTATCCTGCTTCCCACAAACATCTTATAAAACAAGCCTGTTTCTCCCTGACACGGTCACTGCTGGCTATCTCCTTCCTGCCTGAACAGCCCTGTAGCCAAGGCACACCCCTCTCCTCCCCGAGCAGGCAGTGCCCCACAGCAGCCCCCATTCCCTTGGCTGCTCCCCAAACCACAGGGACAGGAGTGGATGGACCATGCAGGGAAGAGCCCAGATCCTGCCACTCGGTCCTGTGTGTGGGCACAGCCTGCAGCACAGGAGAGAGGTAAAGGCTTGCTCAGAAACACTGCCCCACATCACACACAGCAACAGAGAGGTGAGGGAAAACAGTAGCTTTCAGCTGATGGCAACAACCCAACAGCAATGCCCGAACTTCTCTGCATCTTCCAGCAGAGACACATTACAGTTGCCATTCCCAAGCATCTTGCAGGTGCTGTCTGATTCACAGAGGCAAAACACAGTGTGAATTTACAACAAATATGAATTTAAGAGTTTCAAGGTAGATTAGAAACCACTTGGTTGGTTTGGTTGCTTAGCATTACTGGCCTGGACCTGTTCAGGGGACAAACATCCTAGAGAGCTTATTGCCAAATACGACATGTGCTGGAGACGCCAGTTTGCTCAGGATGTGCAGAGAGCTCCTACTCATTCCACAGGGAATGGCCTAGGCTGTGCCAGAGAGCTGGGGCAGCCCTGAGACTGTGGACCTCTGCCATGGCAATGCAATTTTCCCTTTTCCTCTCCCTTTTTTTTTCTTCCCCCCACCCCCAAACTTCTGGACATCACACCTGATTCCTTCCTCAGGGAACAAGGGCTTCATCCCAGACCCCTCCAAACAGAGTGCACTTGAGCAGGGTCTGCTGCATGGGGATTAGCAGAAAGTACCCCATGCTAAGGAGAGAGAAGCCAGGGGAGGAAACTGCACCTCCCATGCCACCACCTGGCACACAGCATGAGGGCAGGGGGCTGTGACAGCCCACCTGCCCTGCAAAGTAAGAGCAGGCACCTGGCACAGATAGGGGAAAGCGCCTTCAAATCTCCAACACATCCTCCACCTAAATCTGAAGTGGTCTTACTAGCCACAACATTTACCAACTGAGGCTCAAACTCCATTCTTCCTCACACTCCAGCCAGAATTGTCCTTGGAAAGACAAACCCCCAAAATAAATCAGAAGCATCCTCTCCCATCTCACACTGACGTGAATCTCCATGGGAATCAAGACTCAAGAACTGGCAATAGGATCTCAGAGGGGTTTTCTGGCAATAAAACCAAACCCACAACCATCCTGTGCTGCTCGGCACCCACTCAGCCACTGAACTGGGATGGGAAGAGTCAGGAGATGATGCTCAGGCCCAGAGAAAGCTGTGGTCAGCACAGTCCTATTTGAGGCAGGACAAACCTCCAAGAAAACCTCCAAGGGGGCTGCAAGGACTGGGGGCACAAATGCTGAGCTGCAGAATCTTTTCCATGCAGCATTGTTTCAACCAGTGCACCCTGAAAGAGGCAGAGCAGACACGAATCTGCCAACGGCAGCCCAAACTCAACACATCGCCCTGCAAGGTGCACCATGGGCTACCACAGTGGCCCAGGCAGGGGGGGCCAGGCAGGCTGGGCCCTGGGGGCAGCAGGAGAGCCTGGCATGGTCCAAAGCCCAGGGGCCATGCAGGCCAGCAACTCTGTGGCTCCAGAGCCCAGCCTGAGCTGTCGCATTTAGGGACACTTGCCTTCAATGCAGACAGAACAACAGTATCACTTGATGCCTTTAAATCCAACCTTGCCTAATCCTATTCAGAGCAGCTCCGGGTGGGAGACCAGCAACATCGCCAGAGGTCGTGTACCCCTGTCCCACCACTGCTACAAGGGATGCAGCCCTGGCAGCCCTCTCTGTCTTCCAAGGAGAGCAAATCCCAGCCTATTTGGCAGCCAGCCCTTTCCTTCAGAAACAAGCTGTCCCGGCTGGAGAGCTGGGAGCAACCTGCTGGATTTCTTCCAAAAAGCCTGGTCACAAAGCAACTGGCAGAAGTGTTAAGGGAATAAATTTGCTTGGCGGCTACCGGCCAAGTGGCAGGGACTCAATCCTTATCGGTGCATCTCCAGCTGGGGGAGGAATGCAGACAGCACCCTGAAAGCCACACCTTCCCAAAGCACCCCTTCCCCAGGAAAGAACAGCTATTACGATCCGATACTGGTAATATCGTCAATTAAGGTCTACATGTTTTAAAAGAAAATACTGGTAACCTGATGGTACTTCTGCATCTGTGGGATCTGGTGGGATTTATTCCAGGTTTGGATATTCTGACAGGATGTGGAGTTTTATTACAAAGGCACAGGCATCAAATAAACCCAGCAACATTATTTTAATTAAATATCCTAATAAAAAATTAACACTCAATTTAGGCTTTACATATTCCTCCCTTATTAAAAGACTAGTTTTTGTTTGTTGCTTTTTTTTTTTTACCTCTGGAAAGGTTTTAGTGCAGTGATTATATAGCAACAGAAAAATAAACTAAAAAAGGCACAAACTGTTTTGTTTTTCTTTCAGCTTTTGCTAACACTTTATATTTGTCTGTTTTACTTCGGTTAATAAATCACTGAATGCAGCAAGAAAATATTCTGCCGATTTCTGTACACTATACAAGAACCCCTACCAACAGTACATTATTTCAGCTTCAGGAGAAATGTACAGCATAGAAAGACTTTTAAAAATATAGTGCCCCATACAGAAATTTTGTTAATTAAACTCATGGTCTCTTGCTACAGTGCCCTTCACCATCCTCATTTCTCCCCTGTTATTGCTGGGACACACACTGGGACTCTGCCCCTCCAACTCCTGACAGGCTGGACCGAGCCCAAGCCCAGCACTGAAAGCGCTACCGGTGTTGTGCCAAATGGTTCCTCCACCCCAGCATCAGTGCCTGGTCCACGGCCCAGCAGGGATGGGGTGGATCCCCTCCCCTCTGCGCTCACTCAGCATCGCTGGCCATGCCCCAGTGCTGGGAAAGCTTTCAGCCCGAGAGGAAAGGGCAGCTCCCGGCAGGAGTGAGACAGACAGACAGCGCCTCATGGCCAAGGTCCATGCTGTCTGCCCCCTCTTCCTCCCCACGGCTCCTTCCTTCTGGGGCTCTCTCGCTCATGCCTCCATTGTATTTGGAAGTAATAGCAGTTAACACATACTCTACCCTTTCAGCAAGTTCGTGACAAGGTGGTGGGGCTTCTCCCCCTACACACACATAATACTTCATAAAATAGCAATTGTTTTTTCCCTTTGAACGCATTAGCTGAGCCAAACCCCCTTCTACCCACCCCAAATTAAGTGCAGCCAGAAATGGTTTTCTGTAATACCACTGATACCGCGCTTTAAAAATGAAAACCTACCGATCTTCTTTTTTCCCAAGATGTAATTCATGCAAAGTTGCTATTTGTTTAAATAAGTTATAAAAGTTGATATCTCAGGCTAGAAGAAGCTGTAGTCTTGGTTATTCTTTAGTTGGCAGGCACTGTACATACATACCGGGTACAGACACATGCCGAATCTGCTTTGCATTGCTTTTTGCATTGTACAATTCACAAATCTGACATCATTAAAGCAGTTAATTACCTTTGATGGAAGGCTGCAGTGAGGCCATCTACATTTATCAAACAAGCAGCTGGTTAAGATAATAAGTACGTTCCCCCCCCACCCCGGCACTCCCCAAAACGCTATTATCTGTCACACGTTGCTTCTCTGAAGTGGTGAGATTTGGTGTGCACATTAATGTGCAAATGTGTTGCCATAGGAACTGCAGCCTCCATTACGCCTCAACGACACCATTCAGCAAAAGCCAAAACCAAAAATAACAACAACAACAAAATAACCCTTAAAAAAAATAAACAAACAAACAAAAAAAAACAAACCCAAAAGGGAGCAAAAGAGAAAAGTCCAACACACATGCGGAGTCTGGCCCAGGACTGCAGGTTATACGTGGCTACGGAACAGCGCAGGAGATATTTAGGTTTGATCTTAACTTCACACACTATGGTACAATGGGGCTCGGTTCAGCCGGTCCCAGTCTGTGCTGGCTTAGGAAGGAGGGGGAGGCGGAGTTGTGGTTACCGGATGCACCCAGGGTCTCTCAGGCATTTGGCAGAATGAGGCACATCCAAAGAAAGTGCAACACCAGTGCCGTGGTGGCAGTGCGATGTGTTTGAGTGCGTGCACGCGCTTTCCTCTTCATGCATCGTAGCAAGCGGGTTGGGGCAGGGGGGCACGGGTCGCCCCCCACCTTTTCTCTGAAAAACTATTAACCAGTAAATAACAGGAGGATGAATGCGTGTTCTACTTACTGGTGTGTGGAATACTGAAAACCGCATTCAAGTAATATTTCTGCGCTATTATGAATGCATCGCTATGTTATTATCTTACACTTGGAAAAGGAGGAGACTTATGTACACCAGAGCAAGTGGTACTATTTTTGCAGTAAGTTTCTGTGCTTTACGGAGGTACCTGGGAAGGAGAGGCCGCCGCTCCGCCCCGCCGGGTCGCAGGACTCCCAGCACCACCACCTACAGCATGCGAGGAAGGGCCGGCCCATCGAGCTGAACGGAGCAAACCCAAAGGTGACATGAGGGAACAAAAACTCAACCCAAAATTGGTGAATCAACGGTGACAAGAAATAGAAGGGTAATTTATTATTTTTGAAGGGGGGGGGGAAAGGAGGAAAAAAAAAAAAAAAAGATTTTTTTCGTTTGGTTGGTTGGGTTTGTTTCTTTTTATTCTTCCCGCAGCTGCAGGCGGTAGCGGTGGTAGCGGACCTGGAAAAACATTCTCTCCAGCAAGGAGCGTGTCATCCCTGGCAGGGCATAATGTTCCACGACACCCACGTGCTTGAACCCCAAGGACTCGTAGAGCCTGTGGGCTGCCATCTTCACAGCTGTGGTTCCCAGCACGACGGAGGAGTAGTTGTTGAGCATGGCAAACTCCAGCACTTTGCGGCCCAGGGCCTTGGCGATCCCTTTGCCGCGGTAGTTGGAGTCGACGGACATGCGGCGAAGCTCCACCGTGTTGTCCTCCTCGTTGCCCCGCGCCGCCACGATGCCCACCACGTTGCCGTCCAGGACGGCGACCCAGAAGCAGGAGCCTGTGGGAGATAAAGCAGCACGTGAAGTCACCGACCACCCTGGATGGCCAAGTGCCCATTGCCAAACAGACATCTGGGAGCAGGGCTTGGGGTCCAAAATCACCCCTCACACATGGGGGTTAATAACCTACATAAACAAGGGCCAAACTCCTTTCCCTTGACACTGAAGGGAATGTTGTTTTTCAAAGGAAAATGCACAGAAGTCCCTACAAACCTAAGAAGATTCCCAGGGGCCAGGTGTCATGAAGTGCATTTGGCTGCCATCACAGAGAGGAAACAATCAAAGAGTTCTCAGCCCCTGGTGGTGCATGATGGGCAACTTCGGACCCATACACAGTCCCACCCTCCTGTCCTACCATGTAACTTCACTGCACTGAGCCCCAGATCCCTCCCAGCACAGCAAGGCCCACCCTGGTGCTTGTTTCATCACACCCTGTGACCCAGGGTTGGCACAGGCAGCCTGTTGTGTGCTTTACCCCCACAATCCTCCTTTACTGAAGGCTGCACTTTCCACAGGCTCTGTATCTCCAGCTTGCCTGAGGCATGGGCAGGACACCACTGGGCTGGACTCACCAGCTGAGAGTCCTGATGTGCTCTGGACACCCCTGTGGTCTCTGAAGTGAGTAGGGGCAGCAGTCACAGGCAGGAACCCAAGGGGGAAAAGCACAGGGTGGTGCACAAAACCTCTTTGGAGTTTTGAGAGGGCAGGATTCAACTGAATGACAGTGAGGAAGGGGAAAGGCTGAGTTTCTTTCTCTAGTGCTGTGGTGAGAGGCAGGGAGCAAGCTCAGAACAGGATGGGAGTCTCCGTGGTGAGGGATGGCAGGCAGGGATGGGGCATGAGGAGCTGGTGGGGCCTCCTCAGGTCTCGGAAAGATGTGCCTGCTGCGTGGCAGACACTGAGCCATGGCCTCAACCTCACACTGGGACTCACATTGGGATGTTGCTTTTCAGGTGTGATGCAAGAACTGCCCTGATGGCTCAGGACTCCCAGCAGCTCCTCCTGCCATCTGCTTTTCCATTCACAAGGACCTGATATGAAAAGCTAAGTTACTGCCTGATGTCTTTCTGACCTGTCTCCATGCACTTTGGACAGTAAGTGCATTTTCCACTTAGAGACTTCAGGAGCTCAGTGCAGGACTTGCCTAAGACAGCTTCAAACAGAAAATCCAAACTGGGCAGCAAGATGCTGGTAGCGAGAAACTGGGGACCACTAATTGCAGCAGAGCACCAACAGGGGAAAACACCCCCCAGAAAGAGTACCTTCTGCACACAGCAAAGACCAGGCTCACCCACTCCTTCCCTGCAGGTTGAGGTGCTTGTAGCCAGGTCCCCCTTGCTTTGGAGCTACTGCTGCTTCTCCTCTGCTGGCCTGTGCCAGATGAGAGCATCTCACAAGCTGCAAACACTGTCCTCAAGCAACTGAGCCCAAAGCCACATAGTTTCAGCAAGCAAAACCATCCCAAACTCACTTACACTGGCACTGGTTAGCAGGCACACTGTTCCAGGAATGAGGATGCAGCTTAAAGAACAGGCTGCACTTTTGGGGGTACAGGGGCATCAGCATAGTCACTCTGCTATAAGATGTCCTGCCCAGAAGAAAAGCACTGACTTTCAGTGCTCTGGAGCAACATGGCTTCATCCAGAGGAAGAGGACCCCACCACAGGAGAAATCCCTGGTGCCGGCAGTGGCATTCTTCCCCAATACTAAGCAGAACAGAACCTGATTTGGGCAGCACCAACCCTGCCAACTGCCCCAACCTGGATGCATGGCACATCTCCAGAAGACCAGTTAAACAGCCCTGGTGGGTGCTCATGCAGAGCAGCGCTTCCCCTGCAAAACTGGGGGCAAAAAATGTCACTGGAGCAAAGCAATGCATGGGGTGGTGGGAGATGCCTCTCCAGATGCTGCTTGCAGGATAAATGCACCTTGTGACTCCCCAAAGCCATCAGAAAGAGACTGGACAAGGTTTTTCCTGCAGCACAGCCCAGCTGCCAAGGAAAAGCTGCGTGCAAATGAAGCGCGGGGAACCAGCCCAGGTTCGCCCCAGCACTGCAGGCTCATCCCCACTTTCAGAGCAACACACAGCTCCAGCAATGCCCACTTTTGTTCCCACTGCAAGCAAGTCATTTTGCTGCTGCTTTCTAGGTCAACTGATAATTTTTAAAACACTGGGGCCTATCCTGACCCATTTATCATGAGCAGTTAAGATGCCTCTGCTCTGCTGCCACGTTGACAGAGCGGCTTGTTCCCCTGTGCTCCCTTGGATCTCAAAACGTAATTTATTCAGACACAACCCCAGATGAACACCTACAAGCACTGACACCCAGCAGCCACCCTCCCTCTGAATACAAATTGCAGGGTGGAGAGCTCTCCGCTGGTTTTAAGCTGTTCATGTCCAAGGCACATCCCAGCCCATCCATCACCCCTCTGGCCACATGGCAAGCACACCACAACATCAGGGCTGCAGTGATCCTCACCCCTACGTGCACGGCCACCACTCCCGTGGTGTAGTCCCAAAAGGAGCTTCATGACTCCCCCCCATGTTTGGGGAACAGGGATGGGATACTCCCCTGGGGGTACATGGTGCCATTACCAGCACAGCACCTAACCCAGTCCTGGGGCAGCCCTCAAAAGTGCCACAAAGCAGCTGGTATTCCCTGGGCTGCAGCTGGTGGCGCAGCTGTCACATCCCCCTCATCCAGCTCCTCCCAGAGCTGCTTCTTCAGCCAGTTTGTCTCATTTTCCTCAAACCAGAGATACCTAGGCTCCTCTCAACCTGAAGTTATACAATCACTTCCGCGATTGCTTCCCACTTTTATTCCTTATTTTCCCTTCCTAGCAAGCAGCTCTCCTCTGTCTCTGCCCACCAAACCTGAGAGGCTGCTAAAGCTCACTCAGCAACACTTCCCACATTTGTAAAATGGCACGTTTCTAGCACTTTGGGGTATTCTGCCTATTTAAAATCCAAATCTGGACATACCCACCACAGCAGAGTCCCCAGACCCTTCACATTCCCAGTCCCTCCGACCACCCTCTCTGTATCCCCAACACCTGTCCAGCCCAGCCAGAACTGGCCCGAGTTGCAAGCAGCATGACAGCAAATCCATGCTCCTTGTTAGTTTTTACTTACAACTTTAAAGCTTAGTTATAATGATTTTGAGTTCAACATGAAAAGAAATAGTATCTGGCACATCTCCCAGTGTGTGTTGTGCACATAATGTGTATAAATAGCCAGAGACAGGACACATGTGCTCAAACAATGCGAGTTGTATTCAGCTCTCCTTATACCAGCGCCATCAGTCCCCAAGACCTCTACCCTAACTGCCCACCTCCTGTCTGTCTGCTCCAAAGATCACCAGTGGCCAGATCCTTCAGCCTGCTGAAGATACCTCAAGTTCCCAAAGATGGCTACAAAGCCCAGCAACAGCCTTCCCCTGTCTGTCAAGTGTCTCCTCTAGGCAGCTGCATCCCATTTGGATGGGGATTTGCTACTGAACACTGTCTTGGGATCATACCACATGCTGTCAACCTTGGGCTGAGACCTTCACTCCTCCAGGAAAACCCTCCAGTTTCAGAGAAGGAATGCTGAAGGTCTTCAGATTGTTCACTACCTAAACTCAATTAAATGACCTTCAAAAGTCCTTTCCAACCCAAATTATCCTGTGATTCTATGTTTTCCACAATGCTAGCCAGCTGCACCTCCTCACCATACCCACTCTTACAGCAGCACTTTCTCTGGAGCAGCATGGAAGCACCCTGGAAAAACCACGCTGCACTGCCACACCCCAGGGCTGGGGCAGGTCTCCTCCCCACCTTTTCTGGACAGAGGGGTTTGACTCAGAGCATGGTTTGTTTTTGAACTTTTTCCTACCTAGGATAAAACAAACTAACACATCTCACCTGTCAGTAATGAGCAACAGCCTTGTTTGCAGCACTATTAATAGCAGGAGCTGACGTTTTACTCTCACATGCTATCTGAAAATAATCACTGCTGCAAAGATAAACACAGACCCTGACAGCTACAACTCTCCCTACCCTTTCAGATACTCATCTTGCGGCAGCATCTCTGTCTCTGCCTTCACCCTCATTTGCCTCCATCTTCTGCAGTTCACTTGCCAACCCATCATTATGGTCATCCAAAGCCCTTCCAAGCTCAATCCAAGATCTGTTCTTCATGGATGTCCTGCATTTATTTACAGCTGCCCTGGGAACACCACTCTGAAGCACCTGAGGTACCTTCCAGAGGCACAAGCTGTTTCCAGCCAAACGCCAAGCCTCTCTGCAGAACTGTTTCCTCCTGCCTTCAGGACTGCCAACAGCAAAAGTGAGGAGAAGAAGCCATGGAAAACACATCACCACCTTCCTTAGGTCTCTCCACTCCCTCAGCCTGCTGTGTCACCATAGAGTCACAAGATCAGTAACTCACAGGCCAATGGCATAATAAAGGAAGAAATTTTTTTACAATGATGGTGGTGGGGCACTGGAACAGGATGCTCCGAGAAACTGTGGATGCCCATCCCTGGCAGTGCTCAAGACCAGGCTGGATGGGGGTTTAAGCAACCTGATCTAGTGAAGGTGTCCCTGCCCACAGCAGGGTGTTACAACTAGATGGTCTTTAAAGGTCTCTTCCAAACCAAATCATTCTATTAAAAAAAAAAAAAAAACAAATAACACCTTGCAATACACACACCCGTTTGAGAAAGGCACAAAATATCTGATGTGTGTAACAAGGAACATGATTTTAGGTTGCTCATGCTTCAGAGCAAGGTCAGACGTGGCTCCTCAGCTGATGGCACCCAGGGCTGAAACCACACAAGATGGCAGTGTCTTTCTGCTCTAAATTTAAGGATGATTCCCAGCTTTTGAAGACCCAAAGAGAGTGTTCTTCTAATCCACCCACCCATCTCCCACAGCACAGGCTGCCCTCAGGCTCCACACACTGCTGCTGGCACCGCACCCCGAGGACTTCCCAGGAGCAGTGGCACTGCAGTGGCTGATTCCTCCCCACTCCTGCCAAGGAGGACATGCCATGCAACCCCCCGGCTGTGCCTGCAAGCCTCCTCTCCCACCCTCCTCCACTGTCATGAGCTGCACAGCTCTCCCCCACACAGCCGACGAGGATAGATGGTGGGTGAAAATAAATTCATTTATTTTTGCTGCAAATTCTTCTACACCTTTTGATGAATAAAAGGCCAGTGGGTGGATGGGTGGAAAGACTGGAGCCAAACGCAATTGCAGAGTACTGCTAGAAGAGAGGGGGACAAAGAGACATCAGCATTCCCCACCAGCCTGAGTCCTACATGACTGACGACAGCAGGTTCCCCCAGTTTTTCCTGAGGCACTCAGCACTCAAGGACCACTACTCCAAACTCCAAAATTTAACAGCATTCTGTTGCTCTGAAAAAGCAAGGCTGTCTTCAAGGTAGGGACTTTTCAAATCTACTGTTTTCTAGAAAATTCTAGTATTCTCACAAGAACAAGCAAAGCACTGCTGCCCCAAAATATCCTGAACTCACACATTGGTCCTCCCTAGTACCAGCATCTACACACTGAGGTGTGAGTTTTCTCAGGGCTGGAAAGTGGACAGAGCACCTCCTGCAGGCACCACCAACTATTGGTGCTAATTTCACATGGATGCATCCAAGGGAAGGAGTTTTCCTTGGAAATATGTATGAAAGGCAAGTATAGAAATCTTGCCCAGAGGCAGGCCTGTAGTCTTCTTTCTTCAGGGGTGGCACTGCCATCTCCTGCAGCAAAGTGCTCATTAATTGTCAGAGGCTTGTTCATGGAACATAATTTCCAGACAGACATGCAACTTCTCATGGCAATATCCCTCCAAGCACTGACTGTGACTTTCAATTCTGTTTTGTCATATCACAGCAACACAAATGTGAGCAATTCCCCTCTTGGCTCAAAGCTGTCCCAGGTGATGTCCTTGGAGCACCCTCCAGATGAGGGGACTAGCAGAGATGCTCAGCAGTTACCATCACCACTGCTGGGATCCCACCAGGTGAGCACCAGCTCCTCTGCATGCTTACAGCAGAGCCAGGAGAGCATCCAAGGACTGGCCACCATGAGAAAAGGAAACAGATTAAGAGAAACTCTGGCCAGGCCTTCCAAAATTAAAAATAGGAACCTGCATCCCTGGCAGAGATGTGATATGCAGGTGCAAGCTCTGGGATGGGGAGGCAGGGTGCCCACAGGCTCAGTGTGCATCTTCAGGGCTTTGCTGGGAGAAGCAGCATCCTGCCCAAGGCAAACATCCCTCTCCTACATTTTTCCACAGGCTGCTATGAAGAGGCAAAAGGGGGGTGAAAAAAATCCAAACCCCAAAAATGTCAAAATTATCCCCATGCTTCCCGTAGGACAGGACCTTTAATTGCCCATGTCCTTCATTCTTAATATACCTACACAAAGGCTTGACAAAAGTGACAGGCCTGCTAATCCCAAAGATCCAAATGCCCCCCATCTCCACCCTGTGACCTGCTGACGTACTGTGTGACACCACCGTGTGGAAACACTGGGACACAGGAAATGCAACACAGCATCCCATCATGGAGCTTTAAATATTTGCCCTTGGAGTCACTTGTTCAGGCTCCTCTGCCATCTCTTGATGTGATTTTGGCCAGAGAAGCAGCCCTTTGTGCCAAGCAGGAGTGGTTCAAGCAGGGTAGTACAGAAGGAACCAGGGGGTCCTGCATTGGACATGGCATAGTGCCATTTATTACCTATTTACAGATAACCCATTAAAAAGCCTCAAAATTCAGTGTCTGGCCTCTCCTCCTGCCAGTACTATTTATATACATCACTGTCAGTGAGACAGACTGCATGGCAGCAAGTGGACAGAGTCCTCAGCCCAAAGCTGGCTGTGCCATGGCTCTGTACTGCTGATGCCATTTAAATCCCTGCCCTTTTATCCTGTCTGGGTTTTGAAGGGGGAGCAGAAGAACTACTGAGCACTTGAGGCAACTCTCCCTTCTCTTTTCCCTCCATCCTTGGTGAAATGCAGGGCAGACCAGCCATGTTACATCAATATCAAGGGAGAAAAGAGGCTCTTCTGGGGACAGCTTGGCTACCGTGATGTGGATGCTGCCAGCAGGAGGAGTTTGGGGCACAGACGTGGCACATCAGCTGCCACCCAGCCAGACACAGGCAGCTTGAGCACAGGGACTAACCAAGGACAGGCAACAGCTGTCCCTGCCACTGACTGCAGCTGCTCAGCTAGCCAGGAGGGGGGGGGATTTATGTCTGTGTTTATTAGGTATGCCATTATCCCATTACCCCTCCTTACCTCCATCTTTCCTGTGTGTTGAGTTTCTCCTCTTTCCACCTTTCGAGTTTCCCTTGGCTTCAAGCAGGGCTGCATGGCAGCTCCCACAAGTTCTGCTAATAACTCTACACTTGACTTCAGTTAAAAGGTATTCCTGGAGGGCTCCTACAAAGTAATGGCATTTCAGTGCAGTTCACGGCTGTGGAAACTGGGCGAGATGTGAGAGACCCCAATTCCGACATTCCTGACATCCATGAGCACCCCTCTACACCACACAAGGCCCAGGCATGGGGGAACAGAAAGCGTCAGGGATTGAGGAATTATTCATGCATGAAATTAGAAATGCTGTGAGACTTCTTCCTCCCCATAAATAACTCCACATAACCTACCACGGCAGGACTTATTGCCCCGTTATAAACAACTCCCTGCTGGAAGAGCACAGGGAAGCACATCCATAAGCCGAGGGTGGGTGACATCCCTTGATTCATGGGGCATCTGGGCAGCAGGCGATGAGATCATCTACACAGCATGAAAAGAGATGGATGATTTGGTTCTGAGCAACCAGTTCATCTACTGCTCCATCTGCTGCCTTTCGCATCCTGGTTACCTTTTACCTGTGCTGTCAGTGAGGGCTGAAGCTGCTTGCAACAACTCCTAAGCTCAGGCAAAGCCTCCAGAGCTGCAAGCAGCAGGCAATCTGTAGGGTGACAGTGACATCCAGCACCTGGCCACACAGCCACAGTGTAGTTCCATGGACATTTGCTACCAGAAACACTGTGAGCACATTCCACCACAAACACATTCCGCCTCAAACAGCCCCAGGAAACAAAATTCAGAGGTGGCCTCTGCAGGGGCAAAACCTGAGCTTAAAATGAGACAGACAGGGTGATGGGGTTTTGGACTGCAGGCAACATCTGTGCATACTCAAACCCACATTTGTATTCAGAGTGGTATATGCCATAATGTGCCAGTGCTGCTAAACCTGAGGCAGCAGCAGCACATGCTGCACAGGTGATGGTCCCACTGGGGGATTGTGCTGCAGCCCAGCTCCACCTTCACCAGGGGATGCAAAGGGTGGGGGGGTTGCTCTTTAGAGTAACAAGAACTGAATCCCATCAGTGCCTGGCTCCACACTTCCCGAACAAGCTGGTCCATCCTCAAAAGTACCCAACTACATTACCACAGGTAGTCCATTTTGGGGTGACAAAGTGCCTGGAAAGCCACTAAAATGTTGACAGCTAGCTATAGTTTACTTTAATATTTTGACAGAACTGAAAAAAACCCCCACACTCTGTAGCAAAGGGACTTCAGGAAGAGGCCAGGTTTGGTCCTAAACAGCATCTCCTGCAGGGACATAACCCAGCAGGCATTTCTAATCTTCTTAAAACCTTTGCTTTAAACCTCACCCTAGCCCCAGTCAAACACCTCTATGATGGCTCCTGCCCACACGCCTTACCCTGCAAAGCTGTGCAGGCACCCAGCCTGGACATCTGGATCGATGGAAGCTGTTAGTGGCCGTGCCCCATGTCAGCACTTCACTGGCTGATTTTTTCAAACAGGCTTCAGTCCCCCGTGGCCCAGTGTGTCACCACGTGTGACAGCACTGGAGGGGGTGCTCAGCAAAGCCCCAGGAAGCGCTCAGCACAGCGCAGGAACAGGCTTTTGATGAGACAGCTAGAAATCCAGGCAATACTGCAGATGGAATAAAGACAGCCCTTCCAGCACATTTCAGAGGGTGCTATATTAAGAAGTGTAACAGCAGGACTTTAAAATCTTCTATCAGGCTCTTTTTGCTGGCCACGCTGCACCTTGAAAAGCAAAGGCTGTAATAAAGCCAATGTATAACAACTGTTCAAGAAAGAGCTGTGGAAGCAGTTGTGGGGGATTAGAAATTGCCAGGTTATCTGAACAGATTTAGCCTGGCCCATCTCTCTGCTGCTGAAAAGAAGGACACAACATTGAGAAAGGAGATACAAAGACATCGATGTAGTGACAAGGGTCTACCTGCTGCTGGGTCATCCAGGGAAAGTGCAGATTGAGAAACCAGACAGTGTCTGTGGGTTTGGCATGTGAGCAATCCTTATCAAAAAGCAAAGAATTAAATAGCTTAAGGGAGTGCATAAAGACTAGAATATGTGATTTTGGCCCAGCATTGTCCTCAGGGCTGACTGGCTGATGAGTCCCTGTACAATGGAGCTGACTCAGCAGAATGGACCAGTCTGTACAAGTGGGTAAAACCAGAAAAAAAGTATTTAAACTACTTTCAGAGTAGATGTTCCCTGTGCATGCAAAATGCACACTAAGCCTATCAACTGCAGAGTCAGACCTTGAGTAAACCAGTGCTTTAGAATTTAGACTGGATTTTAGTTAGAATTTAAAGGAAAAAAGAAATCAGGCCCTTCTGCCAGCTTTGATAGCCTGGGTCCTGCCAGCTCCAAAAGACTGATGTGACAATTAGTTCCTTGTTACTGAAATTAGTTTACAAGATGAAATGTGCTGCTGGTTGTGTTTTAAGCCAACTCCTTAAAAGGAAATTGTTAAGGCTCAGTCTCAATCTTCTACATCAATCTTTCACTACTTGGCTTTATTGCTTTCAAAAGGTACTGAATTCACCTTACAGCAGTTTTTACTCCAAACACTGAAAAAACCCTGGAAAATCTACAATTACTGAATGTTCTAGATTTCATTCACTTTTACCTCATATGCATTACTGTAAAAAGGGACTGAGCAATAACCATCAAATGTCTTCCTTTAGCTTAGCAGTTGGCCTAGCCATAAATCACACAGGGAAAACAGATAGAATCAATCTGATTTTCGCCATCCATCATTACTTGTCTGCTCTAAATTTAGCCAAGACTCTCTTTATTCAACAGAAGTGTGTGCCTGTATCTACAAAGGTATTGCACCAAATGCTTCATAGCAAAGAGAGAAATATGGTTCATTTACTTAAGGTTAAATAATAAACGCAAGTCTGATCTCTACAAAGATTTCCAAAGGGTTTTATGCTGCTCTGCTGAGGTCAACAACCTTTAAGGTGAGTCACCCTCCAGGAGAGCCCCCTCTTCTGCAAAAGACCTGCACACAGCTACTTTCAGTCAGGAACAAGGCAGGCGAGATGAATTGCAACCAAGATACAGGTTCAAACTTGAGATAAGGCACAATGGTGCATTAGGACAGAATAACCTCGGTGCGTGTAAGCTCTTTAAATCAGTCAAAAACAAGGCTGAGAGAGGTGCCTCCCCTCCAGACAGCAGGTAAAGGAAGCGACTAAAAACATTTGCTTTTTTAAAAAGTGACAAACCCTAAAAGACAACAAACCAAACTTCCTCCACCCAAAATCAAAGCACAGCACAAAACAGGACTACATGGCATAGGTCATTTTTAGGGGCATCAAGACAGCAGAGCTGGGAATAGGTCACCCCTGGCAGGTAACTCACAGCATTTTTCAGTATGCAATCCCAAGGCACAAGATGGGGCTCCCCAGGTGCTGGGGCAGATGCTGACTGCTTCTGGAAACACATTTACATCTATGTAAGGAAAAGAAGTGACAGAAAAGGCCAACAGCACAATGTTCAGGTGTGAGTTGTATAAAGTTGTGTGCATATATTCAGACAAACCATGTTGCAGAGCATATTTCAGTGGTTCTGGACATGGTTTTTTTCCCCTTTAACACACATTACTGTTGCTCCCATGAGCCCCTGAATGAGAACTTTCCTACCACAGGAGCTGATGAGTGACAACAATGAAAAGCATTGGACAATATTTATGGTGCAGAAACACTGAGCAGTCTCAGACCTCAGGGCAGATCCTCCTCTTTCCTTCCAAAGGTGTATTGGGAATTGACAGACAGGGACTGCACTTCACCAAACCCTGCACAGCAAACAGAAGCTACCACAATACTCTCCTAACACCAATGATAAATGCAGCTCTGCAGCATTCAAAGCCTTTCCTTCTCCAGATTACCTGAGTTTCACAAGAATCCTACCTTGTTACTAACACAATGAATCAAACCTCCCTGACCTCTAACTTTCCATTGTATTAATAATCTACAGGAGTGAAATAGCTGTCACAAGAAGTTATATTCTCTCTGAAACCACAGTAAAGAATTTATTACTCAACACAGAGGAAGACATCAGAAAAAAAGGAAAAGTTCAGGGCACAGATTTGGTAATAACTACAGTCTGAAGTCAGGTGGTACATGGTTTATCTTCTTGAGTCTATTGCAAAGAATAAATATTTCTTCCAATTTCCAGCACAACAGCTTGAAATGGTTCTGCACACATACCCTTCCCAGAGCACAGGCATCCAACCAGGACACCAGTTATCAGCTGGGACCAACCCACCCCATGATATCACAGCATGTGAACAGTCACCAGCTGCCACAGCAAGATGAGCTTCCCAAATCCATTGCAATGGACTGGGAGGAGCTCAAGAGTTGAGGAGTGAGGGTGGCACTGAAGCACAGCTCATGACCTCTGTCTTCCCCAGCCGCTTGCCAAGGGTGTTCACTTGGGCACTCCTCAGTGGGACCAACCCTGTCTGACCTGTCCTGGTGAAACCTATTCCCGTAACCTCTAGCTAAGGAGTAGATGGCTAAATAATAGGGAAACTGAAATGATAATTAAGCTGGTAAGAATCAGGCTTGGGTCAACCAACCTCAGCCTCTCTGTCCTGCTGCCATAGAGGTGGCACATTGTCTCTGCAGAGATGCTCATCCTGGCATGGAAGGTGATGGGGAAAAAGAGAAGCAATTTCCATCTGCAGCATGCCAAGAAACAAGGCCTTTCCCTTGGAACAGTAGTCTGACATGCACTTCTGACATCCAAGGCTAGAGGTAGGCAACAGGATTAATGCAACTCCTGACTCACATAAATGAATAAATAACTAACAGACCCCTCTGGAATCAAACCTGTCAAGTATTCCTGAAGAGCTTTCAACACCATCATGCCTCTGACACTGGAGGTTTTCCCAGAACAATGACTGACTCTCTCCCTACAACACGCCAACCAGTCCATCCTATTTGGGAAGAGCAGGGAAGGAGGTACCCTGCCCTCCACACCCTGAGATGTTCTCCAGTGCTGCTGTGGGGCTGAACCTGATCCACTGACAGCTGCAGGCACCTTCTGGTATCTCCACCTTCCCACATCTCCAACCCAACCCTCAACCAGGTGGGTGGTGACTCCATTGACTAGGCAGAATCAGCAGACAGAGGTACCACTGTGTTACTATCCAGCCTGGTTGCAGGAGATGCCAAGCCCTCCTGAGATGGTATCTGGAGGTCCTGAGCCCTTTTGAGGTGACTGGGCTGTTGGGACACCCAGGACTCCCAAGGACATTACTGCAGTGAGTGCTCTCTCCTTGAAAATAAGCACAGGCTTTTTTCCAGCAGGAGAAGCCTGTGAAGGCAACTTACCATCCTTCAGGAACCATCTCCCCATGGCCATCCCACTAGAGTTCCCACTGTAAATGAGCACCTTGCTTGCCTGCAGCTCTCTTACTTCTCCAGATCTACCATGAATATTTCCTCCTGCGGGGCAGGGCTGTTATGTTTAAACCTAACTCAGCCAAACAAAGCCCTGGCATAAGGCTGCTCTGGTGTGTCCCACCTGCATATGCCAAGGTAAGGGCCCCCCTCCCCACTCTGCTGGAGCTCTACACAGCAAAGAGGGCAAACTGCACCAAGACTTCCACTCCTTCTGCCACAAGTCATAGAGTCTTAGAAAGTTTGGGTTGGAAGGGACCTTAAAGATGATCTAGTTCCAACCCTGTGCCACGGGAAGGAACATCTTTCAATAGGTCAGGGTGCAGACCCTGGCAAGGCCCCCCAAGCAGCATGTCTCCATCACCACACACTGCTTCGATCTTTAATTCTCAGCAAACCAATGGCAATGCCCCATGTAAAGCCAGAGCCCTGCTATGGTGCAGGAAAAACACACACCTCGATGCCCACTCTCGTTAAAAATCAGTGTATTTTTACATCCCTCTCCCAGCACATTGAAACCAACATGTCTTGGGTACAATTCTACTGAACTCCACTACTCCAGCCTGAAACTAGCATATTTATTTGACGTGGCAGTGTAAGAAAATTCTACATCCATAAATACATGAACATCTGTCAGGCTGGGCACAGACAATGGACCTGTTGTGGATGATGCATTAACAGAAAATGAAAATTACATGTGTAAATCTCTACATCTCTAAAATTAAAAAAGGAAAAAAACCCCTTTGCCACATGTTCAGACTACCACGCCAGACCAATCAGGCCAAAACATCCCTACAAAAATCTAATCCAAGATCTCCTGTGATAGCCATTTATCACCACCTTACGCTCCACATCCACATCAGTGGGGTTCCTTTGAGCCCCAGCCTCAGTATCAGTCGCAAGAGCCAGTGATTTCAAAGACATCTGTGAAATAAATTATTGGAGTGAGTAGGTAACAGGCCACATCTCATTCCATTGGGAAGACATAAGGAAAATGAAGGGCAGGCTGCTCAGGGAAAGCAGATAGTTTGATGCTGTGCACAGTCAGACCGTGGCACGCTCATTCACCAAGGATCTGTGGGAAGGGGATCAGCTTACAAATATGAACAGCACTACAGCAAACAGAGCATGGAGAGATGGAAATCCACATGAATCTGGATAGAAATGCAGTATTTTGAAGATCTGTTGGACTTTCTCAGCTACAAGGACAACACTAAAAGCCCACACCTGATGTTAAGACAGGGCAGAATGAACGTAACGATGAGCAGGTTTACAGCTACAGTTCCTTTCCAATGCACCAGTATTCCCTAAATTCATCCTGCAGGCAGCTGATAGCACACAGAGAACAAACTCAGGGTTTACTCCACCACTGCACTTCTCATTTAGGTCACAGGTCTCCTGTATAGATCCCAAAGAGCACTTGGACCTATGCTGAAGGATGCCCGTAAGTAATATGCTAAACTCCCAGCAAGAGACAAGGGATTTAAGCCCATGATTAAGTTAAAGCAAATGCTCCACTGAATCTTTAAGCCAAACTGTCCCAAGAGTTCAGTCTCAGTGAATATGGGGGGTTATGTGAGACTTTTTTTTAGAATTTCACTGAAATCCTCTTTAGCTATTTGAGTTACCCATGAAAAATGTTCCCACTTCTCAAGAATCCTTGCAGATGCTTTGATGTTTTTCAGACTACTGATGGCTCAAAAAAAGCCCTGTAAAACCCAATGATGGCTTATTCCCAAATGAAAATCGCTGTCCGAGAGGCATAGCTTGATGTTATCCTCTGAACGTTGGCAGGTTCTGAAACCACACCAGACACAGATTTTCATAGCCATTAAGTGAATCTAATTGACTTTACAGGCAGCAAAAGCTTGAAAAGGTGTTTTACAAATACGCCTTTTAAACAGATTGAATTAAAAAAAAGTCTCTCATTAGCATCCCTATTGTACAACAACTTATTCCCTGCTCACTTTCTCTCTTTTTTAAGAAAGCCCACCACTAAAGATGTAATTCCAACTAAGGAAGTCCAAGAAGGACTTTACCAGCCGGGTATCTGCCCTGCTTTTATTGCTGTCTCTAGCTAAGAATCATTTGAATTGCTTAGCACTTACAAATGGCAGGTGCTCCAAACCAGGCTGTTTTCAAAAGCTTCTCTTTGCAGTTCTACTATTTAACATTATTTTAAATTGAAAGCCTACAGATTTAGGTCTTGCCTGGATTCCCACTAGAAGTGTTACACAGTGTTTCTGATGCTGTTATCTAGTTCCAGAGAGGATGAACAGATTTGGCACCTCCAAAAAAAGAACAAAAAGCCCTGATCTCAGCAAATTAAGTGGTTGGGTTCTGGGATTTTTTTTTTTTTTTTTTTTTTTTGTACTCTGACTGAAATAATGATTTTATGTATCCTGTTAAAATGGGAAGAATTAGGTTTATAGGAAAAGTTATACTGGAAAAGATCAATAGATACATCTGGAAGTGAGGTGGGTCAGATGCTCTAAAGAAGGTGTAAGAAATCTTGTTTTGGCAGTTCATTTGACTTTAGACAAGATGTTCTTCTCCCCACCATTGACATGTGGGTTTGGGCACTGACACACTGTTTCCAGCTTAGCAGACACAATATCCTCTTGCTGCTGACTTCTATTTATTTTCTCATCTTTGCTATTCTCAGTCTTCTATCACAAAAAATAAATACTTGCACTCACCATGAAAGATATCTGAACAACAAACTCAGAAGGATGTATGTATACAATGAAATTAGGTAAAGGGACAAATTTAAAAGTATAATGGGAAGAAGGGGAAGATCAGAGATACGGAGGGATGCTGTGAATGGGACCACCACTCATGGAAAATGCCAGAAGTGATAAATGAAGCAAGAATCAGACTAGACAAAAAATCACTGGAGAATTCAACACAGGACTGGACAAGAGAGCCAAGGAGAATTCAAAGGATACAAAATACAAATATTGCAGCTTGATCCAAGACTGAAAATGTGGGATACAGAACTGCTGGGGTAGGGGATGGATGTGGGGAAAAAAATGGGAAAAAAAAGTAATTCAAGGAACCCTATTGTTTTCCCATAGTAGATGTTATTATCTGATAGCTGTTGAAATGAGTGTTGAATGCAAGGTGCACTGAGGAGCCACTCCTGGCTGGACAGCTGGTCCATTGCGCCCCATTTCAATTAGCAGTGCTAGCACAGAGCCCAGGAGCTGCAACTGTAAAAAGCAAATAAACTTGCATGGCTGATGCTGGTTTCCAAGTCAGGATTCGAGCACTCTGGCAAGAGAGAGTGGGAGCAGCTTGTATAGCAATTATCGGTGAACAAGGATAAATCTAGGCAAGTAGCTTACTTTAAAATGCAGTTTTTGTCAATGCAAAACAATTTGCACATTTGTCCTGGATTCACCAAAGCTGGAAAATGAAAGCCAGAGGAAAGCCAGGCTGGCACTAATCCTTCACACAGCTCAGCCCCCAGTGCTGCTGGCCAGGACCCCGGCACACAGCTCAGTCCTCCCCAGGACCACAGGGGGTGTCCCAGCAGCCACAGCTTCAGAGATGGACTCCCCCCAACACCACTCCTTCAGCTACTACACTGGTATAAGATACCCAAACACAATTTAAACAGGGCCCAGGATCCAGGCAATCCCAGCACTGACTCAGTATAGATTTAATAGTGCCATGCAAAGACCAACAGAGGGACCTGCCTGAGGGCTAACAAGCACTAACTGCATCGTGACTCTAGCACAATCAGTATTTTTAAAGCACATATTTAGGTATGACTTTTGCTTCTTAAGGAAGCCTGTGACAGAGCCAACAATTTCTTTTTGGGCTGACAAAAGCATTACACTCCCCACTAAATACAGATACTTGCTTCTTCATAGTGAGAAAACGGAAAGGGAGTAGTAAATCAGCTTTATTTAGACCAAAACTATTCTCTCCTTTACTTTCCAGTTCTTGAACTGAAAAATCATTTTCTCATAAAACCACTGGTTTTCAGTTTTGCTACTTGGATAAGTCCTATAAACAGCACATGAATTTTAAGTGACAAATACTACTTGCAAGTTATCATTTCAAGCAGGACATGCTGACATGCAACTAATGCACTGTATTATTCTATTAGCATTTACTCTGTTGCAAATCCAATTTTAAATAACACCTCATGTAGCCACTTAAAAATATAACTGCAATATATGTTTCCCATTACCTATTTTGAAATAGGTAACGGGAATTCACTCAAAGAATCCCATTTTAAAACAGAAGCACAGGTTGGCACTAAACCGTGGGAGTCGTTAGTCAAAATTTTAGAATTATCCTGTAAGAAATAAATTTTTCAATTTTCAAAAGAGACACTCTTCAGTTCTAGAAGACAATGAATGATACTGTATATGCTGTCATAAATTGTAATTGATTGCTGGGGTCCAGCAGGTCAATGGATGACTTAAAAGAAGGCTCCAAGCCACTTGTAACAGATACCACAACTTGCACCTGGCTCTAACCAGACCACTATGAACAATGTTTGATGCACCCTTAATAAAGGACGTGAAGCTTCGTGATGATTCCACTTGGCCCTTAGCAAAAAACAAAGCCACCCAAACAAACAAAAACCCCACCAAAAGCCCGAAATCCAAACCCTATTATTTGGTTACAAGGAATGGATTTATAAATAGAAACTGGGTAAGACATGCTGCTCTCTTTGGATTCTCTTTAAGAGTCCTTTCATTAGGCCCCTGTCAGGACAATGAAACGATTCCTCGGCTTTCTACAGGAATAAAAATAATAAATCTAACAATACACTTCGAAGCTCCCTGTTCCACAACAGGCTCATACACCCCTCGGCTCACCACAGAACCAGATACCAGCAAAATGCTCCAAGTCTCTCCTTTTGCTGTAGTCTGGAAGGGAGTAGCATCAAACACATGATTATTTGTAACAGATCCGCAGCACTGCACTACCAGAATAAAAGCAAGCACTTTTGGATACACCAGTAAAAAACGCTGTGAGAGCTCCCAGAGTCCAGGAGGGGCTCATGGACACCCTGACAGTTGTTCCCGTCCAGAAAAATTAAATATAACCTGCCCAAATCAAGACCTAAGCCTACAAAAGGAATTTCAGAAATACACTCTGAAGTTTTGGGAGATTTTTGAATGGTTTGCCTTCTTAAAAACCAGGCCACGCATTTAGACTTTTACATGAGAACAGGTTTTTTCAATATATTTAGAGGTGTTCAAGTAGAGAGCAGTGCTTAATGGCAATTTCTACAGTATTCAGGCCACTGGTCATGCACATTGGGAGGAACCAACATGACCACAGACACTCTTGGATAACCCTAAGAGGCTGAATAAATAAATCTCATAATATGTCTGGGAATAAGATTTTTCAGTTCACGCTCCTACATCCAAAATTCAGTGTCAAGAGTGCCTGAAACCTTTGGACCTTTAAACTCCCATCCCCAGTTAAATATCAGATACAGAACTTAAATTTAGGTTATTATGAAAACCTTAACCTGAAACAAAATTTTGGGTAATTGTTTTAAATTTTGGTCTTTTCTAAGAAAGCAAGAAAAAGAAGAGCTGGTTAAAAGCCTTTATAAGAGTAATAAATTTGCATTTAAACTTGTGGAGAAAATTCTGGATGCAGAACCTGTTTAGGTTTATTCACTAAGACAGTCATGAGGAATTGCATACAATGATGCCAAAAAATATCCAACACTGGAGAAAACATTAAAAAAAATTACTCAAAGCTAGAAAAAAACCCCAAAACCACAGAACAGCTGATGTTCCTGCCTGCCTCCATTTCCTAAGTCCCAGTGTGGGACTTACATTGTTTGTTGGTCTTGGGAAGTTAACAGTGCCTAAAAAACTACTAATGTTTAATTTACACAACTGGTTACTTCTTGTACTGAAGATTAATGACCAGCACTGGCACATACTGGGGATTTTAAACATCTGCAGCCAGGGCTTATGTTCAGGAGCATCACATACCCCCAGTCATGGCTACAGCTCAAGTACCTCTGCATTAACTGGTGGTCATGTCAATGAGGGACTGACTTATTTTTAGAGAGAATTTTTGAACACATGGACAAAAAAAAGGTTGTATCGCTCTGCAAAATTTACTATAAAAATCTATTTTCATCTAATTTTGACATGGGACCGTGCCAAAGCTCGTGGATATAAAGCAAGAGATATTTCTGTCTTATGGATACACACACTGAGGAATGGGCTTGTGCATATGTTCCTGCTCCAGTAATTAATAAATAGGAAGGTGGGCAGGCTGCAATGCTTGCACATAAACATGCTTATCCCACTGTCATGGATGACACAGCCCTGAATCCACAGACTTCTCCCCTCAACAGGCAACTCCAGTTTACCCATGTTGGCCCTTGGCTGACAGCACCACACTTCTACTCTGTACTACCTGAACCCCTCCGAAGTGGGAAAGAATTAATAATAAAAATTTTGTGGGATAGAAAGACCCTGTAGAGGCCCTCCAGGGGGTTGAGCAAAGCTGGTCCACGTGGCTCAGCACTGCAAGGGACCCAGGCTGTGTCACCTCCAGATCTGTCCAGCACTTATCAGCAGGGCTGCAGGGTTGGGCTGGGACCTGGTGGAGCTGCCTGTCGTTCACACTTTGCTGCCTGTGGCCGGGACAGCCCTTGGACAGCTCTGGGAATGTGGGATGGGGGTTAGGAGCTGGTGCCAGCAGTGCTATGCCTTGCTCACTGTGTCCTTGTTTCAGGCTTGCAGGACGGGGCTGCCTTCAGACAGAAAAGCCAAGGCTCCAACACAGCAATGTGAGGAAGCCACATGTGGTGGAGTGTCAGTGTCAGATGAAGTGGGTTTTGAGAGGCAACCCAACTTTAAAGACATTTTTAAATTATTCAAATAAAACCAAAATATTTCAGTCCACTGCTAATGCTGGACAAAGCATATCCCTAACACTTGGAAACACAAGCTGTTTTTCCTATTGCTTCCTGAAAAACTTTGCACTGGAGATGAGAGATGGCAAACGAGGCAGTTCCTGTGCTGCTATGGTGTAGAAACCCAAAAGCAACAGTGGGAATTGCTGACAGCAGAATCCCTGACCAGTCACCTCAGAGGAGGCCAGCTTTGAAAATACTTTCTGACAAAATACTTCCCACTATAAAATACACAAAAAGTCTGTAATCCTAAACTTGTAGGATCTGATATGGAGATCACATCCCTCAAGGCACACTCATTGAATTGCAGAGATGCCAGCAGTGAAAGGCTCACAGGACAGACCCATCTCTGCTTGAGAAGACCTAACCTGAGCTCCCAGCAGTGGTGAGGAGCAGAGCTGGGAAACACCCAGGCAGAGACAAGGACACAGCCTCTCCCATGGGTTTTCCAGCTCCCAGCCCCAGGCAGAACTCCTCACCAACCTGTACAATGTGTGGGAGAGGCACGACTGCTCAGAGGTTTGGCAGATACGCGAGGGTCAGGGCACTGCAAGAAATGCTGGAGATAGGGATGCTTCAGATTCCAGCTGCCTCTTGGGCACCCCGACTGGGGCAGGGCTCTCCAAAAACACATTCCTCCACTAGGAAAGCCGAAGCCCTGAGCCTTCTCTGGCTTCAGGTAACTAAGCCCTTTCTTTGCAAAGCAAGGGCTGCTCTATTCTTTCCTAACAATGTTATCACTTGGCAGCTTTGCTCCTGCTTATCTGTCAGCTTGAGCATTACCCAGAATGTGGAAAAACTGGGCTCCACGGCCACCCCTCCACCCTGGGGGCTCAGTGGTGAGCAGAAACACTCCCAGCCCCCGTCTCCCTGTGGCTTCCAAAGGGTTTTGAGCAACCGCAGCTCTGAGGCTGAGGATCTCTTCCCAAGGTAGACCCTGTATTTTCCCTGCACCCCAAACTCATTGGTGCTCATCCCACAGCCTCTCCAGGGCTCAGCCCCCACACAACAGGGTTAGCAGGAAACACATGATTCACCTTGCAAACATCGGGGTTCAATCCCTCTGGCATTGGACCCACTGCTAACTGGCCTGATCCAAGAGTAAAATGCAAGCATTTGTTACCCAGACAAACAGCTCACTGAAGGCAAGGAACAGCTACAGAAGGTAGGAATAGCAAAGAGGATCTCACCTTCTCACACCACAACTTTGGCTACACTTCAACTGGTGCTCTTCTGGCAGAAGGACGTGAACTCAAAACCTCTGCCAAGAAGGGCAGGACATCCCTACCTTGGGCTCAGCTGAGTACTGTGCCACACAAGAGTGACAGAAATTGAACCCTAACAAGCCATCCCCCAGCAGCCTCTCTTCCTTAGGGCCCTGTTCCCCAGGAAGGTTGGGAATTCTGTGCAGGCTCTTTACCTGCACCCTTATGTACCAGGGACAAAGGGCAGCAGGATGGGAAGGCTCTCCTCACCCCTGGATAGAAGCAAGAGAGCAGAGGCACTCAACTCCCCCCAGCACAAGGCAACCAGAGGCATCCATCCACCCGCAGAGAAAGAGCTGCAGATGTGCAGCCATTGCTGAAAACCACAGCTCTCAGCATGGCATGGTTAATGTGACCCAACACCTCCTGCAGCAGCTACTCCAGCTTCATCTCCTGCATTGTGCAAGGCAGATGCCCTCAAAATTTCACCAGATCCTGCAGCCTCAGCTCTCCAGGTTGTCTGTCTGTACTGTCTGTCCGTCCTCCTCCACAGCACTGGGTGTTGCATTGCAGCCACCCAGCCTGTCACCATTCCCCAAAACCCTGACAAAAGCCACCACCATGAGGTCTTTGTACCACCAGGACAGGTATGTACATCCCCAGCAGACTCTGCCAGGACAGCCAGCAGCAGGAGATAACTCTTTAAACAACCACAGAAAGACACGCAAATTTGTCAGCCAAAGCCACAGCTCCACTCACTTCGGAGAGCAACAGTTTTGCTTCAGAGGCAAAGGGAGTCCTGGTTTCCATCAGCACTCCAGCAGAGACCTCAGCCTCACAAGAATCTCTTTAACACACCGACCACAGCAAAAAAACATACAACAGAACCAACTGGGACAGAAGCTTGAAGAAACACTGTAAAATTGATTAGTCATCAAAGTCATCAGACCATAAAACAAGCTCCAGCTGTGCTCCTCTTTTTTGAATAGATAAATGCAAAAGGCAGGGCTCCATTTAAAACTAATTTTTATTTTTTTTTGTTTACTAGAGCCCAAGTTACACTGGTTGACAATTAAGCCCATTATCCAATTCCTTTCTTTTCCACCACCCCAGTGTCTTTTTTCATAGCCTTAGAAGAAGGGGAAAAAAAACTGAATTCCAGTAAGTGCTATTTTAAAGTGAAAAATGCAAGTTTACAACGAGCTCAGGAAGGGGTTTGAACCATTCAACCTTCTGTTTTAAGACACCAGCACAGGACTCAACGCAAACAATTCCTTTCACATTAAGGCCAATTTCAAGTCACAGCACTGTGTACAAGCTCCAAGTCAAGCACTGGACCAAACATTCTGCCAGACTCTTGGTATAAGTGAAGAAGGGCAAGAGAAAACAAAGATTTAAATTTTGGCTAGTGTAGTTCTGCAGAATCATTGTCAGCATATTTTTCAGTTCATACAATAACTAACTTGGAGGTGAGGGGTTCAGAAAAACTGCAGAAGAAAAACCCTAATGCAGTGTAACCCATGGAAGTATTCAACACTAATCATTAACCTGGGTGCTTAAGATATCCCATAGCAAACCGCATCCCTTTGGTCTGGTTTGAAAACTGAGCCACAGGTTTTGTGGATGCTTTTGCAAAACCTACAAGAATGACCCATTTTAATAGTTAAAAGATCCTCTCACTGTAGATCCCTGCCTTACCAGAGGCTCTTTGCTGTAGGCACTCTGTACAACAGTCCCCTAACCTGGGGCACCACAGGGAGCCCACTGCAAACAACAGGCTTTCATGTGTGGATACCATGGATTCCAAGGGCAAGACCTCACCAAAGCCACAACCAGCATCATGATCTGAGACCTTAAGACCATGTCCCAGTTCTACCTTTGTGTTCATCACCCTAGAAAACAGGAATTCATAACCCCACTGCAGAAATGCTCCCTTCCTCTTTTTCCCATGTTGGAAGAAAGATAGTCAAGCAGGTAAACACAGATCCTCCAAAGAAGGAGCAAGAAGTTGCCTGGTCATACTCCCAGCCTAAGCCAGGCCAAGCTGCAGTCACATCAGATTGGGTTTAGCTTGCCTATCAAGCTCTGGCCATCTCCAGGCTCTCTGTGCCCCTGTTCCTGCATCCCGTTACTCTCACTGTGACCAGTTCTTCTCTTAACACCTCATTGAGAAAGCTCTCAGTAATATCTCAGCTGCAGAAATACAACGAACCCGTCTCATTCCCAGTGCAATCATTTCTGCCTGGGTGCTAATTTGTAAACTATGCAAATAAAACAAAAACTTGGGGCTGGAATTTGTTTTATTGACACTGTTCTGTCCTTTGGGTGGGATGGGTTATGCCAGTGTGGCACATCATTGCCTTTCTCAATGTTCAGACAGCCAGCCTTCAAAGCACACAACCCCAGGATTTTCCATGATTACTGTATTTATACTGCTATCCTATAAGAGAAAAAAAAAATCCACCAACTGCATTTTCGGAGGGAACAGGAGCAAACCACTGGATTCATGCCTTGTGCCCAACCACACCAAATAGCACCACACGGCTTCATGGCACACAGACAGGCATCACTGATGGTGCTGGTCCCAACACACAGACACCCTTCACCATCCCAGCCCCCAAAGCCTCTCAGGTCTTTATCCAATTATTACTTCAGCCAACTTGCTTAACATCACTATCATCAAGAACCTTTAACAAGCACCAACAATCCCATAAATCTGCTTTTTATGGCACGGCAGAAGCCTAATTACATGATTAAATTCTGTCAAAAATTACAGCCCACACATTTGCTCTAAAATTGCAATTAGCCCTTTCAGGTACCAAATAAAAGCAATGCTAAAGTTTCAAAGATATGTTGGCAACACAGCTGAGCAGGATTACATTACTGACCCCAAACAAATTGAGGGCATTACTCTTCCTTTGAGTCCTTTTCCCTTATTTTGTTATCTGTTAGTGTTATAAATTCTACGACCACTTTGACTACACAAATCCTGAGCATTCATGAGCAAAGCAGCTCAAACACCTATTGGCTCCATATTACATGTCCTTATTCTACTGGAGTCTCCTGCTACTTTCTCCAGCAAAATACCTTGCTGAACCTCACTACGGAGGTGCAGAGATCTTTGGCTATGAACCCTTTTATTTCTGTGACACCACCTTTAATGAAGATTGAGCTTTTCAAACACAAGTCACACATCTCTTAATTTTTACAAAAACAAGCCCTGTAAATGGAACACACCCAGTGTGTAAGATGGAACAAGATCTGCACAAAATAGGCATTATAATGAGAAACAAAATCCAAAGCAAGCACATCAAAGCTATTTGGGGATTTTCATATGAGACGAAGCAACATTTTATCAAAATGTAGCACTGCACATCGGAAGAAAGGGAAAGTTTGTGGCTATGGTACTGTCTAGGAGTCCTCCAAAAGTGCCCAGGAAGAGATCTGTCACACCTGGGGATCAGCAATGATACAGCAAAAACACAGTCACGTGGGAAAACAACACAGTAGATATCCAAGAAGAGAGCAGGGGCCCTGAGAAATTGGAACTAAGGTGGGATACTGGCATTGCCTTGCTCTCCCAGCTCACCACTAGCACTATGCGACCACCAAAAGCAAACCTCAAACCCCAAGCGACTGCCCAGGCATCTCCCTGCTCTGGTCCTCAACATGGATGTGTGTCTACAACAGGGAAATGGCGCCTGAGAGGTTCTAAAGGGACCTTTCTTTTTTTTAATGATGACATAAGATATCTTTTACAGCTTCACCAGCAAATATTATCATTAGATACTGTATTTTTAATTATATTCATATATGTAACAAATGGATGAATGTGTATTATCTTAAACTCATGTGGCAGCAGCCCTTCACATACCTCACCTGTGCCTCTTCCAAAATACCTGCATTAAAGAATGTTCTTGAACAATATGGGAAAACGGGCACAATTGCAAAAATGGGCTCCTCTGTGCATTTGGGCTAAAAGGCCTTTCATCTCCCTCTCTTCCTGCTGTCAGAGCTAATACCAAGTGCAAGGAGCAAAGAAATAGCAGACTCAAGACATAAGGGCTGGGGTGGACCCAGCCTGCAGTGAATGACCCGCATCCTCCAGCCTCAGTGTCCCGGAGCACCTACTCCCCAGTCCTTGGGCTGGCTGTGGACCCGGCAGCGCAGTGTTCGGGGGGGTGGACAGAGGGTGCCTTAGATGACTAAGCACCTTGTGCAGGCAGCAAAAACATATAAGAAAAAAAAAACACAAAAAACCCAAGCCAAAACCAGAGGTGGCTTTGTGCCTGGTGTGGCTAAAGAGCTGCATTCTGGTGACTTTTGAGCTTGCTCAGTGCTGCTGACAGGAGGAAAAGGCGCCAGCAGCAGGGAGCAGCCATGTTCCCCAGCAGGCTGGGAGAAGGAAGGCTCCCTCGGGGAATTTGTACTCACCTGGCGGTTTCATGTAATATTGCTCAATATCGGACATGTCCGTGTGCAGCGCACAATCGAGATAGTGCAGGATAACTTTTCTACTGAAGTAGTACCTCATGCCCATCAGAAAGATGGGCAAACAGCAGGTCAGCAGGAAGGACTTGGTCACAACAAAGCACATTACTATGGAGATAAGGAAGAGAAATAAACGACACCTGTCAGAAAAGAGAATTTAGTGTTGATTTCGGAATACAAACTCATTATAAAAATAAATAAATAAGACAAGCACAGTCAAAATATACATTTGCTGTACGCACAAAATGCACGCTCTCGAGATTATCACGTTAAGGAATGGTGTATCGCGACGAGATAACCCGGACAAGTTTATGGGGTCCTGGAAGGAGCCGTGGGGAGGATGCCGCCGCGGACACGGCAGGTCCCAGCGAGGCCCCCCGGAGCGGGGCCGTGGGGACCCCGAGGGTCAAACACATCCCAGGCCCCCTTCGCTCTCCCCGGTGACACCGGAGCGCGGCCGGGCGGAGGAGCCGCGCTGCGGGCACCGCTCCGCAGCCATGTGTTCGCCACTGCGGCACTGCTATTCCCATCAGCACCGACTCCCAGGGCAGCCACCCTGCCCGCCCCCATCCCGCCGGGGCTGCCGAACGAACACCTGGGGGGCTTCTGCGGTGCCCCCCAGACGGCGGATCTCTCCGGCTTTCACGGCCCCTGCGCCCCAGAGCCCCCGGCTGAGCCCCCCTGCGCCCCAGCGCCTGCTGGGGGTCCTCCCTCCAGCGCAGCGCCCCGTCCTGCCCGGGGCGTGGGACATGGGCTACAGCCCGCCTGCAGCCGCCCACGGCAGGAGACCACCCCCCAAAGCCCGCCCGGGGCGGGGGGCACACGTTGATAACAATTATTGGCACGGGGGCGGGACACCTTGCGAGCGCGATTTTGGGCACTGAACTCTGGGAGGTGAGCTGACCCCCCTCCCGTTCTGCCGGCTCGGCCCTGCTGCAGGGACACCCCCTCCCCATGCCAGGGGAGGGTTAAAGGGGGGGCTTTTCACTGGTGGCCCGGTCGTCTCCAGGCAACGCCGAAACGCGGCGCGTCCCCCCCTTCTCCAGGATGCTGCGGGGGCGGCCGGAGCGCGGTGCGGGGCGCGCACCGCCCAGCCCCGCAGTAACCACAAGGACGGACGGGCGGCTCTACCCCCGTACCGGCCTTCCCTTTCACCGCTCCCCACCCTTCAAACCCCGCGGGTTTTAAGGCGCCAGGCTCCCATCCCGCCTGCCCCCCCCGCCGCAGCGCTG
>JAWWMP010000132.1:65776697-65820334 GCA_035047865.1 Dendrocincla tyrannina
AAAAAAGGGGGGGGGAAAGGAGCGGGGCGCGGAGCCGGGACGGAGACCCGCGGGCAGCGGTGCGCTGAGCAGCGCGGCCGGGCGGGACGGGAGGAAGGAGCCCCGCTGCATTTTGGAGAGGCATTTATAGGGCGGGGGGGGCCGCGGGTCCCCGGGGTCCTAGAGCCCCCCGCATTGGCTGCGCGGGGTCGCCATGTGATCGGGGGGGCGGGACACCTCCCCTCTCCCCCATCCCTGCACCGCCCCTTGCAAATTACTACGGCGCGGGGCTGCGCGGGCAGCCGGGGCCGCGCATCCCTGTCCGCACACACCGGCGCGCGTGGGGGAGCCAGGGGAAGGCGTCATTTCTATTATTTTGATTTTTTTTTTTTTTACATATTTATCGATTTATGTCCTGGGAGCGCACCGTGCGCCCGGCAGCTTTCTGGAACAGTCGGTGCGCGGGGCGCTGCGGGGCGCGGAAGGAGGGACGGAGGGAGGGCGGGCCGGCCCCGCACCGCACCGCACCGCACAGCACCGCGTCCCAGCGGGCTGCGGCGCCGGGAAGCGCTCCCCACGACCCCGCGCGTCCCTGCGGAGCTCCGCGGGGTGCGGAGGGTGCGCCCCCCAGCCCCAGCTCCGCCCGTCCCGCGTGGAGCGCTCTGCGGGCACGGATGGGAGCGGGGGATGCAGCCGCGACCCCCCCCCCGGGGGAATCCCCTTCCCCATCCCTCGGTGCTCCCTCTCCGGTCAGTAACTTTTCCAGCCTGCCCCGCCGTCTGCGCGCCCCTCCGCGAGGCGGAGAGAAGGGATGCAGGGGGAGGGGGAGATGCGCAAGGAGGAGGACGGGCTCCTCCTCTTCTCAGGACCCGAAAAGCTTCGGCCTCTCCCGGTTGGAACCGGCCGGCATCTGCCCGAGGCATGCGCCGTGCGCGGCCGGTGCAGGGACGGGGCTGGGCGGGGAGGCGGGGGGCTCCGGACCCCCCATTCTTGTGAGGTGCATCGCCCGAGAGCTTATCTGCGCCTCTCCGTGCCCGGTGACAGCCTCCCGCGGGAGCGGCTGTGCTTCTCCTCAAACTTCACCTGCGCATCCCCCTGGGACTTGCAGCCCCGTGCGTGCCTCAGCTGTGCCTCCACCTGCAAGGTGTGCCCGTACTCCCCGGAAAAAGTTTCGTCTGTGTCTGTTCCTCTGGTAAGGTGCACCTGTGCACCTCCCTTGCACCCAGCCGTCTTGGAGTTAACATCCCTGTATCCCCCTGCCCTGTACGTGTCCCTGTGAGGTGCACCCATAACCCTGTCTACAAACTTGGTCCCTGCACCTCCCGGGGGATGCACCCGCCCGTCAGGGAGCGCGGCTGTGTCGCTGGCATTCTGCAGGATTTGCCACCCTGGAGCTCATGGGGTGCACTTTGGTCCCCGAGAAGATGCATTGACTGGATCTTTGCTTCAAGTTAAAGCTTGATTTCACTGTGATGATTTTACTGTGGTTTCATTGCTTCGCTTTTCTATTAAAAATTGTTCAGGAGTATGAGAGAGGAGAAAGGAGGAAGGATTAGATAAGGACTTGGAAACCTTCCCAGCCAGCAGAGCAGTGCCAGCACGCCAGAGGCTTGTACTGCATCGGGTGTCCCTGATGAGAAGCTGCTCCTGGGGTAGCTGTGGGACCTGCTCGTGGCCAGGCTCTGCAGCGCTGCGAGCCTGCTGGAGCGCCCGCAGAGTTCCATTTCTAATGGGCATCTTCTGCAACTGCAGCCAGAGCAACCCCCAGCTCCCAAAGCCCGTGACTGTCTGCACTGGAAATCAAAATGCAGGATTATAAAAGTCATGGCACAGGTACGATAGTAGATGAGTTGGCCAAGAGAGCATCTCCTGCTTGAGACTGGAGCCTCCTATGGGAAGAAGGTCACCCCAGTGAGGCCAGGGAAGGCATACAACATCCCTGCACCTCCCCATCACATCTCACCTCATCAAGGAGGGAGCAGTTGGATTACTGCACTTGGTGAATTTGGGGCTGCCAGGTGTCTCCCAACACAAGAAGTCTGTGGTTGGGGAAAAAAATATTTAAAAGATCAGGGCAGTGTTTGCCTTTGAATTCTGAAATCTTTGCGCCAAAGATAGGAGGTTGCTGTTTCAAAAATACAATTCAGATAATGCATAGTTTCCATATGCCTGGGTTGAGCAGGCATTTATTTTTGTTACATCCTTTGTAGTCAGATGCATTCCTTTAATTTAAGAAATTACTACAGTAATAAACACAACCCATTTCCTAAAAAAACCCTAAAACCCCAACCTACTGCAGTTATGTAACAGCCAAGGGAGCTCCCATTACGGTCCCAGGATATGGACCTGAGTATTTGCAAATGAGTTATCTTTAGAAAGGCAGTAAATACTTGTTTGCTATTTATGCTGCCAAATTCGAGCATCTAATGAGCAGTAATTAATATCTCCTGTTCCCCCGAGATAAGGGGGTACCATCATTCTCGTCCACAGTGAGGGAACTGAGGCACAGAGGGGCACAGTAATTTATGCACCATCATGCAGTGACTCAAGAAGACAAAAAGCGCCAGACCAAATTTCCTGAGTTGTTCCTTGCTGTCTGAATGCCAAACCTTGTCTTTCTTATTGCAAAGCCAGGATTTCAGCTTTCTCCTTAAACGGGAGTGAAGGGGAGGTTATGGGGGTGCTGCACAATGGGTGGCAGGGAAGGAGAAGGAGCTGGAAGCTGTGACTGACCGAAGCAAATGTCAGTGAAAATTAGGGGCCTCTCTGAAGTCAATTGCAAAAGCCAGTCAGGTTTGCAGACGGCAGATTTGGGTCCCTGGAATGAAAAGGATATTGTTAACAGCAGCTTGCTGGCAAGGCAACTGCTCTGCCAGGAGCTTTTGGTTTTTAAGAACACAGTTGTCATCCCAAGTCACTGAGGATTTTACTCTTGGGTTTACTTCTGCTCCTCCAGGACCTGAGGGTAGATCTCCCACATGCCATGACCGACTGCTGAACCTCACGGATAGAACTAATTTAATTAAGATGGACAGTTTAAAGTTTGAATGTCGTGCCAGTGTTCTCAGCAGCTCTTGCTCCTCACTGTAAAACAGGAGACTGTACAGATGTTTGATCCATTGGTACATCTGTGAAAAAAACCTGGGGTAATGAGGGGAGGCTGTGTGGCTCTAGGGGCTGAGGATGTTTGAGTATTTCAGTAAGAAACATGCTTTGCCTTCAGTAGGTCTGCTTTAGGCTGACTTTGCTTTGGATTAGCACATCAAACCAGTAAGCCTTGGAAATGTCATTATTTATCCTTCTCCAAATGGCAGCTCTCATCTTGGGTCAGGGGGAGTCACTCCCTTTCACGAGTTGTAGGAACCACCCAGCAAAGGTACAACAGAATTACCACTTCTCTTGCTGACAAGCTCACACCCTGCTCTTGCTCTGAAATTTTAGGTTTTCTGTCTAACCCTGGGCTTTGCATGGCTTGAAATATCTTCCAAGTAGATTTTACTGTAACTCTTGAAGCAATGAGATCTGTGTAATTGCTAATGAAGCAAACAATTCAGGATGGGCAGTTGCTCTCGCAGAGCATCTATCCCTGAGGAGCGGGAAACACCAGCGCAGGTCCCCTGCAAACCTCCATGACCCACTACTCAGTATCTGCTGGACAAGGAGAGAGATTCTGCTGGTTCTTTTTTCCCTGCAAAAGCTACAAGCAGCCACAATTCTTTGGTCATCACGGGCTTTATCTATCAACCTCAGAAATTAACTGGTTGACAGCAAAAGCTGCCCCAGGTTATATTAATGCAGTGATTCCGAAACAGCTCATCCCAGCAGGATGAGGCTGTCAGAGATGGCTCCCACCCTGTCCTTTGCAATGTCTCTGTCAGTGATTGAGGGAGGAAGGTATTCAGGATTAAAGATCTTCTCAATTTACCTCCAGGTCCTCCTCCAACCTGTACCTTGGTAATTTCAATTGTTTTTTTCCATGCTTGACCCAAGATGCCCGGAGCAGGCTGAGCACCCCCAACACCACTGGCTCTTTGGTCACAACTGCCTCCCACCCTCCAGCTTTGCTGGCCTGGGAAAAAAGTAAAAGCCTCTTTGTTGACTGCAGATGTGCATATGAATGTGGGGCATTTGCCTAATAAATACCTTCCCAAAGGGGGATTAATTAGTGTCCTAAGATTTGCTCTCACTGCACTCCCTCTGACTGCAGCAGCTCTGCAGCACCTTCTCTTAGGGACGCTGATTTCCCGCTGAGGGAGTGTTGCTGGTCCCTTTCCTGATGCACAGACCCCCAAGGCTGAGGATTCACGAATCTGCTCAGGAAGCAACACTGGCAGTGGCACCCGCGCAGTGTGAGCAGCCGGCAGTAACCAAACACCCATCCTGGTTTCCCCAGTCCTGCCATACACTGTGACCCATCACAGCTGTGATGAAGGCTCCCTCCTTCCCTGCCGGTCTGGGGGCCATCAATAAGTCACTATAAAACCTGACATACCGAATTATTTCCAACTGGTAAAAATCCATGAATTCGTAACCAGGGCCAGAGGTGGGATCTGCTGATAGGTGTGGATCTCGACTGGTGTTGGAGCTGGCTGGCCTCTGCTTTGGGCACAGCAAAGGGGGAAAACAGGCCTCTTTAGAGTCACACATCCTCACAACCCAATGTGAACCTCTAAATAGATCAAATGAATCATGTGCTAAAAGCAGTTGGGTTTGTATATAAAGGGAGTTCAGGGTGTTTAGTTCAGCCATGGAAGTCTCTGTGGGGGATATCTGGAGATTAATCTCTTCCTACAACTTTTTTGGGTTGAAAGAATTTTGTGGGTTGTGAATTAAATACAAATGTTTCCCAAACAGTGTGCACGCCCACAGCTGGCTTTATCCTCTGCCGAATGGGGATTTTGGAACTTGCGTGTACGTTTAATGTACAATAACATCTATGTTGAAGAAACTCCACTCTAGATCAAAGGAACAATAAAATCTGAGCTATGTAGCAATTATTCAGAGATTTATCTAGAGCCTCCCGGTGCAGCCATGGGGAATACTTTCAAACAGGGAAGTGTTCAAGGCCAGGTTGGATGGGGCTCTGAGCAACCTGGTCTAGTGGAAGGTGCCCCTGCCCCTGGCAGGGGGATTGGAACCAGATGATCATTAGGGCCCCTTCCAACCCAAACTATTTTATGATTCTGTAGAGATTTAAAGCATCTTCAGTTAAAGACTAGTATTTCCTGACACTGGGTATGATGTCCTGGGGAGACAACGTGTCTTTCTTCCTGTTAATATTTTTGTTGCAAGCTTAGATTAAAAAGAAGTTGAGTTTTCTTTCCAGATTTTACCAGAGAGTTTTACCTCGATTTGTTGCAGAAGACAGAGCTGTGCAAAGCTCTGTGATGTATGGGAGAGGCTGCCCAGGGCCTGTGCTGAGAGCTTGGTGCCATGAAGGAGGGACCAGGACTACACGTCCTGAGAAAAGCTGAGAGCATGAGAGCTCTTATGCACGTGGGATTAACACAGGTGGTGTGAGCCAGGAAATGCTCGTGTCTTGGGGTTTTCAGTGCAGGACTTTGCACCTTCTTTGTAAATTAGCAACACTGCTTTGGAAAATTACCTGCCTCCACAGTCAGTTCCTTCTCTTGCTGTAAATAACCTCCAGCCACTGAATTTTGGCTACCTGCTTGGGTCAGCAGGGTAACACTATTACAAAATCTGCTGCATCATGAACAACTCTGTCAATGTGTATCCATCTTTGCTAAGGAAGAAGAGGAGAACATGAGGTTAATGACTGTACTTTTGACCAACAGCTATTTTGCTGGTGTTTTAAACAATGATTGGTTTAACTAACAATCACCAAAGTACAGCAGTAGCTTTATGATCTTGTGAGGAGGCTGAGGGGACTGGGATGGGCAGCATCTTATTTACAGTCCACATGGCAGGCACTGCAGCCTGACAGCAGGCGAGGGGAAGGGAGTTTGAAAAGGACCAAGGGGAGGTTATAGGAGGAAAACAGAAAGAAAATTGAAGGAGAGAAGGGATGAAGATATTCTGTAGCAAGGAGAGGAAAATTAAATATCAAACCAAACACAGGTAGTAAAACCTCAAAATATGACTACTGAATGCCCTGTCCGAAGATGAAGTCTGCAATGACAAGGCAGGAAAAGATGTGTCAAGGTTACTTGAAGTTTTTCTGGCTACATTTGAGAGTCAGTTCTGCTGCTGAGTGAAGCAAAGTCACGTTTTCAGCTTGGCCTGTAAGGCTGCCCTGTAACTGCTTGTAAGGGCCAGCAAGTGCCCCAACTCCTCCAGCAGCAATGTGCATGTAGCCTTAGGGGAGGCAATACAGATCATCCCCTATATGGGTTGTGCTCATGTCAGAGCTGATTTTACACTGGTTTTGCCAGCACTTGATCCAGGCTGGGATTTTCCTTTCCTTGCATAATGCTTTTCAGCAAGGAGCTGAGGCAAATTTTCAGGTATTTCCAGTTTTGCTGCTCAGTGATGCCTCAGGCCCTGATGCTGCAAGACACAGGCCCAGGTCCCCTTCTCTCTGTACATGGGGTGGGGGGACACTAGCTCTGGATGCCACAGAGACTTGGGCTCCTTCTGGAGGAGGAAAACCTATGGCAGAGAGAGGTGTCTGACTGACACTGCCCCCCTCCTTTGCTCTCTGGGAGGCCTTAAGCTCTTAAAATTGCACTTCCCATGGCAGCCTGATGCTCTCTCTTCTTTTGCACAGCGATCCAAGAGCCCAGCATCCTTCTCAGAGACAGTATGAGGATGGGGAGAGGTGCTGGGCATCACCAGCTAGGGTCTGCAAAGGGAGTTGGGGCAGACTCTGACCTGGCCACAGGCAGCAGCGCTCCCATGTGCTCCCCACAAAGAGCCCTCTGGACACCTGCTCAAGGAAGGTTTCACCCCCAAAGCTCACAGGTGGGGCAGGAGGACAGACCCACTGGAACAGGATACCTCATTGATTTCCAGCATCAGATGAAGAACTGCCCTGAGAACGAGGAGTCCTCATTTCCCGAGGGTAGACAAAGCTTCAGCCTGGAGTCTGCTGAGAAGCCCAGTTTGGTTTTCTCTGTGCTGCTTTGATTTTTCTGGAAACATGGCAAGTGCAGTGTATTTCTTCTTCATAAGCTGAAAATGGTGGGGTTCACATTTTCAGGAAAGCCATTTGAACTTTCTATCCCTACCACTTAGAAAAGCCCATCATTTCATATCTCCTTGATCTTTTGAGCTGCAATGCTTGTGAAAAACAGCAATGCTCCTCCTTTGATGAGCCTGGCCATCCTTTTCCCTATGCCATCCTTGTGCCTCCTCCATCCTCAGCCCAGCCCTGCAACCTCACACACCAAGAAAGCATCCAATATCTCTGACCCCCTCTCAGCTCCTGCAGTGCCTTTGCTGATGCCTTTTCCTCTATCCAGAGCATGTGGTCCACCATAGCCCAGCTGAATTTTGGTTATCTTTTGATCAGACTGAACTGAGAGCTCTCTGGGGGATGTTTGGTGGATACATAACATGACAGCAAGTTACTGAAACTCAGTTAAAGAAGATCAAATTAGATCAAATTAAGGTTTTGGCTGACACCTTGCAAAGCAGGTAGCAAGGCTCTGGTGACCACTGCTTACTTTAGCGCTGCTCTCTGCTCTCCTTTCATGGGGAGGTCCACCACTGTCATCTGGAGCTCCTGACCAGAGCAGGGTGGTGTATGTGATGTGATTATAGGTAAGGAGCATCATAGGTGTATGTCCAACATGAGACCTTCAGCCCTACAGCATCTAAGTGCATAAGCTTGGGATCTGAGTGTGGGTCAGACATGAAAGTGTGGTGACAGTGTGGAGAAGAAATAGGCCTGGCAGCTTCCAAGCCCCAAAGGCAGCTGCCTCAGAATATCCAGGCTCTGAACAGTGAAAGAGTGATTGGTCCTCTCAGTTTTCCTTCTGTTTTGAAACTGAAAGGGGAGGTTTGACTTTCCCTTCTGACCAGGGCCACCACATGGTAGTGGAGAGTGCTGGGATTCTGGGGTGCCGTGTTTCCTCTAAAACTGAAGTCCAAAAAACTTGTGAAGTTTGAAAGATCTGGTGGCATTTTTGTAATGGTGAAGTTGCTATGTTGATTGCACTGGGCAAATTCAAAAAATGCAGTGACATTCCATGGCATCGCAGTGCAGAGCAATGAGCACAGCCTGGCACCCTTCAGAAGCCAGAGCAGGGAAATAAAACTGGGCTGAAACACAGATGGTGTGAGCCACCCTTGAGCTGCCTGTGATCCTGCATCCTCAGTGTTGGTGCTGAACTGCTGCATCAGAGAGCTTGTGTTGTGCCTGTCTGCTTGTCCAGCTGGGAAAGTGGGTGAGTTCCCTCCCAGAATGAAACTGCTGTGCAAACACGCACTCATGCCATTATCCTGCAGCTCACAAATGAGTCTGAGCTTAATTAAAAACAAAGTCAGGAAAACTGTTGCAGCAGGAGCCAGAGAAACAATGATGGGGATGCAGGCAAGAGGTGCAGGACTGGAGCTGCAGGGGCTGGATGACATGACAGCAGGTGTCTTCCAAGAGCAGGAACCTGCAGCTCTGAAAGAAATGAGCCTTATAGTGAGAATCCCAACATCACCCCTTCAATGATCCCAGCCAGCCAGGAAAAGGAAGGAGGTTTCACATCCTGAAGGTAAGATACCTTTGTGCTGGGCTGGCCTGAGGAATTTATTCCAAACTTTGGAGAGGTGCAAGTAGTTCCTTGCTCAACAGAGAGCTGGTATGGTTTCAGCTGCAGGAGTTTCGTCCTGAGCAGTGAGGAGCCACACAACCTAACCTCCCCATATTTGAGTTTTGCTCTTGGATTTTTGCCCCACAATAGAGCCAGAGGTGGGTCAACCCCGAGACTGCCCTGGAATGCAGGGAACTGTCCTGCCCAGGGTAAGGGGGGATCCCGAGATTAGCTCAGTTGGTTAGAGAATAACACCAGGGTTGTGGGTTTGATTCACTTGAGAGCTGGACTCGATCATCCTTGCGACTGAGAATATTCTAGGATTCTGTGACGAGTGGGGTTTATCCCGCACTGTGCAGCGCTGTGCAGTGAACAGGAGAAAGCAAATGCACACAGACCTCCAGTGGCCCTCGCGAGTACTACACGGCACTGTCACTGTCACTGCCACCCCAGGGACGGGGACCTCGCCTGGGGAGCCTCTTCTTCCCCTGCCACTGCAAGTGGGTGAACAAGAGCTCATGTACAAAGTGAGAGGTCCTGTAGGAAAGCAGAGGTATGGAAGAGGCATTCTTCTCCCTGATTCAGTAGCCGGTGCCTCAGGTGTGAGGTTGGCTGAGGGTGCAGGTTGTGCATCAGGTCTGGGGGAGGAAGGCAGTCACTGCCTGTGCAGTGAAGCACTGTGTGCCGCTGCCCCGTGGCACTGCTGTGCTGCCTTTCCTGTGCTCGGTCTGATTTTTGGGACCCAGAGCCTGCAGCTTCTGTAGAAGGATGCTGTAGCCACAGATAAACCTACTCAGTCCTAATGTGTGTCTGGGACCTGGTGTGGGCTTGGCGCAACTGCTTACAGTTCACACTGGGCTTTGGAAACAGGGAGATTGGGAGCAGGCGAGACACTCAGGGATTTCACTTCCCAAAGTTGACCATATGCTTTCTTACAACAAGGGACCAACACTCAGGAATGCTCAGTGGAAGACATACTGAAGGGCCAAGAAAAGGTCTGCCCTAAGGTTTTTGACAGGGACAAGCACGACACATAACCTACTGCCCACAGGAAAGGGTAGATTCCAGAAACTTTGTGCCTCTCTCCCTCTCTTCCATCCCTCTTTGAGACACACAGTGGCTTTCCTTTGCCATCCTCCTCCTGGTGTTCTCATCCAGACAGGCACAAGGCTTGAAATTAGCTTCATGTGATCTCATCAAAACCCCTCCAACAACCAGCACTTCTTCATGTGCCTCTATTGTAAATACCTCCATAAGGAATAGTTACTCATTTACAAGGCAGTGCTCTACGTGCCAGTCTGCAGCTCCTGGGACAAAAAGAAATGTAGCAAAATAAAACTTCAGGGTTTCGTGATGATTTCCCAGGTTCAACAATGACCAAGGAATTAGGTTTGATGCTTTTTTCTTTTGTGACCCCTTTTCACCACATGGGAAAGCTGGTTTTAATTAGCATATTTTCTTAGCCCCAGTCTCCTCCATGTCTTTTTCTGGCTTCCCTGATGTCTATCACCTTCCTGCTATGCTCTCTGCAAGAGGCAGAGTCATCTCAAAATTCAGCACAAATGATTTAGATACCAAGGTGGTGTCTTGTGCGGCTTCAACAAACAGGTTTTATAAGGGAAAAAACAACAGCAGTGCTGAACACAAAAGGGAAGATCAGAGGATTTAAGTTCAAGACTTAGTGTCTAATTTCAGCGTGCCTGAGTGAGGATTCAAGCCTGGTAAGAAAAACCTCCTTCCTGCTGTCCCCCATCCACCCGCTGGTGCTCCCTGGGGAATAGCTGCTGGCTGCTTCAAAATTCAATTTCTGCACTAGCAGCAGCACGTTGGGCCTGGCTGTAATTGCTTTGCCAGACAACCAGCTGCTCAGCACTGTCCACATGCTGGGGGGCCAGAGCAGCTGGGATGTGGTGCCGGGACAGTGCCTTAAGTCACAGGGCTGCAAGAAGCCCCATGCTTTTGGGTCAGTGTCCCCCTGCACTCAGTTGTGCCTCCAGGAGTGGCACGCCAAGGCTCAGGTCTCGGTGTCTTGCTCAGAAACAGGGTGGTTTTGCTGAGAGTTGGAGCCTTGAATCAGCAGCACTGAGCCTGCTGCCTTCTCTATCCCACCTTGTCCCATCCCATCCCATCCCACATCTGCATGGTATCTGCTGTATCCTCCCACTGTACACTGGCATGCCCAACCTAGTGGAAAAGCTTTTGAGGGTCCACAGGGTCCCTTGCTGATGCTTACCCTCTGCTGCTCCCTGACTATCCTGTGCTATTTCCAGCACATCTCCAGAAAATAGCTCACTCCCCCTGACACAACTGGCTCTCTACAGTGGGGAGCAAACTCAGCAGTTTACCAGAGGGATTCTGAATCTTATTTTAGTCTCCTATTTTAACCTTCTTTTTCTTTCTATATTTGTTAACTTAATCCCTTTTACAGCTGTGGGAGCAAGATGCTGCCAGTGCAGCATCACAGTACCCATAGGAAGACTTACTGGCTTCACAGCCCCACTCCCTGCAACCTGCTTTCCTCATTTTGCCACCATGAGCCTACTTTAATTTGGGCAATAAAAAACAGCTGCTTTGTATTATGATTATTATTTTTAAAGCTTCAATCATCACCATCTCTTCAACTACAGCAGAGAAGGTGAAATGGCGAATGTGGGGTTTGGGCATGCCTGGTGCAGGCTGGCAGCAGTGATGTTGCTTGGGACTGAAAAGTGCAGAGTCCTAATGTAAATCAAAACAGTGGGTTATATCCATTGCCTTGCAAGTTGCTCCATCTTCATTATCTCTCATTGCAAATGGCCATGCTTTGCCATGACATCTGCCTTGTATCTGCTGTGTGCTGAAACCTGGTCACCAGAAAATCTGTGTGTAACATCTGCGGGTCATCTCAGTTTCGGTGGATGGGAAGAGGGTGATATGCTGTGGTCATGTGAGTCTCCTTTCAGTTGTTTTAGCACATCAACATGCTGGTACAACCAACCCAGATGACATCTGTTATTCCTGCAATGCCAGCTATGTATTATCTTGACTCGTTTTCTGTTAGATCCAGCTGTTCTGGCTGATATGTTATTGACCTTTTCAGCTGGTTCAGCACTTGGCTACCAGGAGGTCACTGGACGCCACTTTGAAACAGGCTTACAGCTATTCTGCTGGGGTGAGGAGGGATTTCGTCCACCTGTTTTGAGCATGAGCACCTTGAAAGATCAGCTGGCCCCTGCCACCAACACGAGGTCACTGTCATATCTGCAGGCTTCAGGAAGCATCAATAAATCAGTCTGGCCCTGAAGTTTCAGTAAACTATGTCCTCTGAAAGGCACAGCTCAGTAGCTCATGCCTCCTTCCTCCCCCCCACCCCGGGAAGCACAGGTTCACATCACAGCAGGACCAGGTCCTGACTTCAGCTTTGTTAGGTAGTAGGAGATGCCATAGTGATGCATGTACTAAAAATACCTATCAAATATCATGTGGCAGTCTGGCTCCTTGGGAAAGCATGGCCAGGGCTTGGGAAAGAGGAGAGGACAAAAAGGCAGGGTGAGGGACTGACCAACACACATAACTGTAATACAGGAGGTGAGGACTAAGCAGAGCATAAAATGTTGGGATATTTCATAGAGTGAATTGCTCTCGTGGGCAGTGATTTCTCAAAGTAACTTTTATCTTTCATTTTTGTCCATCTACTTGCCCATGTTCAGCCCCTCAAATAGCACTTCTGGCTGAGATAAGGCCAGACTTCCTACGTCAAGTAAGGGACAAGTATTTCCATACTATTCCTGGTCAAAGTCAGTCTCATCTGTCATTAAAAAGCTTTAGAGATGGGGAGTCTGCAGCTTTCTTCAGTAACTTAATCTCCAGTTTATTGTCTAGTGTCTAAACCTCCTTTTAGTTACTTGCCACGTCTAACCTGAGTGACTTTTTCTGGATATTACTCCAATTACCTCTTATTCTCCTGTGAGGAGCTGAGGAACAACAACTGACCACCTCCAGCTTTACAGCAACCTTTTATCTTTTGGCATTTTAGCCTCCTTTTCTAGACTAAACAAGGCAGATGCCTTCAACTTTAGCCACAAACCTTCTTTTTAAGGCTTGGCTGATGTGCTTAGGTTAAGACCATGAGGTAAAAGTCCTTCTTCTCGTCACTGCAATTGTGCTGGCAAAATGATCAAAGCAGATGCAGTTATATCCATGATGTGGCCTTTTGATGGTGCTTTTGTAGTCGCAGCACAGAGAAGTTGAGTCGGCACAGCCCTTCTGCAGGAGTTTTCTAGCCAAGACTCACCTGCAACCTCAACCTCTTTGTTGAAACCACTGTGATTTGCAGCATGTTTCTGCCTTGATTCCCAGTGGCATTGCCATGGCCCATCTTCTCCAGGAGGCTTCCCGGGGGAGGACACAACCTGCGTCTTTAGCTTTGAGCTTCGTCATGGTTTTGGTGGCCTCTGGTGCTGTGGGCAGGGAAGGAAATGGAGCAGAATCTGTCCTGCAAGGCTTTTGCTTTGTCTTTGCTCAGTGCAAAATCCTGTGCAACGTTCCTGGAGCAGGGCAGCCCAGGCTGGTTGTTCATCTTTGTGGGGGAACATGCCTGGAGATATCCTTTTCTTCCCCATCCTGTAGGGAGAAGGTGGAAATCTGCTCTCCTTGGTTTTTCCCCACACATTTCCTTTCCTCTCTGTAGGTGGAAGCTTGTGTGACTGGTGTGCTATCACAGAAGGCCACCTGGGCCAGACATTCTGCACCCTCTGGGAACAGGAGAACTAGAAAAGGACAAAAGGCAAGACAGATCCCAGATGGCACATCCATAACATGGTGGGGTTTGGTTTCCTTATGGCTGTGTCTGCACTGAAGCCTCCCCGAGTCCCCAGTGCTGAGGATAAGTTTTTGAAAAGTTTGTTTCTGCTTTTGATAATCCCCCTCAGGTCTCAGAGGACCCAGCGGGAATCCGTGTCCTGCTCGGGGACTTCCCTCCATGACTTGTGGAAGGCACAAGGTTGTTTGTGGGCTGGAGGGACACGGTAGGAACAGCACGTTTAGCTCATTTTGCTATCTCAGTGGGACTGATTGTAGGGAACAGCTGGTCTGGCCAGGAGAGAAGTGCGATAGCGAGATGCCAGATGAGTAAGACTGAACACAGCAAGTCCCAACTTGCCTGTCCCTTCCAGCAGATCAAACCAAAATTGACCCCAAGCAAGTCGCTCAGATTAGAGACAAATGAAAGTCAATGCCTTAATTTTCAAAAGGTACCTGACCCCACAGGAAAGGACCTGTTCAAAGTACACAGCACCCTGTCTCTCTTGTGCTCTGCTCACAAGATTTTTTTACTGTATTGTTAATAATACTCAGTTTTTCTACCAGAGGCAATCCCCATTGTAAATCCTTGTTGTCCATCCTTGTCAAAATCGTGATGGGTACAGGGACATCCACCTCCTCACCTCAGGGGCAGGTGACCATTGCAGGGAACACTGCAAGACTGCTGGTGCTTCTCACCCTAAGGCACTTTGCAAACCTCTGTCTCTCCTCCTAAGCCAGCCTTGGCTCACTGTGTGGGTGAGAGCAGGCTGTCAGCCACTGAAACCTCTTGCCTGAGTATTGAGGCTAGAGATAGTAAGTGCTGGGACCAGGTAAGAGCTTTGGTCTGAGTTTAGAGGTCTTAACATTAAGTGGTGATCATGTCAGGAGAGCGATGATCCACCCACCAGACTCAACTGCCTCAGCAATGGGGAGAACTCTTCAGGAAGGGGTATGAACACAGTTATGATCTCATTCTACCAGTAACATTCAGATAGAGAAGAGTTTTCTCTTTAAGCAGATGAGGACTATGTAGTAGATGAGGACTGTGTAGTGTTGTTGCCTAAAGAGAGGAAGGTGATGCCATTTCACAGCCTACCTGGTGTCCATCTGCTCTGTATGGGCAGGATCTGCCGCAGGTCCCCTGTCACAGCCACTAGTCCCCTACAGATGGTCCAGTGCCTGCAGAGCACCCTAAATGGTGCTCTGTGCCTCTGCATGGGCAGTGGAATGGGGCCTATGCTGGCTCTGCTTTGCAAAACCAGCAGCAGCCCCAGACCTGGTGTAGGTAGGCAGTGCCTGGTGGGGTCACTTGCAACCAGACTCCACCATGTCAGTGCTGGGGACTGCAGCAGCCGCAGTTGTTCTGATTATTGACTGTTAATATGACTGTTGGGGTTAAACAAGCAGTTGCACAAGTGGGCTTGGGGTAGCCCTTGTTTTAGCTGTACACACTACAGCCTTCCCTGCAAAACAATGTCTGGCCCCCAAGAGCGTGTAGCCAGAGCTTGGCAGTGTGGTTTTCTTTCCCTGTGAAATTTGCTAGGGTATCAAAGAAAAGAATAATAAATCTGTCATGAGTTGCCATGAAAAGACACCATCACAGAAGCATTTTTCCAGCTGTAAACCTGAAGAAAGATTCCCGTGAGTGCAACTGAAATGTTTCACTTCCATTCCAAGAATGCAGTGATTGCCCATCACTCCACTCCAGCTGCAAAACAATGCGTGTTCAGCGACCTCAAGTGTGGTTCAAAAAAATACTTCTCCAATTTGCAAAACTACTTGAAGCCAGGTTTTTTTTTTCTTTTCACCAGAACACAATGTTTTTAGCTCATCTGATCAATTTTTAATTTTCCCATGAATCTTGTTAGCCCAGCAGCAATCCAATAAACTCCAAAGGGTAGCTGGGCCCTGCCATTTCTATGAGCGCTGGAGGAATAAATGTGGCATGTGGAGTGATTTATGCAAGTTCACTTGTGTTTCCCAGTTGGGGTTGCAGTTCCCCTGCAGCTTTGACACTCTTCAGGAATTTCCTTTCTTCTTGTCCTACTGCTGTGCTCCTGAGAGAGCTGTCTGGGTCTCCCATCTGTGCTGCTGTTTCCCACCCCACCCACACCAAATCAACCTGTCACTGCGATGAGAGTGGAAAAAGGAGACAGGAGTGGGACTAAGAAATGTGTATGCCAGCCCACCTGCCTTCCTGGCCAACACCTCCACCAGCATGCTCTGACTATGGCAGTGAAAGGAGGAGACATCAGAGAAGGACACCGAGGCTGGGGGAAGTGTTGGCACAGAGGGGTCAGGAGCTAGTGCCACTTGGAAGTTTATTTCATAAAGGTGGATTTTGAAGGGAGGATTTCACCTTTGTTCATGAGGAAATGTCTGGTCAGGGAAAAAGATGGAGGCAATTGTTTTGCTGTTAGGCATCCAAAAGGATCATGGATTTCTAGCTTCTCCAGGGCCTGAGATGTGAAGTCAAGCATGGGATGAAATCAGTTCCTCAGATAAGATAGTATTTAGTATTATTGAACAGGGAGTGGGAGAAAAGGCAGGGAGGGAGGCTGTGCATGGTAGTCAGGCCTTGTGTCCTGGTGAGAAGAGTTAAGTAGAGAGTCCCAGATGGGGACTGTCTCCCTCAGGGTGGACAGGCACAGCGATTGAGCCAAGGTAGCTGGAGAGCAGAGATCCCAGCTAGATTCCTGCGAAGGTATTCCTGCTGCTCCTTCAATCTCTAGCTGTTGTTGAGGACATACTTAATGACTCAAGTAATGCTGCTAGTGGGGAGTCATCATCCTTAAGAAAAAAAGCCAAGTGGAACTGAGATCCCAACAGTACTTGTAAGTTCCTCCTGGATGCTGAACTCTGTAAGGATGACAAATTCCCTGGACTATTTGCATGTGCTGCATCTCCAAAGCACATAACACAGCACAGGCCTTCTTCTCCTCTGGGGTCTCTCCGACTGCAGCAGGAATATGTAGGTCTAGTGTGGTCCCTTGGGACCTGGCATGTCTGTGGGCTTCTCTCCAACACATCAGGAGCTGCCAGCTCTTCCACATGGCCTTCAGCCTGGGTGCAATTGTCCCCAACGGGAGGGATGGCTTTGACTGAGGACATCTCCAAAGCTCCCCATCACTTTCTGTGTTGTCTGGGGGATCGGGTGATGGCCTCAAGGGTTAACAGGCACTGCCAGCTGTGGCTCCCCAGCAGGGACAGAGAGGGCCCGGGCACCCCGCCAGGAGGTAATGCTCTTTGAGCACTGCTGGCAAAACCTTCAAACCCCTCGGCTAATTTCGGATGTTCTGCTTGTGACACGGAAGGCTGCGTTCCCATGTATAAAAGAGCTGTTCCCTGGGACTAGGAAGGGAAAGGACTATTTATTAGTATAATGTTGTCAAAAGTGGCTTTTAATTTCACATCTATCTTTCTGAAAGCCCTGGTTGAGGTGGATTCCTTCATGTGCCACTTTGCCTCTAAGGAGCCCCAATATGCTGTAGAAGAGGCTATCCAAAATGCTTGGAACATAATGAAGGATAACCACTCCCTCTTAGTCCAAGAGTCTGAGAGAATAAAAAATGCAGAATATTAAAATTAGGTAGAAAATTTGGGCAAAGTCATGCCCAACATTTCCACATTAGCACAGTTGCAAATAAGTTTTTATCTAAAACAAAAGTAGCTATATCTGTATCTATAATGAATACAACCTTTTCTTCAAGCTAATTGAAAGATTTTCTTAGATGGAACAGACTTGGACCCTGTATGTCAGGAGGACAGCATCCTGCCTGCCTGTCAGGTCCACGTAAGAAAACAGGAATGTTCTCATCTCCAACCAGACATCATTTGTTTTATCTCTCCCTGATTTAGGAGTTGCTTGGGAGATCCTAAACATGAGGAGAGCCTCCCAGACTCCCTTCGGTGCTCCCTTATGGAGACACAGTCTCTTCTGCTGCAGTAGAAGGCCAAACATGGGAACCAATCTCTCCGAGGAGGCTGGATTTCCCTACGCCTGGCCCGGGAAGTGTGAGCAGCCGTGTCCCTGATGGGAGTGGAGACCTTTTATCATTGAGGGGTTTCCCAGCGGTATGGTGCTGACAGATGCCAGCAATGAGATCATGGAAGAGGGAGCAGCATCAGATGACCGACCAGTCTCTCTCTGTCCTGGACGTGTGTCTAACACAGAGCCTGTACCTTGTAATGTGCTGGGTCTGTGGGCTATTGACAGCATGAGATAATATGTGGCCTGGTGACAACGCTTGGCGAGGCTGAAACAGTGTCCTCCAGCCCTTGCTGTGGCCTGTCTCCAGTGACAGTTGTTGTGATCATCAAGGATGCTGGATTTAGGAAGTTTGGAGGGGTGATTGCTCCCTCTCTGGTGTCAGCTATATGGTGAAATGTTATTTCTGGCTGCCTGATTCCTCAGGGAAGGCAATATCTGGTGTCATCATCAACATCATCAACACCATGAGTCTTCTAGAGAAACTACAGGCAGATGCATTCATTCCCTTGCTTTGCTCTCTCCGTTAGGTAAATGTGTCACTGTGCCTTACAGACAGACCTGCCTAAGATCCTGTAAATATGGTGTCAGTGCTAGTGCTGGGATTTTTATACCCTAATTCCCCTCCTGTCTGAAAGCCCTATACTTCCAGTCGAAACTGAGAATGTCCTTACAGGTGGGGATGAGGACTCCTTGCTGATCCAAGATTTTCCAGACCAAGACCTTCTGGCTTTGGAGATAAGAGAGTGCTTTGTGCAGGGACTGAGAGGGCAGCAAGGATCCTGCCACAAAGGGCTGCTACTGCTGGGACACTGGAGAAGGAAGAGTAAGTTCCACTGACTGACAGCAAACCAGAGGGTTTGGCATCATGTCCTTCCAGTCCAGTGTCAATTACTTGGTACTTTTTTAAAAAAAAGTACTTAGGGCATGTTTCTTCCTCCACAATGTTAAAAAGGTCTCTATCTATATGAATAAACCTGCTTTTTCTCAGTCCAGCAAAAATAAGGAATGTCATGTACTTCCATACTGTGCTGCAGGTTTCCCTCATGGCTCAGGGGATGTGAAATTGAAGATCAGGTCTCCATGGGGCCTAGGGGACACTAAGAAATTCTCGACATCACTGCTGATGATTTGAGTAGAAGAGCAGAAAGGGAAGACAATGTCTCTGCTGAAATGACCAAATCCAGGCATCAAAAATGCAGGGACATCCACAGCAACATAGCAAGCCTCTTGCACTGATAAAACCTTCTCAGTCCCCTATTTTGCCCTGACCCTGTCTGCTTGTTATGGCTGCAAAAGCAGCACAGGGATGTGCCCTACAGACCCTCTGTGCTGGGGTCACACAGTAGCTGATGTTACTGTCACAGCCAAGGGTCCCCTGTGGCTTCCCGGGAGTCTCCATCTGACTGCTCCGGCCCTACAGCACAGATGTTCCCATGCTCAGGGGATATGTCAGGATTTCTGGGCATCGGCTTTGCCCAGTTAGAGCGGCTGCCCCAGTCAGGCTGCCTGACATCTGTAAATTACAGACAAATGTGCTACAATCTACAAATACCACCAGGGCAGAGACAGAGAGCACGTCCCCAGAAAGCCGGAATGCTGGCTGCCCTTCCCGTGCTGGCGATGTTTCGTGCACATGTAGCAAGTGCTTTCTGTCACTGGCTCTCATAGATCTTCCTTACAAATCCACCTCGGCTTAACAGACCCCCTGCAGAGAATGGGGGCTTTTCCTTTAGTTTATAAATGCAGTCAGGATGTGAGCTGCATGGTTTCACACGTTTGGCATCAAGACCCAATGCACAGCTGTGAAGGAAGGGAGAAGAGAGGATGGGGAAAGAAACCAGGAATGGGGAAAAAAGAGGTGTTTGTTTTTAAAAAAGGAGCAGAAAGCCAGAAAAATAAATGAAGAAATGGGGAAAAATTAATGAAGGGAGAAGAAAGAGCAGGGAATGAAAGAGGGAGTTTTAGAAAATCAGAGGATGCATTTATTGTGCTGCAGGTGCTTGCCCACACCAGCCTAATGTTCAGCTGGTTCTCTTAGTCTTCACAGAGAGAGTTGGCATCCCTCTATCTCCAAACCACATATGTGCAAATAAAACCCACAGCAGCTGAAAAGCCCTGGGATGAAACACAGGAGATTAAATTACAAGCTAATTGGGCTGAGTTGCTTTCAGAGGAATGAAAGTTTCGGCAGGAGGCAATTTTTCCAGAGATGATGGCCCAGTCAGACCCTCCTCTTCCCTTTCTCCATGAACCAGCCTCACCACTGCTCTTCTGAAAGGGCTGTGTAATTTTTTTCATCCTGTTGGAGTTTTCCATCCTGGGCAGGTCTTCAAAGGACTGTGGGACCTACTTCTGACCATGCATTAAACCAATATTTGCCTGCTGTATTTCATATGGGAACTCCATGCTTAGGCTTCTTTGGGTCCTCAAAATCAAAATACATTTCTATTAGCATGGTCAGGGACCTCCTGTGCTTCTGGGCTCATTTATCCTGGCAAAAGGGAGTTAAAGGAGAAACTGAGCAGTTGCCCACAACTCCGTGGTGGACAATGATAAACATGATGGAACCAAACTCTTCTCAGGAGCATGGAGCAGTAAGAGAGGCCAGTGGCCACTCTGCAGCTTGGGAAGGACAGCAGGAAAAACGTAATTTCATGAGGAATGTAGCCCAGCACTGGAAGGGGTTGTACGAAGGGAGCTCGGCCTCTGTCTTGGAGGTTTTCAAAATTTGTGTATCAAAGCCACATCTGACCTAATCTAGAGTTGTCTGTAGTCTGTCTTTGAATAGGAAGCTGGGCAAGAGGCCTCCAGAAGTCCCTCCCAACCACTGTGTCTACAGTTCTAGGGTTTTTTTCCATTCAGTTTCAGCATTTTATGCTTGAAAGTTGGTTTGATTCAGTCTTGCCTGATGTGATGCTGCTTACTCTCAGCAAACTAGCATTTTATTATATCAGCTTCTGAAACTCTATTGCTATAATTACTTTCCTTTTAAAAAGACATTCTTATTTTGTAGCAGATGGGAATTCTGGCAGGTAATTGAATTTGATCCACCTTTAGCATGTTACGAGAAAACTTTTTTAATTGTCAAAACTACCCAATTTGTGTGTTCCGGAGACAGCTAGGAACACAAATTGGATTTGAGGTTGGGCGCTATGCAGTTGGGCTCTTGGGTAGAGTATTTTATTCTAATTTAGGTTTTGTTTTCCTTTTGTTAATAAAATATTCAGCCTTTAATGCCACATAGTCAAAGAACAGTTGGAGAGCCAATTGATTGGTGGTTCCAACACTGCAAGATCATTAGAAAACCCATAACATTTATCAGGTGCTGAAAGCTAACACATGATGTGTAAATCTGTGATTTAAAATGAGCTTGATATATAATCCCTGAGACACCAGAGCATCAAGGTTGGATAAAGTTTTTCTGTACTGCACTTAAGAAAGCCAAATTAAAGCAATTGGGATGAGTGAGTATAATAAAAATTATTTCATACTATAGTAATTTACTTCTGACTTATACAATCTTCCCCTTTTGTTAGTCCAAAAATTAATAGAGTAAAAGCTGTGTTTTTATGGAACAGAAGAGCCGCATAGTTTTTCTTTGGATGCTCTCAAGCTGAGCTGACCAAAATCTGATTTACTCAGATTTAAGCCTAAGTCATATGCTTCCTGCAGGAATCCCACAGCAGTGTTCTATTTTTTCAGGTGCAGAAAAGGTTTGTTTTTTTTCAATTTGATTTTATGTGATTACTCAGTCTGCTGACATTTAAGGAAATGATGGTCAGCTTCCCCATTGTGTATAAAACCTTCCTCTTTCCAGCAAATGTTGCCTACTTTTTACCTAATCCTCCACTGGCCAGGGTAGTACTGCATTACAGCAGATTTCATACCTGGTTGGTTGTTTCTCTTTTTGGCTTCAAGAAGGTGTGGTATGCAAGTGAATTTCCAGTCTTTCAAATCTTCTCCTTCATATTAACCCTTTGGATCCTGTTAGAAATATTCAAACAGAGCATAATCAGAACAATTCATTTTTATGACCATCAGAAAACTTCCTGGAAAAAAGCCCTACCAAAAATACATGTATCTTGCAAAATCATTCATTTGCCATACCCCTGGTCAGCAGCAGTGTTTCAGAAAGGCAAGGCATCTGGAACACTAATATAACTAAATGCCAGAATTTAGTGGAAAGCTGTTAAACCTCGACAAAAGGTGGAGGAACAAGGAGGTCATGTTGTAGAGGGCACTTCCCTGTCCTCTGGTGATAACAGATTTGCTCTTCTTCAGGGTTTCTTCCTGGCACGAACAGTGACAGCACTGATTTGAATATCTCAACTCCTTTCAAACAGTTATATTATGTATATTATATATGTTATATCATATCATATTATATCATATTATATTGTATCCTATCAGTCAGGTTTGTTGTTTTGACAACTTTAAATGGTGTTTACACAACATCACTGTTGCTCTGACTCCTGAACAAGAGCTTTGGGATAAAACCATTGCCCTCAGTGAGCCCTTGTCTCTCTCCCAGGTGTTTGCTTCCTAAGGAGGCAAAATAGTTAACAAAAACATGTCCAAGAACTGGATGGGTTTTCTGATCACTGCCTGAAGGGTTAAAGCTTTCTTTATGCAGCTGCCTTAGGAGAGGTACCTATGTTTGTAGGACTGTCATATATCCCTGTTGAAGGTGTTCCTTTGTAAACTTTTAACTGCTTGTTTATGAGCTGGGAATTGATTTCTTGACTACTGCTTTTCTTCGGACTCTTCACTATATATAGCAGATCCCTCCCGAGTCTTTTGATGCCCCTAAGGATTATATGTAGTGACTGAAAGATGTTATTATCTTTATCCTTATTTTGTTTTAGTTTTTTACTTTTTACTTCTGGGAATTCTGGGATGCCTTGTGAAAGCCAGAGATTTCACTCCACACTCTGCAGCTCCTGCTCTATTCATTGTATGGTAAGTGTACTACAGAAGGCAAAACTGTGTATTTATTTGTGCTCTGCTATTAATATATGTACATATCACAGGCAGTGGTAGATAAATAAAATAAATTAATAAAGACATAAGAAAGCCAAAGGGGAAATTCCCCTTTTTTGTGCCAAGGACCCAGAGAGTTTCTGTCTGGATGCAATTACAATTTTGGTATTTTCTTTCCATAAGAAATATTAATGTGTTTGAGCACATATGACAGAGTTCCCAGGAACATGGATCCAGGAGGCAAGAGCAGGGGCTGCAGGGAAAAAAGGAAATGGTCATGGTTCTCACAATCAAAGGGAGGTGTACCAAGATTCACTTCACTGCCTGTATTCTCATCTGTCTGCAAGGTTTATGATGATATCAGTATCCAGGGAAAACAGAAGTCCAGTCATAATGATGTTAATACAGACAACGTGGCAGGTAAAGAGGAGAACAAAGGCCAGTCAGGTATGCCTTGACAGATACTGAATGCGTCCAGTGTACTGTGAAGCAGAGGCATTGTAGATTTGAGGGGCTTCAGCTTTTTTTAAGAGACATCTTGCAAGGTGAAGATTCAAAAGGCCCAGACACAGTCAGCAAGACAAACATGAAAGAAGGGAAGCCCATTCGGGGCTGGGTGAGGACTGGACACTAATGTGACCAGTCTTAGTTCATGCGGGTTTGGGAACCTTTCACCAGGGATCTGCTTCTGTGGTAGCAAAGAAATAGCAACAACAACAAATGGAACATTATCAGTGGAAAACTGACATAGTGACAGCAGAGGAGACACACTGTGGTGGTGAAATAGGGTTCAGGAGGGGCTTGGTAAGATTATGCAAAACTGGAAAGGCTATTCACTGCAAACAGAAGCTTCTGAACAGAGCACAGGGCCTGGTTTCTGCCAGCCCTACTCAGTCACCCGCTGAGGCTGCACAATGAGAAGTGCCCTGCAGCTCCTGGGAGCTCACTGCCCTGACTCTGCCGTGGGATTTGGAGGGAAGGCAAAATGCCACTGAGTGCCAAGTGTTGCTAAGACCATATCAGAGTACAGGCAAGGAAAACAGAGTTGTAAGGGACCTCTGGAGGCCTCTTGCCCAACCTCATGCTCCAAACTGTGTACTGCTGACTCTAGTTGTTGGAGACATGCCCACTTCCAGCTGTCCATCCAGCACAGTCCAGATCTCCCATAGTACCCATCTGGTACCTGCGTACGTAGCTCTGCCATAATGCACATAACTCATGACCATCTTAAATGGCACTGGGCTCACATTCAAGCAGCCGAATTGTGCCTTCAGATTGGATATACAATTGGCATGACAGGATACATGAAAGTCTGTTTCCAAGGCTGGGGATCTGGAAGAGTCACTTCAGAGTTTGACATAAAGACTTAGAGACCAAAATAAGTCCATTACTTAAAATAAAGACTTGAGTGGCCTTCCCCTGCTCCCTCACAAACTGTGGTGAAGGAGCAAACAGCCACATCTCCCGCAAGAAAGGCAGGTTAGTATAAACCACACATCCTTCCTGCAACTGGAATACATTTGGCCAAGAAAACACAAAAATGATGAGAGATGTGCCAACCAGCGACAATCTTCCTTCTCTCATGCTCTTGTTTTACAGCTTGGATACCTTGAAAGGGTTAACAAAACTGTGGAACAGGGAGGACTCAGAGAGATCTCAAAAGGCTTTTGATAAAGTCCGGCACAAGAGGCTATTGAGAAACTTGGCCAGGGGTGAAAGGTAAAGTCCTGTCATGGATTAAAAACTGGAGAAGAGATAAGGAGCAAAGAGTAGGAACAAATGGCCAATTCTTAGCATGCAAAGAGATTAATCGTGGGTAGCTGCAAGGACAGGATTGCAGACTGGTGTCGTGTTTACTTACCACTGGCCAGGCAGGAGCTAAAATACACTTTTGGCTCAAAATGCTCAGGATAGCCAAGACTAGGGAGACTTAATACAAACCCGAGGAAAAATTGACTAAAGGGTCCAGTTCTGCCAGGAATTAGTATCACCCGGCATGTTTTAAAAGGCAAGAAGAGAGTAAAAAAGCAAGTTTGCATGAGAGGCAGACTTCACAGAAAAAGGTAAATACAGGCTAATTCTGAAAAGACAGAACACTATTCAACCCATTGTCATGGACAGCATGATGTGTGCACCAGAATTAAAAAGCTAGAAAAGTGGGGAAAGGAAAGTCCTGAGAGCACCACATGGCACTGCACTTGGGTTAGCTACACTGCCAGCCACATCACCTGATGGACACCAACGGAGAGGAATAAGGTAGGACTGAGGCCTTTAAGTGAATATGAACAGCCTACACAGTTGTACATAAATTACAAGAGCTCTCCATCCTCCTGCTCCCTGCTTACACAAATAATCACTGTCTGGACTCAGAAGAGGTACTAATGCTGTTGCAGTTTTCTTCTGGAAATCTCTCTAATTGGAGAAAAGTTTTGTGGAGACTGTTGCATTTTCTTATAATGGGTAAAAATGGCAAAAATTTCAATTTTTTTTTCCTGCACAGGGTTTTAAAAACAATTGACATGTATTAGCAGCTAAAATTTCATGTTTGCCCTCATATCACACCTAATAAACATCATTGTCTCCATTCCACATGGAACACCACTGCAGTACAGAGACATTGCCACAGTCAGTATTAGCCTTGGAGGTGAGTTACTTAACTTAAACATATTTATTTGGTGTGGAATGACACATCCAAAAGTGTGTCTCTCTCCCATCTCTCAGCAGAGGAGATCTCAGTGAACACTTGAATTTAGCTTTATGTTTCTAAAGATGAGAAGGACAGAAATAGTGCCCCAAACTCTTGATTCCCAATGTTATATTCAACTGCAAGTGTCCATAAGTGTTGTTGAAGATGCCAAGTGGAGTTTGCTTTTGAAATGTTTTGGCCAGGCAAGGAAACATCATCTCAAATACAGAACCACCCTTGGAAGGACAGAAAACAGATGTGGAAATTAATATGCCCTGGTTAAATCCACGAGATATAAAGGTAAATTAAATAGTTGAAAGTTGTTTGTTGCAATGAAAGGTGAAGGAAATTTCAACCTACATTTCATCTACGTATGATCTCTTTAGGATTCGACATTACACAACGCTGTCTAAGGGGTTCATGGCATTTCTTTTGCCCTTCCTTCAATTTTGTTTCTTCTCACTTCTGATTCTTTTGAAAGAGTATACAGAAAGAGAATAGAGTAAAATGGACAGAGCAATTAAAAAGCAGATTGCATCTTTCCTACAGAGGAATCATCTTTGGCTGCCACTAAATTGTTTGGAAATATCATGGATTCCCTTGATGACAGCATTGCAAGTTAATTAGGTGCACAAAGTCAGGTAATGAGGTGAATGCAAATAGGCAGAAGTTGAGAGCTTCCCTGCTGTAAAAAATCTCAGACAAACTGCTTGCCCATAGGATCAGATGGATTTCCTCACATATTAAAGTCTTCCAGCAATTTGTATTATGCACACTACAGACGTTTAATAAATAGCAATGCTACCTATTCAGGTAGCATCAATGTGGTGTTCTGAAGTTGAATCAGGCACTGTCAGAGGAGCTGGGTTTGCTTTCTGATGCATATACCAGGTACCTTGCTGTCATTTCTGTATCACAAGGGAAAATGTCCTCTGCAAATGGCTGATTTGCCCTGAAGGGGAGAGATGGGTTGCTTGGGTCGGGTACAAGTAACCACCAGAGGTTCCACTTTGTCATAAACATCAGCAGGAGGAGTTTTTCTTAAATGTGATCTCTGTCTGCTCTCTTTGAGGTCAATCGGAAAACTATTGAATTAGTGGTCAGTGAAGTTAAACCAGAACCTAAGGCTGCTGATCACGTCCCCCTCCTCCCCTGCCTTCACCCACTTTCCAGTATGTTCACATAATGGAGCTGAGCAATTACAGTCTGGGGTCTATGTGGGCATCCCTTTGAGTAGGATCAGCATGCATAAAACAGACTGGTGAGCTGGATCATCCAGAGGTGCAGCTGGAAAAGTTCAAACATGAGCTGAATATGAATGGGCATCACCAGACACCAGCTGTCTCATTCCCATCAGAAATTATTCAAGTGGCAGATTTAGTAACTCACTAACTAATGAGCTCAGATGAGCAGCTAAAGCCTGAGCTCATCCCATCTAGCTGCAGGCACTGAACTGTGGTCCCAAGTTTGGAGTCTCACTCCTTGTTTCCCTTCATAGTCAAAAGAGAGGTAGACACTGCCTTGTGGTAACTGAATAATCAAAAGGAAACATATCACAAGAGTTCATCCCCACATCCAAAGCCAGGACAAAACCAACCTAATGCATTCCTGACAGCTGACTGTCAAACCCATTGCTAGAACCCCTCAGTGACGCAGATTTCATCCTCAGACAGCCTGTTCCCATGGTAGATTAACATGATTGTGTCTTACTAAGGCATTCGCTCTCTTCCCCTTGCCGGTCCCCAGAGTAAGCCCCCCAGGATAGTGGAGGATGTGTACTTCCATGACTTCATGCAGCACCTGGGCTGGCATGATTTACCTGACCTTCCTTGTAGCTGAGGACAGGACACCCTGCTCCAGCTGGTGCTTGGGCCATGGCAGGCAGCTGCTGAGGGCAGCACCTTTGGCCATCCCGAGGATTCTCAGTTGCTTGACAGGAGTCTCTCTAAGCTTGCCATGTCATTTGCTCAGCATGGGACTGGTCAGGTTGGGTTCACTAGATACAAACAGGGTATTTTTAAAGAAATACAGTTTCTGCACCTGAAAATCAGACTGTCATTTCAGATTATTTTAGGCAGTGGGGCTGTCACATGAGGGGCAGAGAGCAGCCACAACCCAGGCAGGGGCATCACTTACCAGGACAAGGTTGGCAGGAGAGAGAGGTCCCATTGGCAGATCAGTGACCACTGGACATGATAAGGGAATGAGCTAGGTCTGAGGTCTTCCCAGGAATAATTATTGTTATAATTACTATATGTCATTCAAGTAGGGAAAAATCTGTATGCTTAGGAAAAGCACTTATTTAAAATTCCAGAAGTCACATTTTGCTTCCAAACTACAGTCACAACAGTTTTAAAATGTCAGTTTTGACTTTTGCATATTTCTGTATTTGACAAATAATTTCAGATTTCTTAAAAGTGCCTTTTTAGTTCAGTGTTTGCACCTTGGTCTCATAAGAGTCTGGCAGAGACCCCCTTATCATTTCTTAGCCAACAAGACAATTGATCGTAATGTGCAAACAGAGGTAGGAATACTGAATATCTTCCTTATGCATTACATCTACTTGCTCTCCTGGTGCTCTGCAAATATTTCAAAGCCATCTTTCAGCTAAACAACTCCAACCATGCTTTTTGCCATGTGAGGAAGACAACATGCAGCAGGTACAAACTGATACGAGAGGTTCAGACAAGGTAAAAGGAAAAATTCTTTCATCATGAGGACAGCACAGGAACAGGTTGACCTTCTAGCTGGGCCTGCTTTGAGCACAAGATTGGACTAGAGGCCTCCTGATGTCCCTTTCATCCTGAATTATCTTCAATCCTGGGTGCATTCAACTCATCTCACAAAGACAATGCCTCGTCCACCAGCAATGTGTTATGGGCTCATGCTATGAAGACCAACAGGGCTTTGGTCTTCTCCAGATTCTCCAGAACCTTCTCTGGAAATGACAGCCAGAAGATCCAGCATCAGAAAATCTCCACAGCACATTGCTGAAGTTCTGCAGCTCCAATCCACCATGGTACATCTGCAGGGGAGCATTCTCAAAGCTACTGATCTTCATGACACTCCTGCTGTGGGAAGATATGTATGTCTAATATATGTGGACTGAATTATGTTCTGGAGGTGCCTAATTTCTTAGTGAATAATTATAAGCAGGTAAAAGACTATTTTAGGGAGAACTTCCCCCCCTCTCCCCCCCAGCCCCTGCCAGATTTTCTGAAGTGCCAAACTCAACTGATTGCAAAGGGAAATTCAGTATAAAGGTGGATTGGATTTGCTCTCCCAGGCCAAGTGTCTAAAACCTCATAGAGGCAGTGCCCACATTAGGCAGTGATCGATTGCTGCCATTATAGGTGAGAGGATAATGTGAGAGGCAGTGAAGTACACAAATACAGAGCTGATAGCCCTAGCAGTACACTGCACAGATTCACTCTGGTGCATGGAACATCCAGGGAAATAGTTCCAACAAGTATAATGCAAAACCCATTCTCAGTCTCTCTACTAACACCACAAATAGCATTTATAGAAATCTGTTGCTGCAGAAACGAGGACAAAATGAGCCTCCTGTTCTTTCTCAACAAAGCTAGATCTCAGAAGGGTCATTTTGCATAGTGAACCAATTAATCAGCCCAGGCATTAGATCAGACAAGTGATTTTGCTCCTGTGAGGAGCTGTCAGCATGCCACAATGATGAAACCAGCTAAGTATGTATGGAACTAACTGGGAAAGAAAGTGGTACCTGACCAGAATATATTTTCTGCTCAATAATGCCTGCCTGAATTTAGCCTCTTCAGTCATGCCAAACCTCAAGTCTGGAAAATACATTAGGAGGAAGAGTAAGTCTGTCTGGTGCAAATTGAAATGCGTGGCATCAAAACACATAATAGCTTGTGCAGTCATCATTCATGCCACTGGTCCCTCAGCCTTCAAAAACAATTTCTGAAAACCTCACCAATTATTGTGCCATCTCAATTTCTCATTCTTGGGCAGAATAACAGAGAATGACAGTCACCACACTTGCAACACAAAACATCAGGCAACACTGGTGCAATTCTCAGAAAAGGTGTAGACTGGGACACATTAGCGGGACTCCTACGCTTTTACTGAATGACAGCCTCAATACAAATGAATGGATGATAATTATCCATAATTTAATCACCCAAATAGCTTGGAAAGTCTGTTGCTAGTTACTTGAACCCACTCTTTCTAAGGGGGAATTGCTCCTCTAGAATATTTTTAGAGAAAGGCATTTTGAGGTACTCATTTAACATCTCTAAAGCTTGTCTCAACATGACATTTGAACAATTTATAGGGATGAAAGCAATCATAATTGTCATTTTGCAAGATGAAGTTGTTTCTTTGATTTCCTGACATAATTCTTTTTCACAGGCCCTATAGTATGACCCTGTGATTGATTACATTTTTTGTTCTTTGATTTAGTGATTCCAATTCTTAGGAGCTTATCAGAACCTTCATAGAATTCACCCCTTATCTTAAAATCTTGCTCGCAGGGCAACTGATTACATAAGAAAGTCACATTTTATTCAAAGGAATCAGTTTCTAGTCCTCTGGGTTACAAAGCAGTTTTAAAACACAGATCTGAAATATCCCAATGGCTTGGATATCCCAGAAGATAAATTGGAAGAGTTCTTCTTTCTGTTTCTCGTTATTTTGAAGTCAGTCTTAAAATGGAAGATTCTTGTAAATCTCATAAAATGGCAATTATAGGTGATTTCCTCCATAGAAATTGCCTGTGTCACACTGAGACAAGTTTAGAGAAGCCAGATTCATGATTTCAGAATATTTGACATTGGTGTTGCTGTAATTTGAAATCTGTAATCATGAACATTTCAGTGCTTGGGACTCCCTATTCAGATACTGCACATTTTGTGTGAGAATATGAAATCTTTAGCCTATGCATATATTTATGCTCCTCTCAGCTGGCTTCCTAAAGAGGACACACAGATATTACATAGACAATGTGATTCCACCATATTAAAATAACCCACATCATATCAATTACCACTTTGGCTCAAAAGTGACAGGCAAAAAATCTCTGACCAGAGCTTTGGGTCACCCCATTGAATGGCACAGGGCTGGGTATTCACCTCCTAAGAAAGCAGAACAATGTTGGTGAAGACTGCCCAGTTAATTCCACCTCAGGCATCCCCTGAATATGAACCCAGAAACTAAATTTAGCTGTAGAAGGTGCAAAAGATGCCTAGTCTCACACTGGGTGTCTCTGACCATAACAGAGACCTTCAGCTGCTCCTGGAACAACAGACCAGGTGCAAAAGCAGAATTTCTAGCACATGGTAAGTGTCCTCCCTGTTCTTATTTGAAGGTTGTTTGTGGTTTGAAGTGTGCTGAACCCATAACTGCCTGAAGATTCTCACAAACTGAAAATTCTAGGAAAATGGCACTTCAGAAACAATGTGATATGATGCTTGAAAATAAAATTTAGTCCTTGGACTGTGAGGCTGCCTAGCAGATCCAACAGGCTTATGTTTCCAAATGCTGATGAAGATCCATTCTTAACATGCACACCCAGTCCCTTTTCACAAAACCCGGCATGCAATCACAATATCCTTTTCTCTAAAGATCATACAGAGTAGATGCAATAGAGAGCAATATTTTTGATGTATACACTAATTTAAATTGAGACATTTAATGCTATCACAAGCACCATGGAGTGAAAGGGTGGTAAGTATTTTAAAATGAAAATCCCAATTCATCAGGAACACTCATCAGTGGGATTATTTCCATGCAGGAAGTTTGACATTCACTTAAGTATCTTTTTGGACATGGGCCAGGGAATAATATTGATTTTGCTGAGTTTTCAATTAATGACACTGAGAGATTAAGCACTTGGTTTTGGGGGTAATCACATAAATAAAAAAATTGTTTTGATTTTCTTTAAAACATTGCATTGGTCCCAAAGACCAGCTGGTTCAAATTTACTCTTGGAGCAAATGCTTCATTGCCATTAGACATCTGTGAGGCAGGACATGGCATTCTATAAATAAATACTGTATGACCATGACCACAGCAGGGTGATGCTCGTTCCTAAATTGGATCGAGTGGATGCTGATATGTGAAGTATGTTCTCTGCTCTCCTTGCTGGCCCCTTCTCCCACTACCCCTGCCCTGCTCCCTCTGATTGCATCTTACCATGCCTTATACCCTCTAATGCCTGGTTAATTTTAGAACCACCATCATGCCGGAGGCATGGTGATAATCATATATGCACAGACAAAATATGTGAAGCCATGTAGGTTGATAGTGTGCCATCTTCTATGGACATTTATAACCCGCTTGGAAAGGCTCGCTAAGGAAGTGACATATGTGACTAATTAGTCTTGTTGCTAATAATAGTAATCTTTGGTTTACAGTGTTGGTTTTTTTTTCTAATCTGGAGCAGGTGAGAATCACCCATGGTCCATGACCTGCATGGGGTTCGTGAAGCGGTTTGACATGTGTAGTGAAAACATAAGTTGTAACGTGAGTCACCTACACACCCAAATGAATGCACACTTTGGGTTAGTTTTCTGGGGGGGCAGTATGCACACATTCAGTCATTGCTACACCTTAATCTGGAACTTGGTGTATGCTGGGAAGAGCTGGGCAGCACTGTCAGCTTCCAATGCTCCCTATATACTGCTCATGGGAATTATTCACCGTGACACTGGAGTAATCTGGGTTAAAAACAGCAACTGTCTAACAACAACTGAAATTATGTGGAATTAGAGAGAGGAATAGTTATCCAGACAAAATTACAGGTAATATTTTAAAGTATGTTCTTCCCTGAGTATGACTCCATGGATGTGAGCAGATATCTTATAAATGAGATTCTAAATGCTGTTCTCTACGGAGTAACCTAGACCTTCTTTGATATAGCCTTGCTAAAGCACATGAACACACAAAATACCCTGGACATGGGGTACCAGTTGCCAGTATTCCAAGCTATGATTTTGAGTCTGCCACTAACATCTCTTAGATTTCCTTCTAAAGCCCCTCTGACTATTCTTAAAAAAAAAAGAAAAAAAATATATAATTTTGCTGCCGTTTCTATCAGTTTCTGTGATTTATAGCTCTAGTTCTCTTCCTCATTCACTTAAATACCTAAAAATGCCAAACTCCCTGCATTTACATCAATCTAGAGTCAAAGCCTTGTAACCATATAACACAACAATGTTCAATGACAGGTGACTTTAGTTGTGGGGGGTGACTGCTCAAAGGCTGTATAAATTTGCTCATAATAAAAAGAGCTTAACCACTTCTCCCACCTGGCTTGAACAAGTATGATATCCCTCATCCACAATAATGCTTCACTCAACCATCACCACAATAATAGGTTATTGCAGCCTTAACCAACCAAGTCAGCTCACCTTGCTGATTGTAAGGTTCTTTTACTAGTTTCTATATTAAGTGTGAAGAATAAGAAAAAAATAGGACAAATATAATTTTCTAATGAGTTAGATAAAAATCAGAATGTCCTTGGCAGCAACTGCTCTGGGTTAAATCCCTATGAAATAACAGGAAGACTGAATAAGGAAAAGTGAGGTCATGACAGTTACTAAGGAAGGACATGGCAGCAGACAAAGACTTAGATGGGTGGAGTAAGCATGGATCATGGCTGTGTGGAAGCAGGCTGGGAAATTCAGAGAAATCAGAATTAAGTTTCAGGGCTATGTCTGGTGTGGCCACTTTGGTGAAGGCATTTGAACTCACTCATTTGATGTCCGTAAATCATGGGGAATCTGCCTCATGGGACAGAAATCTGCCTTGTAGTAGTGATGTTACAGTTTAAACTCTGTGAATGAAAAGATTGAAGGGACAAAGAACAAAGCCCTTGGTGGTTTAATGTTCAGCTGCCAAGGAAATGTCTGTGGATGTTGAGTGAGGGTAGTCCTGATGACAGAAAAATGTAGAACTGAACTCTGTCTCTCTACAATGTGATTATAGGGACAGGCTTCTAACCTTGTAGATCACACTCATTTCTCACTGGTGTTTTGGACTCCCCCTATCCTGCAGAAAGGAGGTAGCAGTGGGATTTGACAACTCCCCCAAATTCCCAGGTCCTTGGAATGCAACATAGAGACAATTTTCTCAATATTTAAGGAAACTTAATGGAGAGGAAGACCTGGAGATCTCATAAAGCCTCCCTCTCCTGCAAACAATGCAGGATGGAAAAGAATTGACAGTGAGCTGGTGACCAAGCCAGTGGTAGAAAGCCAAGGGCCATGGCTGTAGCAGCAAGTCCTTCATCCAAGGAGCAGTCTGTGCCCCACAGAAGGAAGAAGACAAGCAGTTTTACAAGAACTGATCTGATTGCACTAACTGTTAAATTCATATCCAAAATCAAAGGGTGAAGCAAGGAAGCAATGGGCAGTCATTTAACACAAAATCCAAATATAGCGAATGGAATGAACCAAAATCTCAATGATACAAAGGGAAGAATTATATTGAAAAAGGATCTAGTGAACAAAAGAAGGAGAGGCAATCACATGATCAGAACTGCTGGGATCTGTCTAGACAGCTCAGAAACAAGTCCTTGACAGTCAGTGTCCTAACCAGTAAAGAGGATACTATTTTATGTCTTCTACACACTAACAATTCACACTACAGTTATCTGCTTGTAGATACACAGAATTCATAAGTATTAAATGTAGCTGGAGGAAAAGGAGGGGGGATCCTTCTTCTAATATATGCTGGAGGCATTTTTGCTTGTCGAGACTAAATAGCCTTAGAATTTCTAAAAATCACAGAAGTTAATCTCCTTACTCAAACTGTTACATCTAATCCAGGAAATTCAGTATTAAACTTCATCTTCACAGTCAAAGAACTGACCACAGAATTAATTTTAGTGATGGCTTTGATACAAATGGTTTTACTTAATTGGATTCCTTGTATACAGGCAAAATGAAGTCCAGATGATTACTGTAATGAACTGATACATATATTCAATCTCTCAGAAAAGAGTTTTACAAACAGAAACAGTGCTAATCCAAATAACTTGGAAAAAAACCATCTGAAAATATGATGGTTAGCTCAGTTTTTTAAAGATTTGTCTTAAAATGGCCAAAAAAATATTCATAATCCTGCAGTCAAGAAAGAGTCAAAACTTCTGAAAACCTCACTTAGAAGCAAAATCAAGTATTCCATTAATTTTTGAATATGCACACAGTTTCTATTGACAATAGAAACAAAATGAGGAAAAGATTTTAAAAAATTCACTCAGCATACACTAAGAGGGAGACAAACTGGCTAAACTAGCCAATCTCAGATTCTTGCAATGCAAGAATCATAATTAGTGCAGTAAACTTCTACCAAGGCTGCAAAGGGATTGCCCCAGTGCTATTATGTTTTCAATTATACATTGGGTGGGGAGACACCGGCACAGGTTGCCCAGAAAACCTGTGGATGCCCCATCCCTAGAAGTGTTCATGGCCAGGACAGATGGGGCTCTGAGCAACCTGGTCTAGTGGAAGGTGTTCCTGCCCGTGGCAAGGGGTTGGAACAAGATGGGCTTTAAAATCCCTTCCAACCCAAATGATTCTATGATTATGTCAATGGAAAAAAAATAAATCAAGTCCTCACAAAGTTATTATGTGTGACAAAGACTGAAGGGTGGGTTAATAGAAGGCAGACAGAATGGAGGTATTGAGCAAACATGATTGTACTTTTAGATGAAACAGGATGGACAAAATGATTTTCACAAAAACTGAATATAAATACTACATTTAGAGTGAGAGACTGAGCAATTTTCACAGCCCAAGGCACAGTTCTCTGAAAAACTGACTTGAAAAAGCATTAGCAAGTAGCAGTAGCTATTTAGCTGGCCATGGCCTACCATGCTGATGCAGTGATTAGAAAGGTAAATGGAACTGAACATCTGTGTTAGGCATCAGTTGCTTTGGTGTCTTCCTGCTTGAGGTCTAGAATTCAAGCAAACATCAATAAATTTGGGCAGGAACCGTTGACTCAGCATGCCAAGAAAAACAATCTGTGCAACTTATGAAAAAAAATGAAGGTGACTGAGTTGTTTGATCACTGTCTAGCAGAAATTTGACACCAAAGGAGCTCATTTTGGTGGACAAAGGTGCAGGAGTCCAACTGTGGAGAGCTGAGGACAGGCAATTTCAGAACAGAAATTTCTACCCATGATGGAAAGTGGCAACTGAAACAGTTCACAAAAAGATATACTCCATATTTCTTTGCTTCTCGTCTTTAAATTCTTTGAAGTTTTTAAATCAAGACAATTTTGTTTATTTTCCAAGAAGATAGTCTTGCTGGAACAGAAGTCTGGGAAGGCTCACACCCCACCCTTGGGAAGGTGTTGGACTAGAAGACTAGGATCACAAAGTTCTGGCCATAGCAGCCACAAATTTGTAATCTGGATTGCAATCAAACATGTCTTTATATGCTCCTGGCTTGGAAACACCTTGGTATTATTCCCTCAAATGTTGCCTGTAAAGAAATGTCTAAGAAGGAAAAGTAATTGCAAGTAGGCAGATATTGTTCTTGTTGTGGTTAATCTAAATCCCAAATCCATTCTCCCTGGGATTTAAGAGATGGCAAGTGACCTTGCTCCATTGAGTCAGTTGCTCAGATTTAAACCAGGATTGCAAAATTAGTGATCAGCCTGCGCTGCACTGTGAGTGTCTGGTTGCAGTTTGTGCCATATGTGCATTCCATTTCAAGGGGGCCTGTGAGAACAATTTTGAGGACATCTGTTAGCAGTGCGGTCCCAGAGGAACACTCACAAGTGCCTTGTGAAATGGCCCATTTTAATTTTAAAAATCCTCTGCTTTGTCTTTGAGATAGGGGGTTTTCTTTACAATTTGTCAGGGTTCACTGTGCTAAACCCAACTGCACCAGCTTTGGCACTCCATTCACAATCCAGTCTTTGGAGGGAAAAAGCCCATGTTTACTAGTCAAGATGTCCAATTTGCATTTCATTCATTCATTTTCCATTTGTTCTGCCAGGTGTTGTAAGGCCTCATGATATCTCTAGTCTCCCATGCAGAATACTTTTAAAAACAGGAAGCGTTTGAAATTCATCATTAAAAGGGCTTGTCCACCTTTGAGAAGCCCCTTTACAGCTTTACAAACGAGGTATTTTATAGGCCCAGTTTTCAGAAGAGGGTCTTGAAAGGCTCATGAAAAACTTCAGCTTCTTCGTACTTTGAAGACATTTTGAATCAGAGTATCTCAGATGTCATTGAAAATATTTGATGATCTCAAACCCAATAATTACCTCTCCCCACAACCCTCGCCTCAGAGTGACTTCACTATTGACAGCTCTTTAGTGCCCTCTCATGATGATTTGTGTCTGACAGTGTAAGCAAGAACATGAGTTTTCGGGTAACTCAAGAGTGATGGCTGCTGTGCAAACTTTTACACTTCTTCATCGTAGGTGAGCCTTTGTAATGAGATAAACACATTTAAAACCATTCACCTCCACCCCTGGTATAGGACCAGAGCATGATGCTCCTGTACAATGCTGCCATTGCAGAAGAGGATTACAAAGCTAACTGTGTAGTGTTGTGTCATGTGAAATTTTGTCAAATCCAGATTAAATGAGATGCTCTTTTCTAATTCTCTGTAATGAGTATGATTTCCATTACCCAAAACTGCCTGGATTTTTGCAGTAGGCTTAACAAAACAGGAGTGATGCTCTATGCGTGTGTATGCTGACAGCAATACTTCTCTTGACTTCATTAAGTTTAGGATTTTGGCAATGACTCAGTCTTAAAAAAAGAAGATATCTTGTAAATTGTAGGACAAAGATTGAGGAATGAATGGGGCAGGACAACAACAGGAACTGAGCTGACTACTCAATTTAAACATATATAAGCCTAAGACCTGTAGATATGTATATGTGTGATTGTGCATTAGAAAAAAATAAAATCAAATCTCTTCTTAAATCTACTTAATTTATACATTCGTGAGAAGTCAGCTAGTGAGTGGTGGTTATCAAATGTCACTGAAGATCTTCAGGGAAAACAAAAGTATCTTACAAACATTAAGGTCCTTTTCTGTCTAGTCTCTGTGCTGGTGCTGATTGTGCTGAGAATGTGCCCCACATGCCCATTTAAAAACACTTATCAGAAGCATTTTATATTGAAAAATTTCCTCATTGCCTCATATGCATTCCTCCACTCTTCTGATGTTGTATTGAGCTGAAAGTGTTTCCCAGCACAGGGCCACCCATTGATCAAAAACATGTTTGAACATTTCAGGTCCTGTTACTGCTCTACAAAGTAATTAGTATTTCTAGTGACCATTGCTGCATATTCAGCAAAGGTTTATTTTAGTTCCAGTGCAGCTATTACAGGGAGCAACTGACATGCCTGAGGGAAGGGATGCCATACAGTGAGACACAGACAAGATAGAGAAGTGGGCCTATGGGAACCTCATGAGGTTCAGTGAGGCCAAGTACAACTGCTGCATGTGAGCTGGGGCAACTCCTGCTATCAATACAGGCTGGGGAATGAAGGGGTTGCGAGCAGCCCTCTGGGAAAGGACTTAGGGGTGCTGGTATGTGAGAGGCTGGACATGACCTGGAAGTGTGCACTTCCAGCCCAGAAAGCCAACTGTTATCCTGGGCTGCATCCCAAGCAGCGTGGGCAGCAGAGCAAGGGAGAGGAGTCTGCCCCTCTACTTTGCTCTCCTGAAACCCCAGCAGGAGTGCTGCATCCAGCTCTGGGGTCCCTACCATAGGAAAGACATGGATCTGTTGGAGAACATCCAGAGGAGGCCACAAAGATAATCTGAGGGATGGATCATTTCTCCTTTGAGAAAAGTCTGAGAGAGTTGTTCAGCTTGAAGAAGGCTCTGGGGAGACCTTATTGAGACCTTTCAGTACCTAAAGGGGGTTTACAAGAAAGATAGGGTCAGACTTTTAAGCAGAGCCTTTGTGATAGGACAAGGGGTTATGGTTTTAAACTGAAAGAGGGTACATTCAGACTAGATATAAAGAAGAAGTTTTTTATGATGACAGTGGCCAACACAAACTGGTTGCCCAGATAAGTTGTTTCCCCATTCCTGGTAGCATTCAAAGCCAAGCTGGATCAGCAACTTGATCAAGTGGAATATGTCCCTTCTCACTGCAGAGGAGTTGGACCAGATAACTTCTAAATGCCCCTTCTAACCAAAACTATGATTCTATGATCTCACTTTATATACTGTTTGTCTGTAAAGTTGTATTTTAGACATGAAAGTGGCCTTTTGACTTAAAGAACTTGGGTGGTTCCAGCATTTCTTTCTTTCTTCCTTTATTTCAGTGAGCATACAAACTGACTTGTCAAAGCTCACATATAAAAAACTTGTTGGAATCTGGCTACTTTTTCACAATATTCTCTCCTGGTTCCTTAATGGATCAGGAAGCTGAGATTGCCTTCTCAGGACATGTTTCCAGAGTAGTTTAGCTGCTAAAATAAAGAATCCATAATCATGGTAAAAGAAGTAATCTGTTTTGCTACTGGCACTTCTTTGTAAATTTTAAATTTGCCATTATCTCTGGATGAGGAGCAGATATGACAGAGAGAATAATAAAGTATGTCTGTATAGCAGAAGACTGTGAGAACTGGCAAAGTTAACTGATACCAGAAGCAGTACCTGAAAAAACACTTACTGTGGCTGTTTCTGTACTATAAGCAGGCTACTTTCTGGGAAAAGGCCTTTAAACACATAATGTGATGTAAAGGAAAGTCTCTGGAAACAGGAAACACCATGTCTGCAAAATCCTTATCAAAAAATTGAACCTGATGCACAACTCAAGAAGACTTGATGGGAAAATAAGAAATCTTGAATAAAAAGATACACATCTTGGGGTTTTCCCAGACTTTTTAAGTTATGGATCCTTTTCCTAAACAACAGTTCCATTGATTCTTGGTTCTCAAGATCTTTCAGGTGGAAGAAACCAAAAAACCTTAGAGAAGGACCGCTGTGCAGAGCTGCTGGTGGGGAACCATACAATGCCTAGGATGATGCAGTAAGCTTGAGAAATTGTTATCTTCACTATGCTGCATAGTAATTCAGAAGAGGTAAGAGCTGAATCACAGCTTGATCCTGCCATCCCACTGGGCTGCAATCCTTTATGGAATAATTGCACATATGTCAATGGGATTGCAAGAAAGGTGAATTCTCTGTGGAGATTTTAGCAGAGCGGTGGTTCTGAGAAAGGGCTGCAAGATGCATTTATTCTAGAAGGGTGGCAAAAACTAATTTAAACCAGCTTCAGTTACAAAGCAGGTGAAAACAAGGATTCAAAAACTGCTGGGCTGGCATCTTGTCTCTGCAACATGTGTGCCACATAAACCTGCAAGTAACTGCTTAGTGGCACTGTTCTGTGTGGAGCATTTCAAAACCCCACTAAGCAGGAGACAGAGCACACCACAAGGGTCAGACCTTCCTCACAGCCTTCAGCACTTCCAACACTTCTCATGGTACTGTCAATTTTTAATTCCTTGTTAGAAATATTAGGCATCAGTTCTGGTAGGCATATGGCAGAGGAATGTTCGTGTACATTCTTTGCCCTTTTTCAACTGATCTTTTAGTTTGTCTTCTCTTAGGCAATTTCTAGTCCGTGACAATATTTGGTCTCATATATTAGGGTATTTGTTTCCCAGATTGCCTCCTGTGGAGGACTTTGTCCTATGTCTCTTGGAAGTCTAAGAAAGTCACATCCACTCTTCTGGCAATGTATTAAAAAACCTAGTAGATTAGAGACAATTTCCCTTCAGTGAATCCAGACTGTCCCCATTCTGTCATGTTCATCCAACTAAACTTCTGGGTTTGATTAGTGTCAACCAAGGCAGCTGGCACTGGAGAAGGGCTCGCTGGTCCCTCATCCTGGGATCAGCTCTTTCTAAAATGCAGATATGACATAATGAGAGGCAGTGTATTTTTGTTAGCAACTATGCTCCTTTTTTCTCGAATTCCTCCAGTTCTCTTGGGATATATACCTTCCATTCCTAGCAGTTTGTGGCTCTTTAGCTTGTTCAACACCTCATGTTTTAACATATCTCACTGTCTATGATTTGAGCTTGAAAAAATACATCTGGGGCCAATATTTCCCAGCATCCTCTGTGGTGCAGACTGATATTAATAAATCCTTTAACTCTACTGTAAAGGTCTTTATGCTGCTAAATACTTCGTTGTCACCTTGGCGCCCTAGGGAGTCTCTCTGAGGCTTCCTGTTCCTGCTGTAATGAAGCTTGGTGTTGTGGGCTATCTGCCTCTCTGAGAGCACTGCTCCACAGGCTGCGTGCCTTTGGGTAGGTGCCTCCATAGGACTGCATTTCCATTCTCTGACCTTTGGCGCTGAGGCACGCTGCTCTCCTCACTCGCAGCGTGCAGCTGAAATAGATATTCCTAAAATGCACAGTGCACAGGCAAAACTGGCACTCCTTAGAAGCCTGGACATGGCCAGGTCCTGCTCTAATGTGAATAAATAAATCATTCAGATCTCCAGTCATGGCTTATTTCAAGTGTTTAGTTACCACAAAATGAAACGTCAGACTCTTGATGGTCATGTGCCAAGATGCCCAGTTTGAGGAAGTATGTTCTCTGGAGAAGATATTTCCTTTGAGCTGATAATACTGAGCCAACAGTTGCTTTCAAAATTGATCTTGAAATAAATGGCACATTATTCCACAGGCCTGTATCAGTTACAGCTGACAGCAAAACATACCCAAAGGAAACAGAGCACCACCAGACTTAGCAACTTTGACAGTACCAGTAACCTCTGGAGCAAAGCTGGAGCCCCTACAATATGTTATTTCCCTAGAACAAGAAGGGGCATTTGCCCACAAAGAGCTCAGGATATTTATTTTGCTAAAGGAAAGTGGGTGAAAGCCCTGCTTGCCAGCTTGCAAATAATTTCTGTTTCAGCTCCTTACTTTGTGGCTACACATTTTCCAGTCTGAACCAGCAAACGTTGATTTCAGCAGATGTTAAACAAAATGGAGAGGATGCAAAGTGTGGGTGTTTGTTCAGAAGAGACAGTGTTTATACCCCTCAGATGCTGAAGGTTTTATGCAGAGCAGCTGGTCTGGCCTCCCTCAGTGAGTGAGACAATAGATGTCTTATGCTTCTTAGTCTGCCTCTCAGATAGGAATGTACTTGCTCTTTGAATATCTTCAGAGCAGCTCTCTATGGCATGGCTCTCTCTGAGCTACCACAACTTCAGGAGGAGCTCAGACCATGAACTGTGCACTCAGAAAAGATTAGATAACAGCATTATTAATTATAATTAATGACAGCATTTACAAGGCCAAAATTGTGCAGACTTAGAAACAGAAGTCCATAAGAGAAGTGGAGAGAATGTCTCTGGGTGCAGTGCATGCCATAGGTATTTTCCTGACCCAGCTTTCCTTTTCTAATTATTAATATTTTTTGTCTTTGTATTGTTGGACCAATATGTCATTAAGCGCAACCCTTCCTTCAGCACGGAACCACTGGACAGGAAGTGCTAAGGAAGAGCTGCATCCTTGCTTGGTTGGGGCAGGAACCCATCAGAGGGGACAGTAACTTCAGTCTGATGTCAAAAGTTGTTTGTTTTCATATGCTGTGTTGGGCTGAAGGGCATTGGCTCAGTGATGCCTCAGACATTTAGCTGCCCCATTACCAAGGCAGTGGTTGCCATGTCCTTGCATCAGAACTCTTCTCAGGTGGATAAATTGACAGATCTTTCCCTTTTCTGACCAAGGTTTTCCCACAGTGTCATTATCCCCAGTACTGAGATCCCTGGCCCTTAGCACTCAGGGCTGTGCATTCCTCCATAACATCTGGATTTTAATAAGGAAAAAACCTGTTCTTAGGTTACTGTTTTTGATAAATTTCTGCCCCATTCAATCTGCAGGAGCTGGGGTATGTGAAATAGCTGCAATTGCCATGCTGGTCATGAAGAGGACACAGACTTACTGTGTCAGCCTGTGTCACCCCTCTATTGCTCCACTTCATTTTCTGTGCCTTCGCATCCCTTGTCTTCACACCTGTCACTTGAGGTAGCAGGTAGGAATGTGCACAAATGTCTTTATAAGCAAACACAGATCAGATTGAAATGTAATTGTTCAACTACTATGACTTGCCTCTCTATTTTTCAGTGCCTGTATTTAGATGTGATTTGTGACACTTGGTTTAGATATAATCTTTTACATTAATTTAACATGTCAGTCTTGTATTGATCCCACACTTAGGTCTTGTCATATATAGACAGTGCAGACTGTAAGCTTCTCTGCCTTATTTGAGGGCTGACATTCAAAACCTTTGTATAGGCCATCGTTCTTCCCCTGTCAAGCTCTTGTAATCATTTTCCTGGTTCATATCCTGTCCCAAAACGTGATGGACTGAAAATTGGGTTCGGTTGATTCTCTGTGTTTCCAGGTTTTCTCTTTACATGTCTTAAATGCCTTTACTGATCTCATCCTGTACTGGCATGTGCAAAAACCTGGAGGATCAGAAAATCAGCTGAACCACATCTTGCATCAGTCTCCCCAGGCTTGTCCAGGCAGTGATGCACTATGGCAAAATTCTTATTTGTGTTTCTGATGATGTTAAAAGTAACAACTAGTAAGTAAGTTTTGTTGTCATCATGTACCATAGAGCATCCTTGCAAATAATCTGGGCACACCATTACTCTTCAGTCACAATGTGGATGGCTTTTGAGCCCAACATATCAGACTGCAGCATTGTAGGAATACCTGCTGTGAAGAGGGCACCTTCCTGTACAGGATCAAAAAATCACAGAGTCACAGAATGTTTGGGGTTGGAATGGACCAGTGGAGGTCCTCTAGTCCAACCAAGCAGGGTCTCCTAGAACATATTACTCAGGATTGTGTCCATACAGCTTTTGAATATCTCCAGAGACAGGGACTCTACAACTTTTCTGGGCAACCTGTTCCAGTGCTTAGTCACCTGCACAGTAAAGTTCTTCCTCATGTTCAGGAGGAACTTCCTGTGCTCCAGTTGCTCCCCATTGCCTCTCACCCTATTGCTTGCCACCACTGAGATGAGGCTGGCTCCATCCTCTTAACACTCACTTCAGATACTTATCGACATGGATAAGATCCCCTCTCAATCATCTCTTCTTGAGACTGAACAGGCCCAGCTCCCTCAGCCTCCCCTCATAAATGTGGTACTGCAGTCCCCTAATCATCTTCAGAGTCTTCCACTGGACTTTCCTCATCTGCCCATGTCTCTCTTGTCCTGAGGAGCCCAGAACTGGACAAAACACTCCAGATATGGTCTCACCAGACCTGAGTAGAGGGGTGGGATGATCTCCATCAACCTTCTGGCAATGCTCTTCCTAATGCACCCCAGGATACCACTGCCATTCTTGGCATAAGGGCATTGCTGGCTCATGGACATCTTGTTGTCCCCCAGAACGCCCAGGTCCTCTCTGTAGAGGTGCTTCCCATCAGGTTGGGTTGTTCTTCCCCTGGCACAGGACCCTGCATTTGCCTTTGCTGAATTTCAGACCGTGCCACTCTGCCCATCTCTC